>VZRE01000499.1:158417-193931 GCA_013396775.1 Cephalopterus ornatus
CGCCGAGCCGGGACGGGGCCGGCGGGGCCCGGGCAGGGGCGCGGCTCTGCGGGGGCCGCGGTCAGCAGCGCTTGCGGGCCCTACGCGCGGTGCCGGGGCTGCTGCCGGGGCTCGGACGGAACACGCGGCGTGGTACAAATTAAAATGTCCTGCTCAGGGGATATGTCCGGTGCGGGGAATCTGCCGGCTTGAAAGCAGCCCGGGTCGTTTACTATATTGAGTTTAGTTCAGGGCTGAATGATGCGTTGCAGGAGCAGCGGGCCTGTGAATTGGGCGGGTGGAAGCCGAAAATTATTCTGGATATTCAGCTTGAAATTTGAAGTATCGCCTGTTTTATTTTTCTCTTGGTGATTTTATACAAGAGTCATTGCAACATGCGTTATATTCCCTGGTAAATTGGAGTATCCTGTGCCTTTGAGAGCTGGGTGAAGTGGCTGGCCTCGGCGGCTTGGGCGGTATGGCAGAAGAATTCCTGAAGACATCCCCTTTGAGGGGGGCTTGTGGCACCTGTACCTGGGAGGGCCTCCTCAGGGACCTGCTCCGTGGCTGTAGCCGCAGCAGGGCAGGGTCTGACAGCTCCCTGTGCTGCCCTGCTGCGGCTCTGGAGCACGGCGTTGTGCGGAGTGAGAAATGGGATCCAGGAGATGATCCAGGCCGAGGGGCCGCGGCCGGGCAGGAAGGAGGGCGGGCACATTTGGGTGCCTGTTTTGTTCTGGCAGTTCTAAGATTTTTGGTAGTTTTGTTTTTGCAACCCGAATGTCCTTTTACAATAATAATCCGAAATCCTTCTTGAGTGCAGCAAAGCTCTTGCTGGACGCCCTCCTTATACTTTCTAAGGAAGCTCTCTGTTTTCCTTCAGACTTATGCACGTTGTAATAGTTTCAGGGACCAAGTTTGGTCCAGCTGTCCCTGTGTTTGTCCACGTGTAGTAAAGGAGTGCCTGATGCAACTTGATTTTGTCCAGCTGGCGCGTGCAGACATGGCAGCTAATACTGGTGAAAGATTTGTGGGGAAAAAAAATTAACATTGTCACTTAATCCTTCTTTTGAAACGGGTAAGCTGTTGTTTCCTAAGTGTGAAAACAAAAAAGTAAACTAGCAGGAAGCCGACCTGGGGAGCTTCCAGTCAGCGTGTGTGTGTTCTGTGAACCCAAGGTGGGAAGGGTTGGCTCTTTATGGCTGGTAGTATCCACAGCCTCCCCCTCTAGGAGCGAGGAGGGATTGATTTATTTCTGGTTTATCTTTACAGTCTGCAAAACAAGTAGAATATATTTCATGTTAAAGCTTTGGATGCTTTCTACTGACACTTACTGAACTGAGGATTCCAGTTCACGGCTTAAAAGTGTTTGTTCCTTTCAGGGCAAACCAGAGCACACACAGGTATGATGTGGGATCAGTGGTGTTTATTTTTCTGCCTCTAATGAAAGCTGGCTGGGAGCTGTGAACACCAGGCATATGACAAGTATATCTTAAATATAATCAAAAGGAGTAGTTTTTTTTTCTTGCCTTTAAATTGTTCCCCATGCTTTGGGGTTTGCCTCCGTCATTGTACCTCTTCCCTAGAGTGGATAGTGTTTGAGTACTCCATTTCCAGAAAAGACTTCTGCACCAAAATTCACGGCTTTTGTCAGGTTTAAGCTGTGACTTTGATTTAGTTTTTGTGCTGTTATACGTTACTTCTTTGTAGTCCATAAAAATATTTGTTCTTTCTTTCCTTGTGTTTCCAGCAGTTAAACTTGCCCAAGACAAATGAAAAACGGTGGTTGCCATCTGAATAGTACTTGCTGATGCCAGAACTTGTTTATGCCTGTACTGTAACTGCTCCATATATATTACAGATTTGAGCTGTGCATTTACAGGTAGAATAAAGATATTGCCAGTACTTCCTATGCATTAAAATTTAGCCATACCATGAAATTAAAAGATGTCTTTAGACAACAATTACATATCCTAGTTTTATTAAGAGTTTTGCAAACTTTTTGAGATGGTTTTAGAGGGTAAAAGTGATTTCAGTGAGGTGCAAATTATCTGGTGTGTAAGTTTGAAGTACCATCAGATGTTTAATGGATACTGCCTGCCTATCCTTTTGTCCTGGTGTAATTTGCATTTGGAATTCTGGATTTCTTTACTCTGTCTTGACACACCAGTAGTGGGGATGTCAGGCTTGCCCTGGAATGGACATACATTTGAAGTAGTTTGTTTTAAAAGCACCAATTGTTTCTCTTCGGTTTCCTTGAGCCAAGAACTGGCTATTCTTGGCAATGCTTTTACACAGATTTGTGGAGAAGATGAGCTCCAGAGCTTTGAAAATTCCACCCTGTCCTTGAAGTTGGGCATGAAGGTGCGTACAGTAGTCACAGAGGCCACAATTTTAGGGTGCGGCTAAATTTAGGCTTCTGAGTCCATGTTTAGAAACCCAATGAATTGACCTAATTTTGAACTAACACGACAGAATTAAAGCTGTCCTGTCTATGTCCTTAATAGCTACAACTCAAAATTTCCTGTGGTGACTTAGTTCAGTCAGGCTGCCGAGTTTCAGCTGGATGTGGGTGTTGTAACGCTGCTGGCACGTCAGCACTGAATCTTTGTCTTGAGGAGGAGATCCTGCCAGCTGAGGGGTGAAACTTCAGTGCTGTTCCTCAGCCGTGGTAGCCACCATCACATCCCAAAGTGTTAATGGCCTTGTCTTCCTTTTCCAAAATGGTTTGTCATTGTTACTCAATATGTTCCTTCCAGGCTTGGGCTTTTCTTTCTCTTCTTGATCATCTGTCCCTGCTGTTTCCCATTGCTCTGTAGTTCTGCAGTGGAGGGTTTGCCATCAGGGGCAGCAGTAATTGTTCAGTTCCTCACAGAACCATCCAGACATACAGCACAGAGACGTGGCCTGGCCTGTGGAGCATGAGGTGGTGAAAGCAAAGAAACACATTTTTCTGCTTCTGGTGCAGAGGAAAGATTTCTTTGCTTGTAGCTGTTTTAATCTTTTAAAAACCTGTGCTGGAACTTGTTTTTGTTCAGTGGTATCCCTTGTAAATATTTAATTACTGATTGTTGTAAGCAGTTGATGTCTTCTATAAGGCCAGCAAATCCACGGATGCAGCTGCTGCGGGAAAATCTGAGCATCACCTGCTCGACTGTGTGGGGAAGGGACTAATTATTCATGGCAGGAAAGCAGAGGTGCTGTGTCTGCCAAAGGCTGACTGTCACATGGGCCAGCTCTCTTCAAGGCTTTTGCTTACAGGATACATAGGAAACGATCATTTTAGGAAGCAACAGAGGGATTCATACAAGAACCATGAATTTATAGGGAATTGACTTTGACGAGGTAATAGCAGTTGAATAGTCTGTGGGCTGACCCTATTAGTGCTGGGGTTTTTTATTAATTACCTTGACAAAAGCGACCACAATACTCATTGGTAACATAAGTGTGGTCAGCATAGAGGCCAGAGAATTATCTGGTCCTTTTGGTATAATATGAAGAGCAGAACTGTAAGAACAAGATAAAATGCAGAAGTGTATGATGGAAAATGGGGACTAAACACAACTCCTTCAAGCCATAAAGTAACTATTCAGAAGTAAAAGGACACAAGTTTATATTCAGGAATAAGAGAAGAGGTACACAAGTATGTCAGCTGAGCACAGGATGACTGTCAGTCGCCAGTAACACAACCATTCAAAAATTAGTGTAAAGATTTAATCCTGTACCGGATGTGTAATAATTTGGGACAATCCCAAGCACATACACAGACTGGGTGGAGAATGGATGGAGAGCAGCCATGAGGAGAAGGACTTGGGGGTGTTGGTTGATGAGAAGCTCAGCGTGCCCTGGCCATGTCCACTGGCAGCCCAGAAACCCTCTCTGTGCTGGGCTGATCCCACAGTGTGGGCAGCAGGGGAGGGGGGGATTCTCCCCCTCTGCCCTGCTTTCATGAGACCCCCATCTGCAGTGCTGCCTCCAGCTCTAGGGCCCCCAACATTGGGAGGACTTCGAGCTGCTGGAGAGAGTCCAGAGAAGGCTGTGGTGACAGTCTGAGGGCTGGAGCCCCTCTGCTCTGGAGCTGGGGGTGTTCACCTGGAGCAGAGAAGGCTCTGGGGAAACCTTAGAGCCCCTTCCAGTGCCTAAAGGGGCTCCAGGAGAGTTGGAGGGACTTGGACGAGGGATAGAGGGACAAGACAAGGGGGAATGGGTTTCCACTGCCAGAGGGCAGGGTTAGATGGGATATTGGGAAGGAATTGTTCCCTGTGGAGGTGGGGAGGCCCTGGCACAGGTTTCCCAGAGAAGCTGTGGCTGCCCCATCACTGGAAGTGTCCAAGGCCAGGTTGGATGGGGCTTGGAGAAGCCTGGGCTAGTGGAAGGTGTCCCTGCCCACGGCAGGGGGTGGAACTGGATGGCCTTTGAGGTCCCTTCCAACCCAAACCAGTCTGGGATTCTGTGTGTGAGGTAGAGAAGTGTCAGTGCTGTTGTAGAAGGTGCTCGTGAAAATGCGTAGTCTGTGTTAACTGTTCTTGATAAAGCTTATCTGTACTTAAAAAAGGGAATTTTTTTTTTTGTAACTGAAGAGAAAGAACAAGAAACATTAGAATGGAAATTAAAAGATTTGATCAAAAAATTAGTATGGAAATCAAGCTGTCAGAATAACAAAGCTTTGGAATGACTTCCTGGTGGGCATAAAGGTTACAGTCCTGTCTTCCTTTGATTTCTGCAGGTAAATTACCGAGCCAGTATACCTATTCTCACTCTGAAAATGTAGGAATAATCTTATGAAATAATTGTTGCATTGTTGCTCACTACTTAATACTCATTTTCCTATTTAATTCAGTGCCATATGAATTAATTTTTTATTAAAAAATTAATTTAGTTCTCTCTAATAGAATATTTATGGCTTTGCTCTCAGAAATTAAATTTTGTGTACAATTTCCAAATTTCACTGTATTCCATGGAGACTTTGCTCCTGAGTAAGTAATGAAGGGAACCAGAGTGAACCAGTAAAATGTAGTTCTGTGTGGAACTGCATTTGTAACAAGAAAAGGTGCACGGTGCCAAGGTGAAGTTGGGCAGATGCCTTAATCCAAGTGGAATGCTTTGTTTGGTCAAAGCAGACGTGTTTCTCATCAGAAATCTTCCATAAAACAGTGCTTTTTTTTTTTCCTACAATCAGGAAACGTCTGTAATATCCAGTCTGAACCACAAGCTTTTTAAACAGTTTCTTACAACTGGAAGTTTAGCCAGAATAATGCTTCTACAAGCAGAGGAAGTTGTCACCTAACCAGGCTCCAGTGCTGGCCTGGACTCAGCTCCTGTGGTGTGTGTTGTGCTCCGAGAAGAGCACATCACTCGTTTCCATTACTGGTGCACATGATCAGCAACAACTTTGTAATCAACCAGCATCTTGGTGAGTGGAGGATTTTATTTATTCTGATTTCTTTCTGTAGAGAAGAGCATAAAACCAGCCAGAATCATTGGAAACAACAGCTCAGAGGGTTTCCTGTCACACTGTGCATGAGGCTGAAGTATCCCATCCTCTTTTGTGCTTTGGCCATCAGGCACAAAGAATTTGGGGAGCTGAAGACACTGTCTGGGTGGTCATGTTTAACAGCTAACACCAGATCTAATCTCCGCAGGTTTTATAAGTTTTCTTTGTTAAAATAAAATTTTATTGCACCACACTGAGTGACAGTGCAAATGATGCAAATGTTGGGAAAGGCACTCAGATCTAGGGCTCCTTGCTTCTGGTGTTTCAAGCAATAGTGAATACTCTAGTTTTGTCACATTCATTGAGGGGACAAAGAGAACTTGCCTGGCTTTTTCCAAGATTCTGAAGATATGTACTCCATTATTTTTTTCTCCCTTGCATGAAGCCATCCATACTGGTTATCATTCCAGTGCCCTTCTCAGCAAAAGAACCAGAACTAATACAGCATTCAGGGTGTTAAAACATGCATTTATAGTTTCTTCCTTCTGATGTCAGCTCTTGAGGAGAGTTCCTCTGGTTCCTTCTGAACATGGTCACGATGGCTCTGGATCTTTTCTGAGAGGCAGTAAGGAGCCTGGAGCTCGTGTTGTGTATGCGTGGTTCAGGTGGTGTTTGTCAGCATGAACTTGCACTCAGCAGTACCAATTCCCAACCCAGGAAGTTTGCTCAAACATCTCATTTGGTATCATGAGATTCATTTGTAGCGTTTGAATCTGATTTGAGTTTCCTGCATAACTGTTGTCCTGAGTGAATTTCCTCATTTGTTTATTGGCTCTTTCAGACTGTATATGAACAAACCAGAGCCTTGCAGAGCCCTCCTGTTTTCTGACTCTTAAGTCATTTACGTTCCCTCCTGGTCTAGTGTTTCTTTTCCCCAACACACACTTTAATTTCCATAAGACTATTTCATATTTTTGCCAAAAGCTTTTTTTTAAAATGCCAGGCTACTGTACAGAAGCCTTGTTTACATCTTCCTGCTTGTCTTCAGTAATTCTGTAGATTCGTGGAATCACAGAGTGATTTTAGTTGGAAAGGACCTTAAAGCTTAAGTCCACTTCCACCCCTGCCATGGGCAGGGACACCTTCCACTAGCCCAGGTTGCTCCAAGCCCCGTCCAACCTGGCCTTGGACACATCCAGCGATGGGGCAGCCACAGCTTCTCTGTGCCAGGGCCTCACCTCCCTCACAGGGAAGAATTTCTTCCTAATATGTAATCCAATCCTGTCCTCCTTCAGCCTAAGGCCATTCAAAACTCATGTGAATTCTTTCTCTCAGGTTAATAATTTTAAGTGTTACCTCTATCAAAGATACAGGAAGCTGTACTAGGGATGCTTAGCCTAGGCAGGAAAAGGAGCAGCTGAGAGAGATGTTGGGTGACTTGAATAGTGAACTGAGATTCTGCAGGAAGCAAGTGTTCGCTGTCCTTTTGAGGAGAAGGATGAGAGTTTGCAAAATGAAATTAATAGCAAGCAGATTTGTGGCCAAGTAGTGGAGAAGGTGTTTCAGCTCTTAGTAGGTGATCTATGAAATTCTGTTGAATGCATTGTTTACATGGGTTCTCAGAGCAGTTTAGGTACATGGTTCAGGAAGGCTTTGAGTTGGTAACTTGGAAACTGGGAGAGTATTCCTGTGTGAGGCACCTGATACTGGTTACTGAAGGTAGCTTTTATTTTGCAGAAAGTTCCTTGCTCTGGGTTTGTCAGTTTGATCTGCCTGATACAATTCCACAAGAATGTGAAAGATAAGTAGAGTTCTTGATGTCATACAGCAGCAGCACTGCTCTCCTGATTTAGTAGTGCTTTCCTTATCCATAAGAAGTGGTCTAAAGGAACAGGAATTCAGTATTTTTGGGCCGCTGTGGAAATCGTGTCCAGCTTGAATACAAGTTTTGAAGAGTATAATTTTAATGAAAGTTCACCTTGCAATAAGGAAACAAAAAGAAACCAAAAAAACTTCCACCAAAACCCCAACACCCCATTAGAAATATTTAAAGTATGAAAACAGCCCATTTTGTAACTCCCCATCCCTTGTGCAGGTGATGAACAACAGCTCTGGGGTAGATACCAGTGTCAATTCCCTTCTCGTTTCTCCTCACCCATGATTGTGCCCACTTTCTCTTGCCAGAATCAACTCATTTGGCTAATAAATATCAATTTTATCTGAGTACCATGTTAGCTCTTTTCCCAGGACATTCAGCTCCTCTTAAATAGAAGTTCTTTCAGTGCTTGGTTGTATCCTGTCAAACAAGACATTCTTTCAGCACAGTCATTGTCATCCTGGGATTCTTCCCAAGGCTGAAAGGAGCTCCTTATGTCTATTTCAAAGCAAGATTTACTCTTCTTTAATCAAATAAAAACTGTTTCCCTAGCATTTGAAGGACCATCATCGCCAGACATCATCAAATTCCCAAAGGATAAGTGCTATGGAGTGTTGACATGCAGACTAGATAGGTGACTGTTGTGGGCTGGCTGTTACTCATTTCCTGTCTTTGCTGGTTCTGCCCAGTGGTACATCTCCTACAGTGTCCTGAGCAGGGAATGTGGAGAGGCAGGTGCTGGTCTCTTCTCCCTGCTATCCAGTGATAGGATGTGTGGGAGGCCAGATCTGCAGTGATGTGTCCAGTTCTGGGCTCCCCAGGACAGCAGGGTCATGGAGCTTCTGCAGCGGGGCCAGCGGAGGCTGCGGAGATGCCGAAGGGATGGAGCATCTCTGGGAGCAGGAAAGGCTGAGGGAGCTGGGGCTGTTCAGCCTCCAGAGCAGACACTGAGAGGGGCCCTCCCCAGGGTGTGCCAGGGGCTGCAGGGAGAGGGCAGAGGATGGCCCAGGCTCTGCTCAGGGGCCCCAGCAATGGCACAGGAGGAACGGGCAGGAATTGATGCCCAGGAAGTTCCAGATGGACATGAGAAAGAACTTTTTTGTGCAGTGACCCTGCACTGAACAGAGACCAGAGACGGAGTGGAGTCTCCTCACTGGAGATATTCCAGAACCATCTGGACACAATCCTGTGCCATGTGCTCTGGGGTGGCTCTGCCTGAGCAGGGAGGTGGGACCAGGTCAGGCATTGTGGTTCCTTCCAACCTGAACTGGTCTGTGATTCTGTGACCGCTGTGTTAGGGAAGGTTCAAACTGGACATTAGGAGACGTCTTTACCGAGAGGTTGGTAGGACAGACACTAAACAGGCTTCCCAGAGAGCTGGTCAGTGCCCCAGGCCTGTCAGGGTTTAGGAGACACTTGGACAGTGCCCTGAATAACACACTGTAGCTTTTGGCCAGCCCTGAAGTGGTCAGGCCATTGGACTGGCTGATTGTTGTAGGTCCCTTCCAAATGAAATACTATATTCCACCAGTTTCCCAGTCAGAACTTGGCTTTGCTGTATGTAGATTCCAGTTCACTCTTGAAATACACTTCAAAATTAGCAGCATCAGTTGATGCCTGCATTTCTGACAGTGACAGTGGTTTAAGCAATACGTTGCTGAACTGTTAAGTGTAAAAAACTGGTATTTGAGCTCTTGAGAGCTCCTGGCTGAAGCCATTTGGGGTTTGTAGTTTGTCACTCTTTTTATCAGTTCTTAAGAACTTTCTGACACTTCTTTGAGTTCCTTGGACTCATAGTGAAGAAAATCTCTGATGTAGTATGTCCTCTTATGTCTTCTCTGATCAAGAGAATTCCTTTAATGATAGTGTCCATGGCCATGTTCTCCGTTCCAGTCAGCTCTGTGAATTTTCTGGAAGGCTTCACTTCTCCCTGGAAGCTTTGGCAATTCAGGAGGTGGTCTGAGCATGCAGTGTCTCAGTTAAACTCACTCAGCTGGTGACCAGCAATAGGTTCCCAGGTGTTACTTTCGGATCACGTGCAGGATGCTGCCCTGTGGAGGCAGGAGACGTTCAGGCACTGGGGACTGTGATGCACTGTCCTTAAGGTACAGCACAGCTGCTTGTTATCCATTTTTAAATGTGCTGGAGCAGAGTTCTGATGGGAGAGCGCTGGTCTTGGGACAGTGCTAGGGGCTGCCCCTGTGTCTTCTGCAGAGGGGACAGTCTGCTGACCTCAAGTAATTCTTCAACCTTCAGAACAATGTAGGAAAATTAGTTTAGTGGATATTTTAGCACATTAGTTAGTGGAAGAGGACTTTTTTCTTTTAATATTGGAAATAAGATGGAAAAAAATGCTTTCCTGTAACAGCACAGGGCAGCTTTCTAACAAACGTTTTTCTAGTAGATTTTTATGAGAGATTTCCTTTCATGTTTTGCTCCTTGATCCACGAGGTGAGAGGTGTGATGAGGCAGAGCATGTGAGGAGTGGCTGATATTTCCAAATCTAGTCATTACTTCTGATCTTTGGTGAGTCTGGAATTAATTAGTTTGGAATTTAAAACTGGAAAATCTTACTTCTTTTTTTCATTAAAAGGCTTTTCAAGTATCTTAAGTTTGGCAGCCTGAACTGTGACATGGATTTAATCTGTTCCAAAGGTGTTTTCTAACAGAAATTACTTCTGTGAGTTTGTTTTCATGATATCATGATCAGTATTTACAGCCTTCCTGTGTTCGGTGTTTTGCAGGAATGGGTAGATAGGGGAAATACTGCCTACAAAGGATTCTCAGTCCAAAAGAAGCCAGAGAATAGGTACATTTTTCAAGCAGTTTAATTCATAGCTGAAGACACTTCCTTGTGCTACTGCTGGGCTTGTTTTATGAGTTCAAAATAAGTTGAATGCAAAGGCAGAGTAAAAATAACAGCAAGGGTGAAAGTAAAAATAGAGGTGGCAATGAAAAATCAGAGCAGGTATATGGCAAAAGATGACCATCAGACACGATTCAGCTTACAGAAGAGGACAGTACTTGTGCTACAGCACTTGGGAGCTCTCCTGTGACCTTGTAAGGTACAGAGAGGGTGTTGCTAAAATGTGCGTTGGGACAGACTGACCATTGAGTATCCAGGAAGAGATCACTGAGAGGAAAAGCAGAGGCCAGACTGAGTAAGAAGTAGACTTACTTGTAGAATGAATTTGTTGAGAAGTTTAACTATGTGGAAAGAAAAAAAAAAAAAGGTTGGGGAAGTAGCTGTTGTTTGATTAGAGTAAGGCGTGTGAAAATTATCAGAAGATGTGTTGCAGAGTAACCAGAACTTAGCAATTTCAGAGGAATGGGGAAAACCAAGTTTTCCAGTGCTTAGGGGCAAAAAGAGGAAACAGTGAGAAGTGGACATGAATCCGTGAGAGGAACCCGTCTGTCAGTGCAAACTGAGTGCTGAGATCTGCAGGGAGCACAGGAGGAAGACAGCAGGGCTCAGGTGTAGCCTGGCTGTAAGATCCTTGAGTAGTGCTTAAGAGGAGGCAGTTCCTGACTGGTCTGTCCCCCACACCACCGTAATCCTGTTTCTAGAAGCAGTCACCACTTCAGCAGATTGTCCTGGAGCTTTGCAATCTCTGCTTTTGCTGCTGCCATTTGTTCATCCATCAGTATGAACCATGTGCTCGGTAGGGTGGAATATCCACAATCATAGAGAAGGGCCTGGCAAGAAAACTTGTCCAAGTCCCAGCTGGCAGATTCTGAAAGGGACAGAGAGATCTGGGCAGGCTGATGCAATGGATTGGGAGCAGCAAAGGAAAATGCTTGGGAAAGAAATGAAGTAGCAATAACAGAAGACTGTGTTGTATTAAGTTACTGAGGAGAACTGACCTGGGGACACAGAAGAAACCATCACATTTTAAGGCACATCACCAAAATGTGAACATCTATATTTAACCCCCTCAAACAACTTCAGTTACCAGTGACCTTTTTTTATTCTCCAGCCACCCTGAGAACGTGGCTGCCCACTGTCACTGTTTCCTGGGCTGGCTCCATGCAGAGAGCAGAATGGGAATATGATCTCTCTGGAGTTCCTCAGAAGGGCAGTGGTGCAGCTGAGAACTGGGTCACTGCTGCTGCCTACCCAGAAAGCTGTTCCAGCCTCAGAGACAAAGAGCAGAGCTGTTACCTGTGAGGAAGTACTAGAGATGCAGACTTTGAGAGATCTGAGCGGAAAAAGAGCCTTTGCTGCCAACAGCCAAAGATCTCGTGTGGTGCAGGGCAGGGTGTTGGTACCACAGGGGTGTCATGGGTTTGAGCCCTGCAAATGCCCAGTACATTTCTGCTGATCCCTGTGGGTTCTCCCACGTGCTGGCATTTTGCTGTGCCCCGCTGAGTCCCAGAGGCTCTGTGCTCCCTTTGCCAGGTGGGAATAATGCTGGCTGACGGGTGAATCTGCCCTCAGGAGGTGAGCAGGGAGGAGCTGTAGGGCTGGGGGATGTGAGCTGCTGTTGGTGTGGAATGTCGGGGCGGGGGGAGGATTGTGCTGCTGTCCCCTGGTGTGGCCCCTCTGGTACTGGAGTCTGCTCTGTGCGATCACAGGGGAGCCTGGAGGAACTCTGGCAATTGGGCAACAGCTTTATAATGTTACAAGTGTGTGCAGAGACTCTTTGGGGGTTTTTGCTGTTACCAGTAGTGGAGGGGGAAGGGTGGTAGAAATTCCTGTTCCTCTCAGAAGCCAGGGTAGAGATGGGCTGTTTTTGAAGGTGACACAAGGAAACAGAGCCCTTGAACAAACAGTCCCAGCCTACCCCCTTCTCTAGCTGTTAGTCTCTTCCTGCCTCATATCAAGTTCTCTCAGGAGCTGCTCTCTTGTGTAAATCAGCTGGTTTTCACCTGGAGAGGTAAACCTTGAGATGCCTCATGTCCTGTTACTTTCACTCTGACCATAAAAAATCTTGGGTTATGTGTTTTCGGAAGGAATCTGCAGGGAGGAAAAGAAAATTAGGGGATTTTCATATTTCCCCCAAATTACTTCTGCTTACATTTGTGTAGGTTTGGTCTGAGCTCAAATAGAGTTTTAGCTCCAACACTTTTTATTAAATGTTTTGATACTATATTTTTACTTTCTTTATTTTCCAGGGCAGGAAAACCACCACCTGGCTTACACCTGGATGTGGTCAAAGGAGACAAACTTATTGAGGTACGGAAAGAGGGTTTGATGGATTTGGTGTGTCATGTACATAGGCACCAGCAGTAGAACATTTCCCAGCATCTTCCACGCTTACTCATAAGTATTTCCTTTCTCTCTCATATCCATTATTTTCAAATCAGTTTGTTTTGCTCTGAAACTTCAGAATGAAGTGACTTTTCCCTTGCCTGTGCTTTAAGGCAACCTCATGCCATGCAGGGGCTTTCCTCGTTTATCTCCCAATTAACTGCACTGTTTGAAGGGATCCAGCACCGCAGGGCTCAGCAAGCAGTGACATGATTATTGAACATCAAACCTGCCCTAGTAAGAGAGACAAAAAATAAAATGTTTATAAGGGAGACTCCACACTTTGCAGGGCCAGATTTCTTCCAAACTTCATTTTGGACCAAAGTTGACATTTTCTTCCCTATAAGATACTTGCACAGAAGGTGCCAGGCTGCAGCAGAAGGCACGTTGTCCTAGGAACTTCAAGAGCAGGAATTGAATCATGTGGGTCAAGAAATCTCAGATACAGAAGAGTAAAAGTAAAAGCTCTTCCCTTTGTACCACTTGTTTTGAGAAACCTGTCTGGTCAGTTATTTTTTTATTTTATAATAAGGTTAACCAGGCACCCTGTATCTTGCAGGAGTGCTGCCCTGTCCTACAGTATGAAACACAGTTGGATTTTTGCTCCCACATTCAGGATCTCTGAACAGCACAGATACAGCAAATTTTTTTTATTACAGCAGAGGAATTTGTCTATTATGCACTGCCTCATTCTCTATTTCATATTTTGTCTTATGTCACACTTAATAGATAAAGAAAAGTCTCTAACAGGGTTGACAGAGAGGACCCAAACCAGTGAATGTATTTTAGCTGTGGAGAGACTCCTGACTTGCAGTTGGCTAAAACAGAAATGCTCCTGGCCAGGAAAACTTTGCGAAGCTGAGCCAACTTTTCTGAACAAAAATTGGAAAATTAAGAAACCAGTGTTAGATCAAGATTTAGGTTGCTTAAAGTCTTGGCTGGTATTTAGTGTGTGCTACCACAGAAGCATGAGACAGTATTGAGTGTTCCTTCTGGTGTCTAGCAGGACAGATTTGGAATTTGGTTGAGTTACCAGTATATGCTTTGCATAGAAAAGCAGATAGAGATGTCACAAATAGGTGTCTCACAAATAAACTTGTGTTTTCTCAGGCCAGAAAGCAGTAAAATGAGGCTTTTCTTTATAGTCAATTGCTGTTTTGAGAGAGTGCTCTTACTCTGGATTTAAAGTCAAGAAATTGGCAAAGCCAGTCTTGACCTAAGAGATCTTTGTTCAGCCTTAATTGGAAAGGAGATAGATGCTGACACACACATAATGCACATTCAGAGCAGCTCGTTAGTCCTATAAGATGTGGCTGATCTGGTTCATACCAGAACTCCAGACTCTCCTTCACCAACACTGTGGCTCTCAAACCCTTTGTACTGCGCTCATCTTGGAACCGTGGGCTGTGTTTTTGGCCTCTCTTGCCTCTGTTACGTGTTCAGAATCATGTTCGAGCTCAGAGAGCTGCAGTGGGATTGTTTCTGAGCTCAGCCTTCTCAATGCCATCCTGGCAGCAGCACCTGAGGTAGGGATTGTGTTTGGCACTGAGTTTTCCAGTATTTCTTTCAGGCTATGAATGAGATTCAGGGAACAAAACTACATGGCAGTGACTTTGGGGTTTTTGGTACGTGGCAGGCAGCCGAACATAGCTTTGGGGTTTTGGGGGATTATTCTGTGAGGTTTTTCACGTCATGTTTCTTTTAGAGTTTTGAGCATGGATAGAGATTTAGGATAAAGAGTTCACGTGGAGCTCCCTGCTGAATTGCCCCTCGTGTGCCAGATGAATGTCCATCATAGGAGTCCTGGTCAGGGCTGAAATCAACAGCAAAGTGCCATATGGAAGCTGAGGATGCACCACTATTTTTGG
This sequence comes from Cephalopterus ornatus, assembly GCA_013396775.1. NCBI lineage: Eukaryota > Metazoa > Chordata > Aves > Passeriformes > Cotingidae > Cephalopterus > Cephalopterus ornatus. Next base: position 172,823 of record VZRE01000499.1, read on the forward strand.
CAGTGGATGAAAAAATATCTATAAATTGACAGTCAGGACCGTGGTCCTGTGGTGTCCGACTCTGAGGCTGTGCTGCCCACAGCTTTGGGACCAACGGGAGGCCCAAGCTGGGCTTGGGGTCTCTGTCTGCTTTGGAAAAGTGGGTGATACCAGCATCCAAATTCCTTCTTCCTACCATCAGTTCTGGATAACCTAAACCTCTTTGCTGCCACGCAGAGCACTGTTAGCAGCCACTGCCAGTCTATCATGCAGTTACTGCGAGGGTCAGTGCAGGGTGGGATCGCACAGAGGTTGGGCAGTGCCTGTGGAGTTGTGTTTTACCTCCTGATGTCACTGAGCTCCATGAGCGCACAGCTCACCAGGGCAGGACCTGCATGTGCCAGAGGCCCGGCTGGGTGCTCCCCTGGGGCTACTGAGGCAGAACGGACCAGCTGGCTCAGTGAGCAGCCCTGGCAGGCTGTTCCATGGAGCACACACACCTGCTTGTGCAGCTGCTTTGGGCCTTGCACTGTGTCTGGTGATGGCTTCAGTCCTCTAGTCTGGGGTGGTTACCTGAAATAAGGTCCTGTGTGTGTGCATGGGAACTGTGCAGCAAATGAGCAGCACTTGGATGTGATTCATGTGTTTCCCTGTTTGGTGCAGCTGGCAAAGAGTTCTCCAGTTTTGTCTTTCCTGGCAGCCAGCAGTAACCAAGAAGAGAGTTGTTAAATCCCGTGGGTTACTGAGCACTTGGTACTAACCGAGCCATCGGTGTCCCGGCCTCGTGCAGAGGCCTGAGGGTCACCTTGTGATCGCTGGGTCTGCAAAGTGCAACAGCAAAACAAGCCATGCAGTGTTTAAGCTCAGTGTGTGAAGGAAGACACTGGGTTATAGCTCAGAGGCACAGAACATTTTGGAAACATTACCTTGAAGTAAAGTCCATAAAATTATTTCCCTGATGGTGATTTGTTGCATTTCCAATTTATGAATTTGTGTCTTTGCAAAACTCTTGAAGTGCTGTCCAGTCAGGGCAGTATTGTTTGCGTGTAACAGGTGCAAATGAGAACTTACAGGATGCTTTTGGTGTCAGTTGTGGGCAAGAATAAGAAATTGTTTGGCCAATTTTTATAGTACTTGAAATCATAAGATAACTGCTTGTGGAGCTGAGCACTATTTGTGGAGGAATGAATCAGCTTCTGAAGATCCACTTGTTGTTATCAGAGCTGTGTTTACCCAGGACTTTTTTTCACAATAAAAGGAAAATTAATGCTCATCTTTCTTACAACATGGAATCATAGAATTCCTTAGTGCAAAGGTGTTGAGCATGGGAAGAGTCAGATACTGAACTGAGTGAGTAAGGAACTGTGGAATATGGGACATATTCCCAGTGCCGGGAAGTTGAATTCTCAGAGAACCTAACCAGACTTCCTCAAAAGATGTGTTGTAAGCAACAGTTAGGGTGTTCTCAGATCAATAGCTGGATGAAACAACTCTGATCCCAAGGGAAAATATTGGTAAGATTCATGGAACAATGGTTAAAGCTTGCAGGGAAAAGCCTCACAAGGGCACACTGGCGTGTAGAGCGTACAGGAAGGAGCTGGATGGATCTGTTTACAGGTGGGATAAAAAAAGTAAAATAAAATTCAACCAGAAAGGATGGAGGAGACCATATACTAGTTTAAGTTCTTTGTCTGTGGCTTATACTTTCTGGTTAACTCTGAGGGGTCTTGTGAAAACCAGTGTTTGTAAAGAGACAGAAAGTGATGGTAAAGTGGCCAGGTCAGAGCAGAACCCAAAAGACTCAATATAGTGATTTCTCATGTTTTTAATCTGATTCAGATTATTACACAGAGGCTTTGAGGTATGTTGCTCTGCACCAAACACAAATGAATTCAGGGGAGACACCTGCATGTTTCACATGTTCCAGCTGGAGGAATATCACTTACATATTGCATTTTCACCTCATTTGTCATGAGACTGTGTAGTTGCAGGTGAATTGCCAATTAAGCTGTGATTGCCTGTTTATCAAATGGCATGTGGACTCACAAAGAAAACTTTTTTTACAGTGTAAGCCTAAGTATTGGCACTCCTGTGGATTTTCTGCCAGTTTGTATATCACTGAGGAGACTCATGAAGTTGTTACTCTTTCTAGCTATTCTTTCTAGTTGTTATTCTTTCTAGCTAAAATAATGTTTTCATGGAGCTGCTTGAAATTTAATATCTTGTAGTGCTGATTGAAATTGGCCAGAGGTTGAGAAGTTATTTGGTTTAATAGATGTCAGGAGCTCATAGATACATACACTTTGATCACCTAAATACTCTTTATTTTATGAAAGCAGGACAAAATATATGAGTCAGTAGATTTTATAAAGCATTTGCTGTCATGAACTGGTGCTTGTGTACCTTGAGCTGTTGGGGAATAAGACCTTTAACTAAGGAACCAATTAATTGTAAATCATCCTGATGTATACAAGTGTGTTCAATTAATTCTTCTAGTGACTTAAAAGAGTGAATAAACATACAGAAATAAATTAAATGCTTATTACTGAATACTAGGTGGTGAGAACTTGCAGCATGGGGGCTGACAGATGTTCAGCAGAACACTGGAAAATGCAACCTGGAAAATAGAGAGCAACCTTGGGGAAAAATTGGGAAAAAAACACTGGGGAAGTGAGGTGACTGTAGCAGTGCTAAAGCCATGAAGTTCATAGTTGGTGGGCAGGGAAATAGATGTGACTTTGCAAGTGATCTGTAGTAGAAGCTGAGGTCCATGGTGGGATTTTTGTCCATGCAAATAAGGCAGAAGAGTATAAATGCTGTGTCTTAATTCAAGCTGTCTCCTCATTTTCTATATGACTTGGTGGTGCCACAGAATGAGGAACTCTCTGGGTGATTGTTGTGTCAGTCTGTCTGAGAGCTCAGAAAAGCCCCAGACCAGCCACCTGGACCTACTCAGATACACTGGCTTTTGTAGCTGAGCACGTGGTTTGTACCTGGCAAAACTGAGGAGCAAACACCTGCTTACTGCAATGGTGCTGCCAGAGAGGGGGATCCTCAGCATCCCCCACCCTACTGCCTGTAACCCACTGCTTCCCTGGGACACCCATCTGACCAAAGGCAGACTGAACCAGTCCACTCCAACAGGGAAAGATTTCCACAGGAAAAAAAGACTTTGCAACCTGAAAACTTGGCTCAGATGTGTGGCAGTGAGATTGAGGAGAGGACTGACGTGCTGGGAACGGAGGGAGGGGGAGAAATCCTTGTGCTCCAGCAAGCAGAATGCTAGTTCATCTCAGATCAGTTCATGAGGTTTTCTGATGGAAAATGTATCCTCAACATTTCTTCGATGATGCTGTTGAAGCCTGTGGGCTTTGTTAAACGTTTCAAAAAGCAGGAGAAGCCTCTTAATAGATGTGTAACACACTGCCAGCCTTTACCTTTGTTCAGCTGGAGCAGGAAAGTACAGATTAGATGAAGTTCTTGGGAGCCAGTGAGAAGGTTCTCCACCTGCTCAGGTACTGCAGCATTCAGGTGCAAGAAGTTCCCTCAGCAACATGGTCTGGTAATGGAAATACTGCAGGACTTTGTCAACGTGTCCCTCACTTTATAGAGATGGTTTATGTAAGTTATATTAAGGTTTGTAAGATCTTGTTTGAAGAAGAGATCAGAACTAGGATGAATAAAGAAGAAATGCCTAAAATCAGTGGTTTACTTGAATAGACTAATATGGATTTCAATGACAGCACATATTCAGTACAGTTTTGCATCTTTATACCAGAGGTCTGGAATCTCCTGCAGGTCCAGTTCTGTACAGAAGTATAATTTTGATGTCGTATGTCAGACCAGAGATCACTGAGCATGAGTTCCTGCCTTGGACAGGGCCCAAGGTCAGCAATCAAGGAACGTGTCAAAATCTTTGGGTGCAGATGTGAGACAGAATCTCTTGTGTGAGGGAGTCTCATGATTTGAAGAGACTGTCTAGTATTGGCTGTAAAGAAGGAAATAACTGGGACTTTCACACATTCATCTGTTCTGATTTTACAAGGAGCAGATTTGAGTTTCTGTATTTAACAGTACCAGACAAAACTGAAATATTTGATGAGCTGTTGATGCTTCGTTTTGAATTTGTTCTGTTTATTCATGTTCTTGAATTTTTTCAGGAAGATTCTAGGAGTCTAATATGCTTCTCTGTTTGACATTCTACTCAGAAACTCATCATTGATGAGAAGAAATACTATCTCTTTGGGAGAAATCCTGATCTGTGCGATTTTACCATTGACCACCAGTCTTGCTCTCGGGTCCATGCTGCCTTGGTCTATCACAAACATCTCAAGAGGGTTTTCCTCATAGATCTGAACAGCAGTAAGTAGTGTGGCATTTAACCAGACAGAAGTGCGATGTTTCAGTACTTAAACATTCTGCATCTGAGATGCTTTTCCCTTTCCCGTTGTTGTTTGCACTGTGTGGACAGATGGATATGATCGGAATTTGCATCCTAGGGAAAGATGGGCAAGGGTTAGAGCAAAGGAGTGTTTGCTCCAGTCAGCTTTCAGCTGCCTCACTGGTTATTTAAAACATTTCTAGATTCTTTAAGAGGCAAAAGGAGAGGAGGAAAGCAACTTGGCCTTCCCTTCACAATTTTAGCAAAGCCTTCTCTTCTGAGGGTGGTTTCCCAAGATCTGAAAGCTGTCATGTGGGTTTTTCCCCTGTCTAGACATAGTACATTGGGACCTGCAGGAATACAGAAAGTAAAGGGTGTTTGTAATTGATTTCCATGACTCTTTGAGGACTTCTGGTGTGTGTTATCTCAGTTTGTGAGATGATGGGTAGAATGTACGTAGCTGATGCTCTCAGCAGTACCTCAGTGCCTTGTACCTCGGAACAGTTGTTAGTTTCTGAGATTCTCAAACTGGAGCTGGAATACCGTGAGCCCAGTCTGGTGACTAACAGACTGTTTTGCATTTTGACACCCCCAGCACATGGCACGTTCTTGGGTCACATCCGCTTGGAAGCCCACAAACCACAGCAGATCCCCATTGACTCCACGGTGTCCTTCGGAGCCTCCACCCGTGCCTACACCCTGCGGGAGAAGCCGCAGACGCTGCCGTCGGCAGTGAAGGGGGATGAGAAGATGGGTGGTGAGGATGAGGAGCTCAAGGGGCTGCTGGGCCTGCCAGAGGAGGAGACAGAACTGGATGTGAGTATGGTGGCACACTGTGCCTCAGTGGCATTTCCAGCTAGGACAGCATTCCCTGCTTGTTTGCTTAGAATCAAGGAGTCATTTAGGTTGGAAAAGACCTTTAAATCATGAAGTCCAATCATAAATCTGACACTGCCAAGCTGTTACGACTCACCCCTGTAGGCGAGGGTTCTTGTTAATAGGTCCTTTGGGGCAGGTTAGAGTGAAATGACACTGAATGACTGATGTTTATAAATACATATATACCTAGGGTTTATTTAGAACAATTTGTTTGCAATGGAAAGGAGGTCTGGAGCTGTTTGGGTTATTATTATTTATAGTAATATAGCTAAATAAAAGCATAAAAATAACACTTAAGAAAATATATAAGGAAAAGAAAGGATAAGAGCAGAAAGATCTCACCACCTATGGATCCAGTGATGAAACTTGATTGTTGCAATTTTGATGTCCATTGGTTGAAGTGACAGTTACAGACTTGATCTGTTGGGGTGGGGGAAGCCCTTGAAACACAAAGTCCAGTGGGTTAATATAGGCTTAAGTTTACATGGGAATGCCCAGGTAACTCTCCTGGAGAGGGGGAGTTGTTTTACACTGTCTGGTGCAAGCCTGTGGATCTGTTGCAACACTGTGGATCATGCACAGTCCTCTGGTGGAAGGCCCCAGAAAAGTGCTTTGGGGGCATTTCGGGGGTCTTTGATGGTTTATGACACCTTGCAAGACATGACAGCTGCCTCTCACATCAGCGTATTTGAGCCAGTAATGCCTCATCAGAAGGGATGAAAATCTTCAGGCCCAAGCTTGAATGTCCCAATATCTCCCCCAGAGAGGGAGAGGAGTTTTCACCCCTGAGCCAGTTGTGTAAGGGAGGACATTGCCATGATAAAAAGCACTATCCCACCTCACAGGATGTGCTTGTTATCAGCCTATTCCCTTAACTGTCTCAAAGCCCAGCTTGTCCCCTATGGTGGTGGGTGTTCACCCCCTCTGCCCCTGGGCTGTTCCCTTGCACATCATCAGCAAAGCACCCACTGCTTTTGCAAACGTAAACATTACCATTTCAGTCCCTCACACAGGCCTACCCCTAAACCATGTCCTTGAGTGACACATCTACATGTGTTTTAAATACCTTCAGGGATGGAAGCCTGGGTAATACTTCCTTAGGTTCAGTTTCTTAACTTCCTGGCCTTGAAGATAGTCTGAGGTGTCTCTGCTGACCGATACACCTAAAGCATCTCAGTCTGCCATGGTAAACCTGTGATCCTGCTGCTTCCCAGAATCAGGGACATAATAATCTTAATATCCCAGTGGTCATCTCACTAAGGCTTGCCAGGGCAGACATGCTTCAGGTCGGGTGGTTTCCCACCTTTTTCCCATTATGATACCTGTGGGAGAAAGCAGCTCTGTGGCATTCACAGGATTGTGGATGTAGGAAGGAAACTTTTAGAATCATCAACCACCTCAAGCAGGGCCAGCTGGAGCAGCTGCCCAGGATCATGCTCAGTTCTGAATCTCTCTGCAGAGACCCCGCAGCCTCTCGGGGCAGCTCATTGCAGCCCTGAAGCTCTGCTTCTTTCTTGGGGTCTGAAGTTGAAACTAAACAGTGTCCTGTGGTCTTCTGATGTTCACAGTCACATGATTAAATCAGATTTCATACACTAGTTGCCAAAACTCTTTCGTCTCCAAATTTGCCATTAGAACCTGACAGAGTTTAATACAGCGCACAACAAAAGGATCTCCACACTGACCATTGAGGAAGGGAACTTGGACATCCAGAGGCCAAAGAGGAAACGGAAGAACTCCAGAGTGACGTTCAGTGATGACGATGAGATCATCAATCCGGGTAAGGACTTTGCTTTTATCTTTAGTTGATGCCCTTCAGGACCTTCTTCCAGTATTCTCATAGGGATTTCTCATGGCTGCATGTGAATAAGGCACCATATTCCATATGATCCAAATATTTGGGATCACCTATTTCAGAGAAGCTGCCACATGTGTCACTGAAGTCTTTGACCTCTCTCCGTTTCTTCTCTTGTACCTGTAAAGTAACTGTGTGGTCTGTGCAGGATGGGGACATCACACTCATCTTCATTGCTCAGTATTTTGTCAGATATTGGAAAAATGTCATGGGTCCAAAAGGAGGAAGGTTTACATTTTTTGCCTTCTTTAGAGTCTAAATGGGAATGGAACTTGTTTGGTTTTCATCTGTCCCCTGATGCTTTCCTTACCTGTTGCCTCGGGGGTATCTGTCTCCAGCTCAGAAGGTCTCTGCTACTTGTCTGCACATCTGAACCAAGTTGTCCTCAATCCTCATTCAAACTGATGCATCTGAACACATATCCAATTCCAAATTAGTCTTTTTTTCTCCTTTAGCTGTTCTGTATTAATGGCATTCCTATCAGTGACACTTTATATGGATAGTATTCCTGTTAATAAGAGTAGCTAATTAATGAGCAGGCATTTTGAAATATGGTGTGGAGGTGGTTCCATTGGCAGAGTAGAGCACCCAGAGTGACCATTTTGGTTTATAAGGTGATGCAGTTCAGTGCTCAGAACATCCTAATGCAAATGCCAGTCATTCACATTGCAAAAAAGAAAAAAAAAAAAAAAAAATAATTTTTCCAGACTTTCAGGAACTTACATTGACTTCTTCTGACTTCTCCTTCAAGGCCCCCCAGAGACTTTGAAGACTGGCTGCTGGGCCTTTAGCATGTGCAGTGCCTTGTCAGCAGCAGCTTTCAGCCCAAACTCCAGCCTGTGTGATCCCAAACTGCCCATCCGGCTGCTCCCCTTCCCATTTTCCATTTGAGGGAAAGCATTCCTTACCAGGATGCCTGATGAGCTACCTAGAGACAAAGCCACTGGGTGTCCCCTGAGCCACGTTCTTTATTTGGTCACACTTGTGCTTGCTGGGAAGTGCAGGAGTGCTGGCTTTGGGAGGAGAAGGTCTGTGTTGCGGTTTTCCACGTGGGTTCTGTTTTGCCCGTGTCCTCACTGAAGGCATCGCTGTTCTTGCTTTGCAGAGGACGTGGACCCCTCTGTGGGGCGCTTCCGGAACATGGTACAGACAGCAGTGGTCCCTGTAAAGGTACGGAGTGACTGCCACGTTCCTCATTAACGTTACATTGATGAACTCACTTTATGAATTGCACCTTAGAATGTTCCAAGGTGGAAAGTGCTTCATTGTTAGGCAAAAGCGATGTCTGTGTTTCACAGTTGTCTTGTTTTGCAAATTTGAACCATTTCCCTTCAAACCCAGGTTTAGCTCTTTTCTTCAATAACACATGGGATCAGTGGTGATTTTTTTTTTTCCCTCCCAAAAACAAACGGTTTACAGAAATTCGGTGCATTGTTTCCAGACATCAGTTAAAACTGTTGCAAGTGTGGAAAATAGAAGGTAAAAACAAGAGGTTGTTTGTTTAAATACTGAGTCTTAAAGGTTTCATAAGGTTGTGTACTAGAACAAGCAGGTTTAGGCTTTGCTCCAAGATGAGTGTGTTGACAGTGCTCTATTTAATTGGAATATGTGAAGAGGAGGGAAGATCTGCAGGGTTTCAGAGCAGCAAAGCCACTGTGTAACAGCAATTCCACTTGTTGCTGGCATATGTATATATATAAATAACATCACATGGAGAAGGATAATTTTCTATAAGCTCAGACTGCAGGAGAAGATTCCAGTGATCAGGAGCAAAATTACCCCAATGATCTTGAAGTTGCAGTTTCTTTCTGTGGGGGAGGGAAGGTTTGCGTTATAACATTCCCGGGCACATGGTGGGATTGTTGGGGTGTCCTGTGCAGGGCAAGGAGTTAGACTGGATGATCCTTGTGGGTCCCTTCCAACCCAGGACATTCTGTGAGTCTGCTGAATAAAGACCTGCTCAGTCTTCGTTCAGGGCAAGCTCAACACTGGCAGGAATATAGAGTCGGTGAAAAGGTGCTCAGGCTTCATCTAAGTTACGCCTGAGCTTCAGCTTCTGTCACCCTTCCTGCATTGTGCATTTTTAAGAGTTTATTATTGTGGTTGTCAAGGAAACCCAGAAGAAAACTTGTGGGGGAAAGACTGGGACATTGTATGTGGCAGATTTAGGTGCCTTTTTGCGGGGGAAAAGCCTTGGCATCGAGTTTAAAGAGCTTGATGGTTTCATGCCTTTTCAATAATTCTTTCAATACTTCTGCCTGCAGAAGAAGCGCTTGGAGAACGCGGGCTCGCTGCCCACGGATGACTCTGCGTCGCGGCGCATGCAGAACTTCCCCTACAGTGGAGGATTGTACGGGGGGCTGCCCCCCACCCACAACGAGGCGGGGTCGCAGTCGCACGGCGTGCACGGCACCGCGCTCATCGGGGGGCTGCCCATGCCCTACCCCAACCTTGCCCCCGATGTGGACTTGACTCCGGTTGTGCCCTCCACAGTGAACATGAACCCGGCTCCAAACCCGGCCGTCTTCAACCCCGAAGCTGTGAATGAACCCAAGAAGAAGAAATACGCCAAGGAGGCCTGGCCGGGCAAGAAGCCGACCCCATCCCTGCTGATCTGAGCTGGGCTGAGGAAGGGTGGGAGTCACCAACTCCACAAACTCTTCTCTTGCGTCTTTTTAAAAATTTCAGTGTTCTAACAGATGTAATACCAAGATTGGAGAAGTGAAATATCCTTTAAATATCTGTCTTCAAACATTTTTATATGTCTGTTTAAAAAAAAAAATACAGCTCCCAGCTCCTTTTGAACCAAACTCCCTGCAGCCTTTTCTTAGCCACCGCTGTCCCAGAGGTCTTTACACTGAGTTTGGGTCCGCAAGTCGAAGGGGCAGTCACACAGTTTCATTATCACTTATGGCATGGCCCTGCAGATCCATGTGTTTTGGTGATGGGCTTGCTGTGGGTGACACTGTTCCTGCTGGACATGCTCACAGCAAATGTTTTTGGGGCCAAGCCTTGCAGAGTCCCATTGGTAGGAGTTGTAAAACTTGCAGAATATAGGTCAGCTTTTATTTTTTATATTTTAAAAACCCCACCAATGTGGGGCATTCTCTTTTTTTTTATTATTATTTTTAGTTTGCTTACAGCTTGTTTAATTTCCATGTAAAACACTAGAGCATCCCATGAGTCATAAGTTAAGATGGACAAGCAGTAGGTGGGTTCCTTAGCTTTGTTCCAGTGCTGCAGGGTGGGGGCTGTGGGATGGGTACTGGATGCACAGGTCGGAGTGTCTGATGGGGAGACAGGCGCTATCTGCTCTGTGCCATGGTGCCAACAGCTGTGGTGACCCACCTGGGAGAACTCAGGGTGAGGTTAACACAGAGAACAGTTTCTTTTACATTTGGTGGCCCTTGTAACTTAGTTTCATTTTTATTTGCAAATGGAACTTGTAAGCTTAGAATATACGAGATGCAACAAGACAAAGCTGAGCAGCTGTCGGCAGAGCCAGAGGACTGTCGCGTTCCACACCTAAACCCCTATCTGCACATATTTTGACTGCTGGGAACAGCAGGTGAGGATCAAGTGCTACTGAGATCCAGAATAGGAATTCTCAGTAGAGACAATAAAGCAATGCACAAGCTGGTTTCATAATACCACATTTTTTGATTCCTTCATCACTTTTTCCCACTGAATAAAATGAGAAGCTTGACTTGGGTTGTTGCTCCAGCCCTTCAGATCTTTGGGCTTAGATTTGAAAATGATTCACGTGTTCAGACACTGTGGCTGTACTTTACACAAGGTAAGGCCAGAGCTCTGTTATTCTTAGGTTTGCTCTGGGTTTTTTGTAAACTCTCTAGTGCAGTTCAGGTACAAGTCACATTCCATTGTTTGGGGGATCCAGGAAATGTGCACCAAAATGAGAGCCTGCTCAGTGTGTACAGGACTGTGGCTGCCTGGTGAGGTAGTGCTGGGGTGCTGGATGCACCAGACTCTTTTGGACAGATGCTCCAAAATCCAAGTGAGTTCTGCTCCATGATTGCTTCTATCATGTCCCTGAGGTAAAGCTGAGCCAACAGCTGCCCTGCTCACAAGAGCGATGGATTTAGAGACTGCTCCATTCCTTGCACCATCATATCCAGCTCAGACTATTCATGGGTGGATTCAGCACCTGTTCCATGATCCGGCTGTGCTGCTCTTGTGTTTAGTTGCCATTGATTACTCAGCCCTCAGGCACTTGTTCTGCTTCCCAGCACTCCTACAATGACTCTCCAAATCTTTCTTCCTTTAGTCTGGCCTGTAGAATTTTCTTTTCCCACCCAGTTGCTTTCTGAAGGCAACTCTTTAGGGTAAGAATAGTCAGGGCAAACAGAAGTTGAACAAGTTTTCTTCTTTGTTTTATTTGGGGGGGTTTTTTGTTTGTTGGGGGGGTGGTTTTGGTTTTTTTGCAAGTGGCTCTTTGCAAGATTTTTCTTGACAAGGGAAGCTTCACTGCTCATTGTTTTTTAAAGCTCTTCTCCTCCCTGGCTCTGAACCAGCTCTCATTATTTCAGAGCTCAGGGGCCACAGCTGGCCAGGAGGGGACAGGAACATCAAGGGGCTTTGTACAGACGTTTGTACACTTGTGTAATATGTAATAGGCCTTTTCACACTTCTGTTGAGCTTTTTACCTGTAACCTTTACTATGTTGTAAATTAAATGCGGATTTTGCCAGTTTGGAGCGTAATGTGTTCATTCCAGTCTGCACTGCTACAGCTGAGACTGCCTCTAATGCTGTGGCTCGTGGGAGGATCCTGCCATGGCAAAGTGCCCTTCTTCCTGCAGGCCTTGTCCTTGGGCTGCCTCATGCTGCAGCTCCTAAAGCTGCTCGTGACCTGCTCTGGTGCCTCGTGCTGCACTTTGGCACATGAGTGACACCTAACAGTGGATTTTGCACAGTGGTTGCCTTTGTTTTCCAAGTGGAGTTTTTCCTGGTTCTGCCTAATTCTCTCTGTAAGCTGTACTCCAGAGCCCAGCTCTGCTGCTCTCGTTGCCCAGGCTGCTGCTCTGACAGAGCGTGGCTGAGTCCCCTGTCCCCGGGGACACTGCACTGAGGAACACCAAACTGGGGCCTGGTTACAGACAGCCGTGGGGCCTGTGTAGGGTTGAGAGGGACTCCCCAGCTTTGCTGAAATCAGCAATACTTGTGCTATACATAATTTTTTTCCCAATGCAGCAGCAGCTGGGGAGGGTACATTTCCACTGTGGTTTTGGCAGCAGACTCACAGTTCATGTGCAAGCTGCTCACCTGCCACAGGCAGAAATTGCTGGTGCAGGTGAAGGGGTTCCCTTTGTGATCTGATGCTGTCGGTGTGGGTGTGGTGAGTTGTTCATCTCCTGTATTAAATGAAGGATTAAAAGGGAAGCAACTTGCACAATAATCTGAAGACCTCTGCAGTGTGAAAGCAGAGATGGGAACAAAATGGGGACTAGTTTGCAGCTGAATCAACAATGATTGAGCTTTTGAGTGTTTTCCACAAACATCTGTCCTTGCAGCATTCCCTGGATTGTCACTGTAACCCTTCCTTTGTCTTTTGGTCTAGAAATATAAGAGGACAGCACCCAGGGGGCAGCCCAAGAGCTCGAGGTGAGCTGACAGGTGGTGTGTTAGCAGGGCTGTTCAGTGATATGTCAGACCCTGCACTGACACGCCTGAAAGCAGGACTTGTTGGAGAGGAGCTGGGATCATCCTGGGGCCCTTCAGGAGAGCAGGAACAGCTTCCAGTGCAGAACAGGTGAGTGTGCACTTGTGCAATTACACCAAGGATTTTGAAGCCTCAGTGGCACGGGGAGAGACCACAGGAGAGGGCTGGACTGCAAGACATGGCTTGGGGACAAGCCAAGGACCTGTGGCTGTAAGGGTAGTTGCTGGGTTCAGGGGTCAAATGCTGTTTGAGATGTGCTGTTTCAAAAGCAGTCAGGACAGCTGTAGGATCTTTGATCTCAAAACTCTCAATCTAGCAGTAGTAGGAAAATGGGGAAAACTGTTTCTGCTTTTGCTTCTCAACATCAGGTACAGCTCTTCATCCATAGGAGCTGTGTGGTGTCACAGGGCCTTACCTGCTGGATGTGGCAGAGGGAATGCTGGAGAAAGAGGGAGAGTGTGAAGTGAGACTGGAGCCAGTTTAGGATCAACAACGGTAGGGTTTGGGACACAGCTGTTAAATGACCCTTCCCTGAAGGTCCCATAACCAGTAAAGCAGCATCACATTAGTGACTAACCACGATGCTTCCCCCTGCCTCCCTCAGAGGAGAGCAGCAGCTCTCCAGCTGGTAGTGGATTTGGTTATTGTCTTTTGGTTTGTATGAGTTTTCCAAAACTAACGTCCTCCTCAGAGAAGCTTTAAGAGAGAAGCAGCTAAAGAGCATGAATCTCTGTTGTCCACCCTCCTGTACATCACACCCTTGCTTGTCTCTTTTGTCATAAAATCTGGCAAACATCTGGGAAATGTTTCAAGCACAGTTGCAGAATGGTAGAGGAGGAGGAAGCTTTAAATACTAAAGCTTAAACACTACCGGGGCGCAGAGCAGATTTGGGGGCAGGATCACCTCAGAGCTGCGGCCGCCCCACGGGGCAGCGTCACCCCGGCTCCCCCGCCCTCGCATTATTCCCGCCGGGATAACCCTCGGCACCTCGCTCCCGCCGCAGCCCCGGGCCCGGCCCAGGCCCCTCCCGCACCCGCAGCCCCCGCCGGCATCATCCCGGGGCACCGCCGCTCCGGCCCCTGCCCGAGCCCCGACTCGCCTGTCCCCCCAGAGCCCACGGCCACGCTTCGCGCGGGGGGGCTCAGAACTAACCAGGGGACCAGGGGCACGGGCTGGGACGTGCCCGCTCGGTCATCCCGCTGCAAACAGGATTTCAGGACGGGCAACACCGGCAACTCCCTCCTGTCTCCCACCGTTCCCTTTCAGATCTGTGTTTGCTCCGGGGAGCTGTGGTGACACGGAGCTGGAGGGGACAGGGGCTGCCAGCCCTGCACCCCAGGAGTGGCGTGGGGTGTTCACAGGGGTCCCGGCCCTTACTGGGCTGCACCAGGGCCGGCGGGGAGCGCTCGGGCACCCGCAGCATCGCTCCGCACACGCTCTGAAGGGGTCCCGGGGGCAAACACCATCCACGGCGGCAAAGCCATGGCCATCCCGTGCCTGCTCGGGGTGCAGCCGTTGGGCGTGACCCCCCAGTGCCTCGAGAGCTCCGCATTAGAGCCCCCGGAGAGCCCAGAGCTTCACAGACAGTGCATGGTCTTCCTGCACGTTACCCCCGCGTACCCACAGTCCAACACCAGCACCTTCTACTGGTTCCCTCAAGGTCTCGGAGCAGCTGGCAAAGCCCAAGGCTGTAAATCACCACGTCATATCTCACTGGCGAAACTGCCATTCCCAGCTGAGGGAGGGAACTCAGTGAATGCAAGTGAAGCACAGAAGAGGGAGAGAAGAGAGCTGTTTACGCTCAGCAATGGGAGGGGGCAAAAATAATCATCAGTGCCTCCTGTTCACCACGGAGACACCAAAATCTGCTGAAGTCCAGACACTGCCACCCCACGTGGCTTTGCTCACAAGCCAGAGGCTTCTGCCGTACAGGGCCACCACAACAAGACTTTCTGGGTCACCAGCTGTGCAGTCCTTCCAGAAATGAATTGCGTGAGGAATGCTGGCAGCAGCCTCCAAGAACACATCTCTCACCTGTGATCAGTTCATGTCCACAGAAAGGCCTGGTCTTCATCTGATTTATGAGGCTACCCCAGCAGTCCCAGCGGAGGGGAGACAGATTCCTCAATGCAGGCAGTCCAGCACAAGGTTCTCATGATTATTGTACCCCCCTCGCACATCAAGCTTGTCTAGAAAATTGCAAGTCAGTATCACAAGCACTTTTAGCAAACACTGGTGATTTTGTCCCGGTTTCTAAGTAAGTTTTCAGTGCCAAAATCACTGATTCACATGCAGTGTGATCTTGTGCTCTCCTTCTTTTCTCATGCTCTCGGCCACCACGGCACTCGCTGGGGACTGAGAAGTCCTAAGAACACACAGAAAACCAAAAGCCAAACGCTGCTGCCAGCAGAGGCAGCACTGCTGGTTTTCACACACTCATCATACTTGGTAAAATCAACTTCCCTGATGGCACACAGGTGATCCACACGACATTCCTGCTTGCACAGTGCCAGGTCATATCTGGCAGAGTTGAACTCGTAGTAGCTCTGCAGGTAGTGGGGGTCCCCCGAGATCCTCTCCAGCACCATCTGCATGGAGTGTGGGGAGCCATCGGGGACCTGGAAGGCTTCTGTCAGGCTGTACTCTGCCTCCCACACTGGGAACTCTGCCTCCCACGGTGACGCCATCATGTTGGCACGAGTGAGGTTCAAGTAGTAAGTCACTATATCCTGAGAGAGAGAAAAACAGAAGTGGGGACACATCAGGACAGGATTGGCCCTGGAGTGAGATGCTGGGCCAGGCTGGGATCACAACCACAGGCAGCACATCCCCTTGCCTGAGGGCCCAGCTGCCCCTGACAGGGGGGTATGTACCAATACAGGCACCTGGGGACACACCTCAGGTGAGAGCCTCCAGAACCCATCCCAAATGCAGCCTGTTTCCTAAAGGGTGAAGGGGTGCCTTTGCCCTGCTTGACTTTTATGTCCAAACATCAGAAACTTTGAGCCTGGCCTTCTTCAAACACCAGTTAGTTACTATCAGTACTGTCCATTGGCAGAAGCAAGGCCTGGAGGAGTGTTACTTCCCAAGTAAAGTTAATTTCTTAACTGTGAACAAACTGAAGAATCAAGTTTTTCACAACTTCTATTCTCTGTCTTTTGCCCCTTTTTCTCCCTGCTTCACCAGCTCCCCAGCCTTGTACAGCATATTTGAGCATTCACTTCACATGCTATAAACATGCAAACAGAGCAACTACAGAGAGCTTCATCCACTGCAATAGGAGGCACAAGCACCTGTCCTCTACCTCTTGGCAAGCAAGAGGTGCCCCTACAATTCACCTCAATTCAGATGCACTCCAAATCCATCACTTTAGCAAACGGAGGGAAACAAATAATTTTCCAGATGGTTTACAGTTTTTGGAGAGGACCTGACAAGTCTGTTAGTACTTGGAGAGGAGTTCTGTGATCCACATTACCTGGGGAGCAAAGCAAGTGTCAAAGGAATTTCACTAAGGACATGAAGAACATGGCAAAACCTGTCTGCCCCTGCTCTGAGGAACTCATCCCAGCAGGATGTACTGGTTATGGGGGCCTGGGCCTCAACTCACTGACACTGTGATTAAGTATCTGTGCCAGACACGAGGCTGAAATGTCCTGGGTCAGGGTCCCCTCCCACACAGCTGCTAGGCTCCTGTGGTCCTGCGTGTTCTGACCACAGGGAGAAATTAAAGTTCTCTTCCAGAGCTGCAGTGTGCAGCACATGGAGATCCCCTACCAACACCTGAAGGGTGTCTGGATCATAGTCGATCACCCGAATCCCAGGGTTGTTGGCTCCATTGTTCACTCCAGGTAATGTTGTTTTCCAGGGAGACACTCCAGGGGCCAGGAACATGACATTGATTGGAGAACCTTCACAGAAAGGCAAAGCAACCTGTGACTGGAGACCTTGGCTTGCCCCACACCCTGTCCCTATCGCAGCGAGCACCTGGAGCTGATGGCACTGCCCAAGAGCATCTATGTCACCAGCCCCTGGTGCACACAAAGATCAGCACATGGAGCGTCATCGGGATCTGAACACGGGGCTCCTGCAGCCTGGAACAGGCCTTCCACTGCGGGCAAGGACTCCTGCAGTGAGGGTGGCCAGGGAACCACCACCTGTGCCCAGAGGACTCTGCACCACCCCGACACTGCTCACTCGCACCCCAGCGATGCCCAAACCCCTCCACAGGGAACAGGCAAGAAGCTGCCAGTCATTGAGGGGAAACAACATTTGAGGATGAATGGGGAGGAGGTCAGGAGCTACAGGTTTGGGGTGGAGAAGAGAACCACTGTTGCCTCTTGTTGCCCAGAGCCTTTGCTGGCTTCTCAGCTACCTTCAGCCAACAGCCACTGAAACCTCCCATGGACAGTGGTTCTGGGAGCTGGCAGAGCTGTCACACAGGTGCCTGGGTGAGCAGAAGCAGTACCTGTGTTGCTGTAAAACATGCGGAAGCTGTCCGTGTGATGGTGCCCAAAGAACTGGGCTGCGATCACCCTGTGGTGCTTCTGCACAATGCCCAGGTACCGCTCGTTAAAGCCCCTCCGGAACCAGGCCTTGCCTCGTTTCTTCTCGAAGAAGCCGGGAGGGACGTGGCCCACAATGTAGACCTGGAGAAGCAAGAGCTGCCCTGAGCACAGAGCCCATGCTGCTCACAGAGCACCGTGGCTGTGAGTGCCCTGAGGGCAGAGCGGGGCTGGGAGGAGCTCTCTGACACGGTTGTTTATCCATTCCTTTGTTCATACCCTTTCATCTGCTCTAGAGGCATTGGTCAGTGTTTCTTCCAGCCACTGGAACTGCCCCCCAGGATCCTCCTCAGCAGCCGTCTGGTCATTCTGGTCATAGTACAGGTTGGTATTGAGGACAACCATCCTCCCCCTTGTCCCTGGGCTGGGCAGCTTCTCACTGTAGAAAGCTCCTGAAAAACACAACAGGAAAAGAGTTGGAGGTCTGGTCACACTGGCGGCTGTGATCCCAGATCCCTTTGCTTCCACCTCTTTCTGCTCTCCTTAGCAATAGGCACAGGCACCAGGCACCAGCAGTGCTCTGCCCACTCCAGGATGGGTGTTTGGAGTCACTCTTGTGTGCCTCTTGTCATGCTTGTGCCTGTCCCACTGAAGGGAGACCTGCATGGGGACAGTGGGCAGCACCAGGAGGGGGCAGCTCTGAAGAGCCACAGCACTGCCTGCCCCAGCTGGTACCTTTAAAGATCTTTTTCCTCTCTCTGCAGCTCACCACTCTGCATTCTTTCCAGTAACTTGTCAATGACAGGAGAGACTAAAGTATAAAAAAATTTATCTTCTTGCAAGCAGGAGAACTCCATGCCAAAAATCAGCATTAAATTGGACTCTTCCTCTGCAAATCCTCTATGAATACTGATGCTCTGAGCTCTGAGGCAAGGAAAACTGGTCATGGTATTCTCCTACCCTTGCCCATATCCCCAGAGTGCTGCCAACACGAGCCAGTGGTGCCAGACCTGCTCTGAAGAGAGGAAGGGAGGCATCACTCAGCCAGGGCCGCCACAGTTCCGCTGTTTGGTTGTAGATCCTGTGCTCGTTCCCAGGAAACTGATTCTTGGGGTGGAAGTCGTGATTGCCCATCACCGCGTAGACTTTAGTATCTGGAGAGAGAGCAAAGGAGGTGCAGAGGAGTCAGTGCTGCAGAGCTCCCCAGAGCTCCCCGGGGCACTGAAGGCCAAGGCTGCTTAGAGGCCAGTCACCCACCCCGTGCCACACTGACCAGGGGCACCACTCAGCTCTGACCCCCCTCGGGATGAGCCCCCCCAGCCAAATCCCCGAGCTGTCGCAGTAGTAACAGCCCTTCTCTCCTGCTGACGGGGGTTATGTCTGAGGGAATCTTGCAGCTTTTTCTGCCTTAATGACTAATAACAGAAATCTTTATTTTCCTCTCTCCTGAGTGAGCTAACCTGGAACACGCAAGTGCATCAGTGCATGACGCACAGCAGAACTGAGGCCACTGGGAAGAGGATAAACAAGTCCCAGTGCCACAGCCCTTCTGTGCCTTTTCCTGTCCCAATTCTGTAATTTCTCCACCCTGATAAGCCCTTCCCGTGAGTCTCTGTGCCCCTCTCCCCTTCTCATCCCCTCAAATCCTACCTGGAAATGTCTCTTTTATTAGGGAAGTCAGATTTGCTATTATGTGCAGAACCTTTTCTTCTCCGAGCTGCTCATTGGGGACATGGGGAGTGTCATCTCTAAAAAAAAAAAAGGCAGCACAATCACTTTCTGGGACTATTAGGACCTGTGCTCACAGCAATAAGCAAGGCACAGAACCTTGCTGACTTCTCTTGATGCCAAAAACAGCACAGAATAACTGCTTAGAGATGAGTTTTGTCTTTAAGCAGCAAGGTATTTATTTAGGCAACGTTGGGAAATCCTCCGGTTCGCACTGGGCAAAAGGACTTCGAAGTTGTCAGTGAAAAGTTAGGTTATTTATACAATTTTTCATGAGAAGCTACATCATTTCTATAAACATATTCATTAGATTATTATATAATATAATATATATTATATAATATATATTATATAATATAATATATATTAGTTATATTCATAATAGGTGGAGTTNCCTCTTCCTCGGTTGAACTTTTCAACTTTCTTTGTTCACAGACCAGGTTTCTAGGGGTGCAAAGTCCTCCCCTGATTTATGGCCCTCCTACCTTCTGAGGTGTCCACCTTATCTATATTTATAACTGCCAGGTCGACCTTCTTTGCTATCTGAACAGAACAGACTATTTCTGCTATATTTCTGCACTACTCCCTAATTCCTGTTTCCGCTACATTCTAACATCAGTATGCGTTCCCTAGAGCATGGTACCATATCCTTCCAGAGCCAGACTTCAGCACCCTCTATGTTAACTCTTTAAGTTCTTTCTTCGTTTCACTCTCTATGCCTCCTATAAGAGACAGCTGAAGCTTTTGGGGGCAGAATTCAGTGCTATATTGACTGGTCAGGGTACTGAGGGAGTTGCAAGGAATTGCTCGGAAAGAAAACAAGCTCCACTCCAAACCCACCAGAGCTCAAGGAGCCTTGGGCACCACTTTCAGGCACATGGTGGGATTGTTGGAGTGTCCTGTGCAGGACCAGGAGTGGGACTTTGATGATCCTTGTGGGTCCTCTCCAGCTCAGGATACTCTGATTCACTTTACCTTAAAACCCCCGAACACAAGGCTGTAAAGGGGAGGCTCCCTCTGCCTCAAGACACGTCACAGGCACTAAAGCTGCCTGAAAACATTGCCAGGATCAGCACTTCGCTATCTGAGGGCACCATCTGATCAGCAATAGTGAAGCAGAGCTATTTCCACAGCTGTGATCACCATGAAACAAGGGAATACCTCCAGTAAGGCAGCAATCCAGGGCTGCTCCAAAGTGCCCCAGACACACACATCTGTGTTTGTACTGACACACTCACGGCATTTGTAGATAATGCTGGGCTGGCCACCAGCCCACTGAAGAGGGAGATCAACATTCGAAATTGTGTGAGAGAACTGGGAGAAACTGTCTGAGGAAAAAGAATGCTCAACATAAGGAGCAATAACTACATCTAAGCAGCAACACGAATCTCCAGGGACAGAAAGTGAACACATGCGGTCAGGCAACAGCCTCCTGGAACTGGGGGGTACAGCAGGTTGCAGGTTAAGGTTGCACTGTCAGAAGAAAGGCCATACACACTTACAATCACCATGCAAAATACAGCTTTTACTGTAAGTGCTACTGAGGCAGTAAGTAAGCGCACTTGAGGGACCGGGAACCCACTTCTGGAGATCATGACAGGAGAGAACCCCTACTCCTAAAGCAAAACAGCCCCTTTTCGAGGAAGGTCTCCCAGGTGCCTCACCTGCAGCCAGAAGAAATGCCACAAGCCTGGTTTGCAACACTCTCCTCCCCCTGCTCTGACTGGCAGGACCCGGTGCACCAACACACAGCCCACAGCCCCTTCCCTCGGCATTCCAGGCACTCAGAGTCACTGTGGAGTCAGACAGGGCTGGACAGGATGAACAAGCGAAGGACGGACGGTGAGTTGTGATCCTTCCATCACCTCACTGCCCCTCACTGCCGGGGTGTATCAGGAGCTTCTTGCAGGCGCTGAGAGCCCTCGCTGAGGCTGTGCTCTGCCCCCAGCCCTCGTTCTTCATTAGGAGGCACACTCCCCTCTCCCCTCCCCAAAGTGGGGACCACGGAAAGAGCCCTGACCCCCCCCGGGCTCCGTACGGGCTCCGCTGCCCTCCTCTGTCCCTCCCGGCCCGGCCGCTCCTCACCCGGTCCAGAGCACGAAGTCG
>VZRE01000499.1:202280-218089 GCA_013396775.1 Cephalopterus ornatus
ATCGCCCCCGCTCCTCCCAAGCCTCCCTTCACCCCCCGGGTGCCCCTCACTCTGCTCCGGCATGCCTGGAATGGGGCAGCGGTGCCCCGGGGGCCGGGGAGGGGCTCCCGGGCAGAGCGGTTCGGCCCAGCCCCGCGGTGGAGCGGGGTGAAGTGCTTCGGTAGGAGCCGCCCGTGTCCCTCCAGCTGAAGCTGCCCCGGCTCAGCTCTGTCTGCCGGTGCTGTCGCCGCTGCCGGAGCGCTCCGGCCAAGCCGAGCAGGGCCCCGAATCCTCGCCTGGGCCTTGGCGCTGCCGGGAGCTCGGGGGGCGCGGCGGGCCCGGGCCCGGCCTCCCCTGCCGGGGGCGGGAGGTGATCCGGGCAGGTCCTCGGAGGGCAGTTTCACACTTCACGCGTGGCTCCTGTGGTGAGTGGTTTGGGCAGGGGGAAGGAGGGGTTTGGGTATGAATTGGAGGGGTTTGTTGTCCCGCCAGGGCGGCGTGAGGGCCAAGGGACTTGTGGGTCCCCACACAGGTGCCTCCGTGCTCTGAAGGTGGGCTGGAAGGTGTGCTGGGAGAAGGCAGAGGAGGAGGAGGAGCAGAGACACATGGCCTTCCTCTCCCACGACATCAGCATGCTGCGGCTCTTTGAGACCTTCCTCGAGAACACCCCGCAGCTCACCCTGGTCTTCTACATTATCCTGCAGACAAACAAGGCCGAGATCTCCCAGGGTGAGGAGTCTGGGGCTGGGGGAGGGGGCTGTGGGAGTGCAGGCTTGGCGTCAGAGTGGGCTTGGATGGGACAGACCAGGTGGGCTGTCTGGGAGCTGCAGGACCCTGCAGGACACTTGCTTGAAGGGTCATTCTGCTCCCATGGCACTCCTTCCCTTGATGTGTCACACAGGAGGGTGAACCCCTGTCCTGCACTCACATGCTGCAATGGACCACGCTGGGCTCAGGGTGGGAGGGTTGGTGCTGGAGTACTGCTGTGGGCATTTCCTTACATGCTGAGGGTCTGGCTGGGGAGGAGGGAGATGCCATTGTGGGTGTAGGTGGAGCACAGGCCACCGAGGAGGTGCTGTGGTGCCCGTTCTGGGGTGGGGAGCAAGTGTCATTGCAGGGGTTGGGTGGAGCCAGTGCTCACCTGCCTTGTGGGCTCTGCAGAGCTGCTTGGTCCCAGCGCTTCTTCTCCACCTTCTGGACAAGGCCAGCACCAGCCTTCTCCCTGGGGAGGGCAGAAGGCTGAGGGAGAGAGGGGTGCCTGAGGCTCTGAACCTGGCAGCAGCAGCTTAGTAAGCAGGGGGGAAGCTCATTTTAGCAGTGCGGGGCAGAGGGAGGTTTGATCCAGGCTGGGCCCTGCATCGGTCTCCCCTCAGCATCTCCACCTCTGTTTGCAGGCCTGGGGATCAGCACTGCGCTCCTGTGTGTGTCCTGGTCTCTGCTGGACTACCACCAGTCCCTGCGCTCCTTCTTGCAGGACAAGTACGAGCTGAGCTGGAGCTCCTCCATCATCTACTTCCTGTGGAACCTCTTCCTCATCTGTCCCCGCATCCTGGCAGTTGCCCTCTTCGCCCTGCTCTGGCCCTACGGTGTGGCTGTCCACTTCCCACTCGTGTGGCTGGCCATGTTCCTCTGGGTCAGCCTGCAGGGCACGGACTTCATGGAATCACCTGGCCCTGAGCAGCTTTACCGGGCCATGGTGGCCGTGATCCTCTACTTCAGCTGGTTCAACGTGGCACAGGGGAGGACACTGCATCGCAGCATCATCTACCATGGCTTCATCCTGGTGGACAGCACACTGCTGGCCCTCTCCTGGCTCTATGGCCGGGCCCCCTCTGAGGAGCACTGGTACCTCATCCCAGTGGTCTCCGCTGCCCTGCCCTGCTACCTGCTGGGGCTGGGGCTGAGGGTCACCTACTACAAGTGGCTACACCCCAACATGCAGGTGCAGCAGGAAGGTGGCTATGACGAGGTGGATGCCAATGGAGGGAGTGATGGGCTGGAGTTTCGCTCATTCTCTGAGCCAGACCTTGTGAACAGGCGGATGCAGTGGCTGGCCCAGACCCAGTTCCCTGTCTCCCAGCTGGCACAGCAGCACTTCCTGAATGGGGCTGCTGCACTCGAGTCTGCTGCCTGAGGGCAGCTCCGCCAAAGGGACATGCAGGGCAGGTGTGTTTGTTAGTTGTGGTCCTGGTTCTGCTCCTTCAGGCTGTTGTTCTGGGCAGCTGGAGAGACCTGGCAGGAACCAGGGACGATGTGGAAATGCCCAAGGAGTCCCACAGCACACAGCATGGCTCCCATGGCTACACCCTCAAGGAAAGCCACAGTGTTTGTGGCAGGTCCAGCACATTGTGGCATGTGGCAGGTCCAGCATGTGTGCAGTGCTGTGTCAGCTTTCCTTGTTATTTATTATTAGGTTGTTCAAAAGAAAAACCCTCAAGAGCACTGGTTTGTTCTCTCTGTGCCTCTCCTGTACCTGCTGCTGCTGTTGATGTGCAGGGATGTGGGAGCTCATTTCCTCCATGGTTGTAGCTATCTGACCTTTATTTCCAGACAGTTTTTGTCCTTCATATGTCAGTTTTGGTGTTGAGGTCAAAGCTCACCTCTTATCACCATGTTTGGGAAGGGACGGAAAGGAGGCCTGTGCTCACAGAGTGGCTACAAAGTGGCTTGGTGCTTCTGGTTTATTATGGACACCTCATGCTGCCTTGGCTGCCATTCCCACCACCACACCCTGGGCAGTGCTCCTAATGCTGTAACCAGGCTGCAGTTGGCCACAGGCGGTGTCTCACCTGTGCGTGTGGTCAGTGTGGGGCTGTGCTGGCACCTGGGCACAGACACCCACCCAGCTCCCAGGCAGGTTGGTCCCAAGATCGGTGCCAAAACCCAAGCAGGGCCCAGAGCAGTCTCTGCCTCTTTTGCTGTTGCCCAGTTGGCAGCTGTGACGTGTGCTGGTTGCCCAAAGCATTGACTCCTGGCCCCTTCCCCTTGCCTCCATCATTTTCCCCCCAGCAGGATCCATCCTAGGAGGGGAACCCCATCCCAGGGAAGGCAGCAGGATGCAGCTGGAGGAGCAGCTGAAACCTGTTTCCCAGCTGCTCCTACAAAAGATCAGCCCGTGGCCAAGGCCAGCAGCACCACAGCAGAAGGTGTTTGATGACCTTGTGCAAAAGAAAGTGGGAAGGGAAGGTTTGTTAGGGAGCACTCTGTGCCTGCCCTGGGCACCTCAGCAGATCCCAGGAGCCAGTCCCTGCCCCACTGGCTCCCCAGGACTCCCGGGCGTTCCAGAGGCTGCACTGTGACCTGCGGCACCGTGAATGCTGCCAGTGCCACTGAGCCTGGCCCAGGCTGTGACAGGGGCAGGGACTGACACGGGGCAGAGAACAGGCTGAAGCAGTCACTATAGAAAATAAAGACTTTATTATATTTTTTTTCCAGTTCGTAGGACAGTTCCCGTTACAGACCATGAACAGGCAGAGACCCCACAGCCAGCAGTGCCCAGGACTCAACCCTTGTAGCGCAGCAAGGGCTGCTCTGGGCTCCAGGGTGGGCTCCTGCCCACCACTGCCAGCACAGACACCTCACCCAGGGCTCTCGGAGGCAGCAAATATTAGTGGATCAGGTGGTTTTTAAAGCCTCCGTGGCTGTGGTGAAGCTGCAGGGGAGGCTGGCAGCAACCAGGTGAGCTCAGGTGCCTAGGCCCACAGGCTGACTGTCCTTCAGGTGTTTGGGTTTGCTCTCCCGTTAGCCCTGACCTGGCTGTAGCTGAACTGGTGACAAAGACAGGATACGTGGACAGAGGTGCTGTTCCTGCCTCATGAGAGACAGGAAAAGGCTTAAATTCAGCCAACAGAGGAAAAAATAAAATAGCCAGGTCGCCCTTTATTAACAAACACAGAAATGTACCATCAACCTCCTGTTATAAAAGTACTTTACATACATTCAAGGAAACATTGTATAAATATCAGTATGAAATGTCAGTGGCTGCAAGTTCCACACCCAGATAAAATTTTACTGACATCTTAAAATTTCCTTAAAACATTTGGAAGTAAACAAACAAAAGCACAGCCAGCTGCCAGGTGGCTCAGGCCCACAGGCCCAGCACCCACTGCGAATGCCTGGGCAAACCCAGCCCCTCCCCAGCACAGCTTTCACCAGCTGCTTCCCACAGGAGTGAAGCAAATGGGCTGCTCGGCCATGCCAGTGGTGGGAGGTTAAGGCACAGGTTTTAATCCCAAAGTTCAGCCAGCCAGAGTACAAGACGTGTTCCCAACAGGCTGCTGCACAGCTTGGGACAGCTCCCAAGCCTGCTTACAGGAGACCTTTGGATGGGCTGGGACCCACTGAGGGATGTTCAGGATCCAACACAGACTCTTCTGTGACTCCAAATAAGTCCTGATCCTCTGGCGATATTTCCGATCCTAGGAGCAATGGAGCCTCTCCTTGGCACAGCTCTGGCTGGCACAGTAACACAGTAACCCCAGAGGAACTGCATCTATGGAGCCAGCAGTCATGGAGCTGGAGCTGCCCCAGCTGCCTGGAACAGGTGGTAACACACCTGAGCTCTCCATCTGGTACAGACAGAACATCCCTGGGGACTCCTGCTCCCCTCTCCAAACCTGCTGCTGAGCACCCCCTGCACAGTCCCAGGGCTCTGCTGGGCCAGCAGCCCCAAGGGCTGTCAAACACCTTCCCCTCTGCTGAGCTGCCCAGTGACACCCACAGCAGACACCTGCTCCTCAGATTTTCCTCATGGGATGAGTGGTCCTGCTGCTCGTGGGCAGCAGCTCCCACATAACAGTGTGTTCCTGCTGCAGAGCTCCTGGGGAAATATGCAGACCCAGTATCCATCTGGGATCAGAGCAAAAGGCCAATACCTGGCAAGGAGCTGGATGGAAAGCCGATCACTCCCGACTCCTGTGACCACCTTGGAAAAAGAATCTCCTTTGATTCCAATTTAATTAAAAAAAAAAAACGAAAAAAAACCAAACAAAGGAAACTGGAGCTAGGACAACATGAAACAGACCTGAGTCCAATCCCTAAGCACTGGGAATCCAAACCCCTGGCTCTAGGCATCTTCTCCCCAGTGGTCACTGGAGATGGCCCAGGAACAGCAGAGCCTGTGCCAAGCGGACCCAGCAGCAACCCCTGCACTGATGGAAATATCCCTCCGTAATGAATGCCATGGAAGGAATGCAGCAAACACATCCCTGCTTGTGTGGGCACAGCGAGTGGGTCAGTGTCCCCCCTGCAATGACAGACTTTCAGCCCAGTCCCCTGTGGGTCCCAGACAGGTGAGTGTGGCTGGGGACCAGTAATCTGGAGAGTCTGGGTGCAGCCACAAGTCAGGCTGGGGTGCAGCACACACCCATCCTCAGGGCAGGAACCCCAGGCACCTGCTGATCTGGTGCCATCAGGGTGCAGGGGGAGGCAGATGCCACCAAACACAGCCTGACCTGGTACAAAACCAGCCTCTATGCCAGCCCCAGTCCCCAGCTGGCTGTTTCTTGCCAGGGCAGCTGCAGGTCACTGACTCCAGCCTCTGGAGAAAAATCAGCATTGCCATTCCTCCCAAGGCCAGCATGCTCCAGGCTGTCAAGTCACAGTATCTTAGAAAATTAAGTCCCTCTTAACAAGGCATTTGTTTCTCACTATGTAGTTAGGCTAATGCAAAGAAGAATATAAGAAAACTGAATCTGATTCTACTAAAAGGAACTTTCTCTCACACACGGAGTCAGGAATGCAGAGGTGAAGGTTAATAACCATAGCCAGAGCCTTCTCTGTAACTTTCATGAGGATTTAGGAATTACATTATTCCTAGTCCAGGTGAGGACTCTGTTCACATCTGAGCAGTCTGCACCAGTCTGCTGTACCTGATGTTCACAGGCGGTTTCATTTTCCTTTACAGGGAAAATCTGTGGGATCTATGGTCCAGGACAAGGCTGGAATCCAATGGTCTGCTGACTAACAGGACTTGTGCACACATTGACTAGAAGCCATCAGGATAAACTCAGAACACCAACACTTGCCTCTACAAGGAACCACATATCCCAGAAGCATTCCCTTATTTTTCTGTTTTCCAGTAATCCCACATTGAGGAACTAAGGACATTGTAATAAATTAACTGCTTTGAACACCCAGGAAAGGAGAGAGGACACATTTTACAGCAATAGAGGTATTTTTGACATTTTCATTAATATTTCCCATGAAAAAAGCCCCATAGCTCTTCGGCTTTGTGAAACAAGGAAGGTTCAGCTCTGCCATCAGCGTTTTCCTATAAAAATAAGGTTTTATGTTTACTTGGGTTCTACAACTAAGCTGAATAAAAAGAAGGCGGCTCTTACAAATACTTCTGCTGTTGTATGGCCCTTCCCTCTGGAGACACCTGCCAGAAGCATTCAGCTGGCTAAGTCCCTTCTGGCAGACAAGCTCTAGCCCTGCTGAGTCTAGGGCTCCTTTACTGGACACCTCTGGACTTGGCAGGACTCCTGAGGAACGACCTGCTGTTATGTTCCACTGTAGATTTTGCATCAGGTATGTTTTCTTCATCAAGCTGAAAAGTGAGTCCCCAAACGTGTGAGATTTCTGCCTCTCCAGTGATGGAGAGGGCTCACAGGAGCTGCAGTCTTGCCTCTGCTCCAGCTTCTTACAAGAAGTCTAACTCCAGGGCTTGGTGAAGGGACACGAGGTCAGCGTGATTTGTGATCCTCCAGAACGGCATGTTGTGCTGTGACAAAGAGAGGACAGTCAGGTTTATCAGGGATTTTCAGCTGAGGTGGAAGCAGCCAGGGTACAGCTGCAGGGCTGTGCAGTGTGGTGGTTTTGAGCACACCACGCTCAGGACAGATATCGGCCACCTGCACATCTGTATCTGGACCCATCCTATCTGCACATCTGTGTGTGACAGGCACCAGCACTGACTGGCAGCTGCTCACGATGAAAACCTTGGCTGTGAGCTGCTGCTGCATCCAGGAATGCCTGTCCCGGGTTCCCAGGGAACCTGCACAGGTGGCAGCTCTGGCACGTGGCAGAACGTGTGAAGCCTGCAGAGACGAGGTCCTGACAGTTGTCCATGCACTTCGCTGCTGTTAATTAGCACAAATGAACAACTCATCTAGGCCTGTCCAAATCAGTCAAACTGCTCCTTGTTTGTAATCCAGACTAATCGCAGGTGCTGTAATGATCTGCTGCTGCCACTGAGCCCTGACTCCTCTGTGCTCCTGAGAAACTGCATTATCCTGATAGCCACAGGCTATGATCAGAACACAGAATCATAGAATCATCCAGGGTGAAAGAGACCTCCAAGATCACCAAGTCCAACCTCTGAACATGCTACATCCAAGGTGCTACATCAAGACACTGCTTACAGGGACAGTGTTATATGCAATCCTAAACAACAGTAAAACAGAACTTTAAACCCCCAAGAGGCCCATCTTAACACAGTGGAAGATCTCTTGCATCAAAGATGAGCTTGGCCTGTGGCTGCCCCAGCCTGAATTGTTCAGCCTTGGAACAAGAGTCCCTGCAGGCAAAGCCTGCTGCAGTGACTTCCCTTTGTATTGCCCCAGAGCCACCTCTGCAGCCAGACCCACCTGCTTGGCTGCCACCTCCTCATCGCGCCCGTCTCCGATCACCACGTAGGTGACCTTCTTGCCAAACCGTGACACGATCCTCTCGAAGCAGCTCTCTTTACCTGCCAACACAACCCACTATTGAGGAGTCTGAACAGGTCCCTTCCTTCCAGAAACACATTCTTATCTTACTGGGAGGGGATAACACCCAGTTTATCTCCTGAGGTCAAAAGCCATGACCAGCTGGACGACAGCATGAAATGGCATTTCCCATGTAAAACTCCCAGCTAATCCCCAGCAGACGCTGCAGTGCCAGAGACTTGGCACAACCCCTTACCNATGAGGTCAAAAGCCATGACCAGCTGGATGACAGCATGAAATGGCATTAGTGCCAGAGACTTGGCACAACCCCTTACCTATTTTTGTAGCACTATAAATATTTTCGATGGGAAACACTTCGCCCAATCCATACAGGAGAACCTTGGCAAGAGCTGGCATCAGTTGGGTGGTTGTGATCAGGATGTTCTCACAGTTTTTTCTAAAAGAAGAAAAACACTTGTAACAGCACATCCACAGCCAGTGGTGCCGGGGCTGCTCCAGGCAGCCTACTCAGCTTTCCCAAGAGCCACTTGGTTTGCCATCCTGCTTTCAGGAGGCCAAGGTTTTGTGATTTTTGCATGTTTGCTTCTGGAAGAATCCTCTGGCAGAAAAGTGATTTGGTGAGCATGGGGATCTTTCCTAACTACAGGTGTTGCAGCAAAGAAATCCTAAAGGGTGCTCAGGGATGGAGTTCTTGCACTCAGACACTTTGCCTCCCAGCAGCAGTTTGTGGTGGGCACTGCTGCAGCACAGTGCTGCACACGAACCCAAGGGCTGCGAAAGCCACGCACGCACTTCCAGGTTCCATACCTGGACTGGATGAGCAGCAGGGACTTTAATGCAGTCTCTAGCCAGGAATCTGTTAGCACTTCTATATCAGTCCTCAGTCGCTGCAGAGCTTCCCTCTTCTGCGGGCTAAGCAGGCCTGGAAGGTAAGGGACATGTGTTTGCCCAGCTGAGCTGGCATGTCTGACACAGAGAGAGCTGTCCCCCAGTGCATCAGCTGCCTGCTCTGCAATAAATAACACAGAACTGAAGGCCTCTGGAAGCTGGGCTGTCTGTCTTGAAGCACTAAGAGAAACCAGCTTCCAGTGACATGGATGAGCCCAAACGTCCATCCAGGAGTCTGATTGTGGGGAACTGGGCAGATGCTTTTCTCCGATTACTTAAAAGATTTCTCAGGATACAGGCAATCAAATGCACTTCTCTCATACAAAGCACTCACAGCAGCAGGGGTCCAAGGCCACAGAGCTGGGGAAGGAACTCCTGCAGTCACCCCTTCTGACTTCATTCTTCCCAAGGACCCTTTCCATTTTAACCCCTTTTATGTATCTTTTTTAAACTGCCCTCCTATTTTTTCATTCCCGTGTTTGTAATCTCTTTTCTATATAATTTTCTCCAAGCTTCCAGTTTTGAATTAAAAAATGGAGCCCATACACTCAAACTTGCTCCTTTCAGTAAACACAACAAGAAAGGAACACGTGGAGCCTGCCCCTCCCTTCCAGCCGAGACATACCAACTCCCTTATTCCAGCCCTGCAGTGCACCAGTCCTCTGCAATGAGGCCATGGAGGGACCCACAGCGGGCTGCACGGACAGCCCAGTCTGATCCCTGCCAGACATCAGGTAACTCCAGCACTCTGAACTGCAGACTTACACTGACAGGCTGAAAGTTGTAGTTTTGAACACCTGTTTTTTAGAAAATTTGTCCAAGAAAATGATCTATCAAGGTTTTTTTTTGTGTAGGCAAAGGGTAGTCAAATCCACAACCCACTAGGCTGAGTCACCCTGCCAGGTGAGCTGCTCCAGCAGCATCCCTTTCCCAGGGACAGCAATGCCAAGATTCAGACTAAACAGAAAACTCCATTTGCTCATTGTGGTTTGCATCATTATGACTGCTTTGGAGTTGGAAAGGAAGCAAAACTAAAGGGTTTTTAAGTGATTTTGTGAGAAGACAGAGATGTCATGTGAGACCGTGGACCTGCCAGCCCAGGGGTGACCACTGTGTTTCCTGACCATGACACGACAGAAAGCAGACTTTGGGAAGACATGAATGAGACGTCCTGAGAAGCAGGCCTGTCCAGAGCAGAATGCCAGGCAACCTTTCATAGTAAATCCGCAAAGGGACACTATATGCACCACAACTTTGTTAGCTCCAGGACTGACTGACCATCCCTATCTCCATGATAACTCACAGCCTGCACTTGCATGCTGTTCAGTTTTGGAAGACGTACTCCCTTGGATGCCATGGAAATTTGATCCCAGTGGGCGCTAGGAGAATGGTTTACTTCTCATGTCCACACATTCAGAAAAGCCAAAACTCTGAGGAAGGACAGAGTCTGGCCCCACAAGCTCAGTTCAGTGCTCAGACCTCGGTGCAGGTGACCACTCACCTCCAACGTCAGTTTTGTATTTGTTGTAGATCTCGCGTACCCTGCGGTAGCGGAAGGCCAGTTTCCTCATCCAGTCCACTCCCTGGACACCAACCGAGGAGCTGTGGTTTGCGTTGCTTCCTGAGCCACTGAACCCATCCGTGGAGAAGTTGTAGTTGCTGTTGGGGGAAAGCAGATGTGTTAGCTGTGCCACAACTGCAGAACCCCTGCAGTGTTTGCAGCAGTGCTGACAGCAAACAGAAAATACGTGGAGAGGAACTCCACAGGCACCACAGCACCTGGAGAACAGAGCCAGCTCCTACAGGAACACACTGATATCCAACTAAGCTGCAGCTGGCTCTGAACTGCTACACTCATACCATTCCCTTCACATCCTCCCCTATAAAACTCTCCTTTGCCTCTGCTCACTCCTCTGCAATATGGAGCATCCTTCCCACTGGCCTCTTTCTCATCCTGCAATGATAAACTCCAGCACAGTATCCTCTAAACACAACATCTGTGCCTTTCCATCACAGTTGCAGCTCCACAAGCAGACGAGCTGCTTCGCCAGCTTATGACTGCAGGAAGCAAGTCCTGCTCCACCACTTTCCCTGTATTTCTTTCTCCCTGACAGGCATTTTTCAGACGATCATGGACTCACAGAATGGTTTAGGTTGGACAAGACCTTCAAGATCATCTCATTCTAAACCCTTGCCATGGGCAAGGACACCTTTCACTCTAGAGCAGGTTACTCAGAGACCCATCCAACCTTGTCATAATGAGATCTGGAGTATAGGTTCTCCATTCCTCACATGTCATTGAACACAGAGACAGCATTCAACTGTGGAGAATATAATTCACACTCTAATTTCAAAACTCTTAATGCTTTGTAGGTCTTCAAAGAAACAGCCCCCAGCAAACAAACACCATTTGCCAGGTTTCATCCTCTGCACAAAGCTGACCTCCATCCCTTAATTCCATCTGGGTTTCAAGTCCCCACAACCCCTGATTACATCAGCAATACATTTCCTGCATTTGTCAGTACAACACCTTAGATCTTGGCCGTTGTCATCAGATGCCACATCTTCTATGTGTACCTGGTCACACTCCTGTTAAAGGAAAAAAACAAAAATAGAGTCACACTGTGGTAATCCAGAAACACACTAAAATTTGCAGATTAAAAAAACTGTGATATAAACCCAATCCCTTCACACTTCCCAACAGCAACAAGCCATTCCACACCACCTACACAAAACCCACAGAACTTCCACTAGCTCTGTCTGCCAGTACTGGATTTTACTGCCCAGCCCTTTCAGGTCCTTGCCCAGACTGGGATCTGAAGTACCAGAAAGGGCTGAAAAAAGCATGTTTATGTGACATTTTGACCTATCTGCAAAAACAGAGCTTTGGCACTCCCTGAACAGATTGAACTCAAACCTCACTTGTCATTTGAAACCCTTCTGTCACTTCAGAAAAGCAAAACAAAACAAACCAAAAACATCCCAAAAAATTGCATTATCTGGTCAAGCATTGCTATTCCATTTTCTCAACACCAGGTCAGGTGTTCCACAGCAGGAACCCTGAACGGAACAGCAGTGTAGTGGCACTGCCATGACTCTGGTGCTTAATGCAGCTGATTAACCCACTAACCTACCAATTTAACCTACCAACCAACACCTACTGCAGCATGTGTTGTGGCTGAGCACACAGCTAACATATCAACAATTCCCCTTCCAGCACAAGACACAAGTGTTTTCGTTTGGGTTTTTGTTGCAGGAAAGAAAAAGGGAGGGTGCTGTGGCCCCTCCATGTGTACAGCACACTTGGCTATGGCAGCATGTCCTTCAAAGCTGTTACACAGCCAATGGTCACCTCTTGTAGTCTGTCCTTGGCTTAGTCACAGCCCCTGAGGACTGACATCCTCAAGGTCATCTTGTCATCACATCTCTGGTTGTCATTTCAAAACAGGATCGGTGGAAGCAAAGTACTCACCAGTCCAGAATGCAAGTACATTGTTGTTTTTATCAGACATCATTGATTTTATCTGTATGGGTTCAAGCAGAAACCCAGCAGAACCTGAGAGAGCTCCTGACGCTGGAATGCTGCAGAATGTGTGTCTTAGGTAAGACTGCATCTCTGATTTGGTTGTGCTTACAACCACGTCAGCTTTGTCAGACTGTCATGTTTCAACAATAACAGGCTCTGAAGTACAAGAGCCCTCACGAACAGTGAGTGCAGTGTCATTCAAATATGGTAACATGGAGTTCTGCCTTTGCCATGTACCTCCAAGTCATTGAAAAACAAGTGAGTATCAGCGACTTCAAAAATCATCTCCTCCATGGACAGACCTGAGCCAATCACTAGAGTTGGATCCTGGCAAAAGACAAAGAGAAGAAGTAAATCCACTGTAGGTACAGGCAGAAGGGAATTGTCATAAATCTCTCACCAGTTAAACTGCACAGTTTCCACTCTGTATCAAACCTGATGTAATTCCAGCTACAATCAATAGTGAGAACTACAGTTTCCCTGATATTTTAAACAACTCAATTGAAAAAAAAGAAAAATCCACATTCTGGTGGATTGACCCAAATGTCAGTCTGGTTCATTGACTCAAGATGTAACAAAACACTCCAGTGCTGGACAGGAGGGACTGATGCATTTTCAGTCAGCACGAGCAAAACATTAAAAAATCTACAATATATTTTGAAGGAGAAAAACCCCCTTCCTTTCCCTATGTGCTACGATCTCAGTAATTCCCAGTGAGGATATAGTTTGACATTTTAGGACTTGCATTGTCAGAAGGGAAGTGTTGGTGATGTCCATCTCCTAGCTCTGCATAAAGCCAAATTTAACATTCTTTCTCTGCCCCAAACTGCCAACAAGTTAAAAGTATCACCTTATATATTTAAAACTAAATACATTTTTCTGTTCCTTTTCAAAAGATTAACATATAATTCGGCATGGCAGAAATGTCTGAGGTTTTTCCCATGGAAAAGACAGTATTACCTTGCCATATTTTTGAGCATAAG
Source organism: Cephalopterus ornatus (assembly GCA_013396775.1). Lineage (NCBI taxonomy): Eukaryota > Metazoa > Chordata > Aves > Passeriformes > Cotingidae > Cephalopterus > Cephalopterus ornatus. The sequence continues at coordinate 215,327 of VZRE01000499.1, forward strand.
ACCCTGTGAGAAGTGAATGGAAGATGATGATGGTCTCATCCAGGTCCCAGAGAAACACCCGCTGCAGAGAGAAGAGAAGAAGGTTAAAGCTGAGATATTGCAGGCACTGAACTACAATAAAGGAGCCGGTTTCAGGGTTAATTTTGTGGTTAGCTGCAGTATGCTTTTAACAGGTATGAACACCACTTCTCATCTTACAGGCTGAATGCATTCAACTCTCCAATTTATTGCAGTGGAGTTTTTACTGCCACAGGAGTACATACTCAGACTAAAGCTCTCTTGGTCAAACTACGTCAAAAGCTCCTCTTGCTTTTATAGTTACAAAAGCTTGTAATTAGCTCAGAGTGCTAATGAACTTTAGAGCCCTGCTGAGGTAGAAGTGATGGGCTGCCCTGAGGAATGGCAGTGTCAGTACAGAGAGACTTTGATAAACTTGAGAACTGGACCAACATGTGGGGTGGAATAACCTGGTCCAAGGCTGAAGGAGCTGGAGGGCAGTGGACACCAGTATGAGCCAGCAGCACTCTCTCCCTGTGGATGAGATGACCTACATGCTGGAGTGTGCCATGTGTGCCAGGCTAAGAGATAGAAGGTGCTGTCTCACCCCACTTGGCACTGGGAAGGTCACCCCAGATTGCATCCCCAGTTCCAGGGGTCTGTGAGGAAAAAACAGAGCTGCCAGCAAAAGGCTGTCAAGATGGTCAGCAGCCCAGTGGAGAGGCTGAGGGAGCTGAGAGGGATTAGCTCGGCAGAGAGGAGACTAAGGGAGATCTAACAGCAGACCCCAACTCTTTGAGAGGGAACTGCAAAGATGATGGACACAAATACTTCTCAGTAGTGGCAGATGGAAAATTGCCATGGAAAAAAAAGGGGAAATTTGCAGGTTGGGAGATTCCAACTGGAGATAGAAAACCTCCTTCCCCGGGATGAACACAGTAGTCTTGGGAAAGATCACTTGGTACAGGATCTGTCCAGGTACAGGATGCCAGCCTTAGAGGTTCTCATGACTCAGGTAGACAAAGCCATGGCTCCAGTGCTGGGGACAGCCCTGCTCTGAGCATGTGGCTACACTGGAGACACCCAGATGTCTCCTCATTGACACCACGAAGACTCCAAGACCCATTTAAGTGATGCTTGTCAAGCACAAAAGGAGAACTCATTTGAGCCAGTTCTCAGAAAACATGGGTCATGGGAACTTCCCAAATTATCTCTCAGTACAGAAAAGACATGGACCTGTTGATGTGGGTCCAGAGGAGGCCACAAAAATGATCAGAGGGATGGAACATCTTTCCTGTGAGTTGGGGTTGTTCAGCCTGGAGAAGGCTCTGCAGGGAGATCTTATTGAGGCCTTTCAGTACTTACAGAGGGTTTATAAGAAAGATCATAGAATCGTAGAATGGTTTGGGTTGGAAGGGGACTTTGAAGATCATCTCACTCCAAACCACCTGCCATGGGCAGAGACACCTTCCACTAGCCCACGTTGCTCCAAGCCCCATCCAACCTGGCCTTGGACACTTGCAGGGATGGGGCAGCCACAGCTTCACTGGGCAACCTGTGCCAGGGCCTCACCACCCTCATAATAAAGAATTTTTTCTTAATAGCTAATCTAAACCTACTGTCTTCCAATTTGAAACCAGGGGGACAGACCTTTTAGTAGGGCCTTAGTAGTGAAGGAACAAGGGGGAATGGTTTTAAATGCAAAGAAAGTAAATTTAGACTAGATGTAAGCAAGACATTTTTTACAATGAAAGTGGTGAGGCCCTGGCACAGGTTGCCCAGGGAAGCTGTGGCTGCTCCACCCCTGAAAGTGTTCAGGGCCAGGTTGGATGGGGCTTGGAGCAACCTGGGCTAGTTGACGATATCGATGCTCATGGCAGGAGGGTTGGACTAGATGACCCTTAAAGGTTCCTTCCAACTCAAATCATTCTGTAATCCCCTTCTGTTTCCATGGAGACAGAATGAAAAAAAGAGAGGAGAACTTTTACCACCACACTATTCTGCAATGTGACCTGTAGAAAACAAGATTACTATTTACCTCCAGTTCACTGTCCTGTGAAGAGGAGGTATCTGCTTTCCTCTTCCCTCTGTTCTTCCCAGGGATGTTTTTTCTTGCCTGCTCATCTAACTCTTTACTTGCTGTTGCTCTTGATAATGAAGGACTTGTGGATGCATCTCCTAGAAGAAAGAAATCACACAGCTCTCATCCCCTCATGTCTCAAAACAAACACCAATACAGCACTGGCCACAAACTTCCTTTGTAAAAGGTAAGATGTTACCTTGCTATATGGATGCAGTGGTAGTTGAACCCTTACTAGAAAATAAAACATGATTTCTTGGTCCCATTGTTTCAAAACAGCTCTGTCGCTTCAGTGCAGTNCAAAGCCATGGCTCCAGTGCTGGGGACAGCCCTGCTCTGAGCATGTGGCTACACTGGAGACACCCAGATGTCTCCTCATTGACACCACGAAGACTCCAAGACCCATTTAAGTGATGCTTGTCAAGCACAAAAGGAGAACTCATTTGAGCCAGTTCTCAGAAAACATGGGTCATGGGAACTTCCCAAATTATCTCTCAGTACAGAAAAGACATGGACCTGTTGATGTGGGTCCAGAGGAGGCCACAAAAATGATCAGAGGGATGGAACATCTTTCCTGTGAGTTGGGGTTGTTCAGCCTGGAGAAGGCTCTGCAGGGAGATCTTATTGAGGCCTTTCAGTACTTACAGAGGGTTTATAAGAAAGATCATAGAATCGTAGAATGGTTT
>VZRE01000499.1:220469-263019 GCA_013396775.1 Cephalopterus ornatus
GCCCCTGTGGGGGACCCACGTTGGTACAGCTCATCTGTGAAGGACTGACCCCGTGGGGGAGTGACGCAAGAGACAGCAGATTGGGAAGAACTGCTGCCTGAGGGGTGGACTCACATTGGAGAGGTCCATCAAGGACTGTCTCCCACGGAGCAGGGCAAGGACTCCAACTCCTCTCCTGAGCAGCGGCAGAAACAACAACTGACCACAACCCCCATTCCTGTCCCCCTGCACCGCTGGGGGGAAGGGAAACATGGAAAGAAGGAGGGGTAGAGGAAAGGTGTTTTTAAGACTGTTTTATTTCTCACTCTTTGGTTATCCTGTTAGTAATAAATTTAAGTACTATCCCCACTTTGAGTCTGTTTTGCCCATGAAGGTAATCAGTCAGTGACCTCTCCCAGCTCTTATCTCTACTCATGAATCCTTAGTTGTTTTGTTGTTGGTTTTTTTTGCTCTCTCTGTCCAGTTGCAGAGGGAGAGTGAGAGTGACTTTAGTGGGTACCTGGTATCTGGCCAGGGTCAACCCACTACAAGGGTGCGTGACTGAGCTGGAGGACTCGGCAGAGCTCAGGTGCTCCTGATGGACTCGGGGAAGATGGAAGAGGCAAAGTGCTGCAAAAGCAATCACTCAGCACCTCCCCCAGCAGGCTGACACCCAGCCCCTTTCCAAGAAAGAGCCACCCTACAGACTGCTTTCTGGGGAGTGTGGAGGGGAGAAAGCCCTGACCCTGTAAAAGCACTGTTTAGCAGGAGTCAAAATGCTCTGTGTTATCAGCACTGCTTTAGCCAAGAATCCAAAACACAGCACCAGCACAGCTGCTGGGAACAAAGTTACTTCCAGCCCGGTCAGACCCAGGGCACCAACAAAAATGAATGGAATCTGGATTTTTTTCCCCAGCCTTCCAATCTGCAACAGGCAGATTTCAATTTAAAACTGCTCAACAACACAGGAACAATCCCCTAACTCCTCGCACAAGACACTGGAAGAAGCACTAAGTCTTTGCTTTCATCCTTGGTTAACTTAAGAAACTATCTTTCAAGAACAAATTTTAGCCAACACCCCTGAGGTTGGGACAAAACCCAGCATTGGTGAGAATGGCCAAAGGTGTGACTTCTCTAGAACAAGCAATTAAACCTTATCAATACACTTCCCTAAAATCAGCTAAAATCTTACTCTACCAGACAAGTGCCAGTGAGTGACTGCTGTGCAGATGCAGATGTGCTCACAGCAAAGCACAGCAGAACAGCTCTCAGTTCAACCAGGGTTTGCAATGAGACAGAGGAAAGGAAGGGATGTACTGCTGGGCATGTCAGAGACCAGCACAGTGAACCACAGCTCCTGAAAATGCAGGAGCAGTCCCGAAGGACTCCCACAGCTGGGCCTGGCAGCTGTGTCAGGTAATCTGAACACATGGCTGCGGGAGGGAAGGATGCAGCAGGAGCTACTGAGACTGAATATCAGTAACTGCCCTGTAGCCCAAGTAAACGCCCACTCCCCAGGGAGCTGCTGCTGGCAACTCTTCACATCACCCCTGTCACCCCTAGCATTCCTCTCCCTGGGGCATGCAGAGCACGTGATGGGTATCTCGGAATCGCAGCAGTAGAAGACCTCTGATACATAAGTTTGGCTGGCCCACCATAACACTGCACACCAGAGAGACCAGAGACAAGGAAGGCAAGTGTCCTGTCTGGGCCAGCATGAAAAGATGCTGCAAACACCTTTTGGAGAGGAGTTTTGCCCATGCCTGCCCGCTGCACTGTTTAGCACAGGTGCTTTGCAGCCCCCCGTTGCAGACGCAGCCTCACCGGAGGGGGGTCTCTGCACCCGCGCTGGCACCGCCGCATTTGCTTTCTCGGCCGGGTACGTGGTCGTGGCTAATGCCAAGGTGTCCGTGTTGCTGTCTGCTGGTGGCACCACTCCGAAGCCTGAGCTCGGGTAACATGTCTGGTACTGACTCTGGCCAAGGATCGTGTATGTAGGATATTCCTGTTGGAGGAAAGCATTAGTGGTGGTAGGATATACCTCTTTCAGAAAACACGCTGAATCAGGATGGTTTTTGTGCTAGAATATCCTGTCAAAGGAAAATCCACAGTCTGCCTTTATGCTGGTTCTTTCTGCATATGTAAGACATTTGCCAAAAGGGGCTGAGAGCTCTGACTTCCCAATGACCCCCGTACAGGTAGGTTTTACAGAGCTGGCCAGTGATCCCAGAGCCACTCCTCTGCCTCCAGTGTCTGCAAAAATGAATTCATAATGAATGAGCTGACAGTAACAGGGGAATCAAGTGGATGCCAAGGTACCAGTGCACTCTATGCTCTGGAACATGGGGTTTTGTCTTGCATTGTACTTCCTGATATCAGATGTACTGAGAGTGACAGAAAGAGACTTCGGCCCTGGCTGAGGGCACAACCCCAGCCATGAGAGCTACAGGATAAACAGCCGTTATTCGTGTCCCGACTTCATCAAGTAATTATTCTGCATGCTGTGATGAAAGGTATCTATTTATGGAAGTATTTATTCAGCTAGGAGATCACTGAGCACATGGAGCTGTGCTTGAGGATTTTAATTTCTGGTACTGATAATAAAAAAAGCAGTGATCACAAATGTCATATCACACTGTTCTGGCACACTGCGCCCTCCTGATTGCCTCAAAGAACAACCTGAGTTTGTGAACCAGTACCTTGGTTTGAAATACCGAACAAAAATATTTTTTTCCCCTTACAGTTCCAAGCAAGTTTATGTAATGAAAGAACTTCAAAAAGCAACAGCATAAGCACAAAGTGTTTATGTGCATCCACTGTACTTTCCACACTTCCCATATTCTCCTTCTGCAAAGCTAGACACTGAAGGGCTCCTTTGTATATCCAAGTACTCAGAATGGCAGTTAACCACTGACAAGGCTGTATTATCATCCACGGAGGTGACAGGCAGGGGAAAGTGCTCTGTGCTAGCTTGCAGGGCTGTTTGACTTCATTCTATTCTAGCACCATCAGAACGTACCTCCTACTTTATTGGGTTGGGGGTTTGTGTACAACCTAATTTCCTATTCTTGCTAAGGGAGAACAAAGGCATCCAAAAACCATCCAGCCCTAATCCTCCCTGTAGCTTAAGTCCTCAAAATAGTTCCATTGTTTCTTCCAACACTGTCTCTCTTGCAGAAATCTCAGTTGAAGACTCACCTCACAATCTGTAGATGAGGCAAGAGCTTTGAAAGGGTGAAGAGAGTTTGTCGCAAAGGTCAAAGGGAGAAGCATGATGGTCAAAGAGACAGCAAGAGTGATTCAGTGACTTTGAGTTACACACTGAGCCCTGCAACTCCAGTACTGTGCTCCATTTGAAGTGATGCCAATACTTGGTGTTTCCATGTTAATTTTGAGTTAACGTGTTAAACAAAGGTGAAAGAGATGTTGCACATAAATTTACCAAGAAAGATTTACCTGTGAGATGCTGGCTACTGCTGACGTGGAAATATTGACAACAGTTGAGGATGTAGAGACTGGACTGGCATTGGTAGTTGATGCTGTAAAATTAAGAATTACTGCATTAAATGCTTCTAGAAAAGCACAAGAGATGAGAAGTTATGAAATAAATACTTACTAGGCAAATGTGCAAGCACCTGTGCTTCCAGCAGCACTCTGCTGCTAACAGCCAAAAAAGGGATGGGGTCTATTTCGACACCAGTTACATTTCAACTGGGCTTACAGAGAAGCTGTTTTACTCTTCAAAAAGTGCTTTCAAATGGTTCAGAAGCCTTTTCCCTCCATGGCTGCTAAGCAATTGGTGTAGAATTAAAAATGTTTCACATTTTTACTATGTTTTGATAAGACAACAATCATATTTTGATGCTCAATCAGTAGCAGTTGAAAATGAACCAGAATAAATCAATAAAAACGATGTGAATGTTTTCAAATCAGTTCTGATAAAAAAATTCTCTCGGCATTGAACTTGACATATTTAGTCTAATTAGATCAAAAATTTAAGGGAATAGTAGGAATATTTCAAATAGTAGAAGAAGAGTGTTTCCTACTGGAGAAAGTGAACATCTCTCCCCACATCCCTGTGAGACTAGAATGGCTTTCTGGATGTGACTTTCTGAAATAATCTGTCAACAGCTTACAAGACAAATTCTTACAGACATGTAGTTGTTAGTATGAACTTGAAAATGTTTAATAGCCTTCATGTCACTGCATTCACTTCACACAAAATACAGAAGAGGCTGCTAGAGTAGCATTTGGGAACAAGTTGTTTAGCAGATTTTGGGGCTTTGCAGCCACAGGGCCACTCCATTAAACATTCCGCCACACAGGGTTATCCCCAAGGATAACAATAAATAATGAAATCAGCACAAACAAAACCAGGATGTATAAAACCAGGTGCCACCAAGAATTATTTTCTTTTCTAAGCCACCTTCCTCTGCACACAAATAAAACCAAAAATCACTCTTAGATGCTTACGTAAAGACTTGCAGAAATCCCCTACTTTACCATCAGTCTGAAAAAAGCCCTCACTTTCTGCAAATACCACCATGCAGAATTCACCCCAAGAACCTGAGCTTCTGAAGGCTTTGGTCCTGCTGCCCCAGGAAAAGTGACCCACCATGAACTCTTAACCAGCGTACATTGTATTATGGCAAGCACAGATAGTAGTTGGTGGCTCCTGGAAAGAGGAATGGATCCAAAATATGCCTCAAAAAAGATGAGAAAACAAAAGAAACATATCTTAAAAGAGGTGCAGAAACGCGCAGTATTTACAGGAGGTGAGAAATGTGAAGGGTGGCATCTCTGTGGAAGCAGAAACAAGTAATTTGCCCCTGGGAATCCCCTCATAGGTAGGAGCAGCATTGCTCAAAACAGAGGGAAGAGAATTTTGGGGGGAGAACATTTAGAAGAAGGCAGAAAGGCTGCACTGAACAGCAATAATGGCAATGAAGACACTCCAGGACCTACAGTAACTACACAGCTACAAGAAGTCCAGCTGTGAGAGCCAAGGGATCCGTCACAGACACTCCTCATAAGCAACTGCTGAGAATAGGGGCCGGTTTCCAAATAAAGCTCCTTCCAACTACACCTATGGAAACTAGTGAGCCTGTCATGATCTCAAGAGAAGGTCCTCTCCTAGGCCCCAACAAAGTCCAGCTCTCCAGAAAAGACCCTCGCTAACCAAACAAACCTGCCATGCAGCCAGGGCAGAGGAACTCTCTGCAAGACAGCTTGTTCCACCACTGCTCTCAAGACTGTTATGGAGGGCAAACAGAAAGTGATTCTCATCTGTTGTGCTCTGCAGAGACTGCTTCTCCACTGAGATTTGACTACAGAAGTTAAGAAATCATAGAAAAAAGATTCCCAAGTCTGGCATTCCCTGATATCAACTTCATTGTTTATCTTAACTCTGGTCTCCCTCCAACATTCTTTTTAATTACCCTGTATCTATACAATGCTACATATCACATCTTTCCAAACAGCTCCCACCACACAGATGAACCAACTCTTTCTACATTGTGGGCCGGTTCCTTTTATGTGTGAATGGGCCAGAAGCATGCAAAAATATTTGGCACAGATTTGCCAAAAGGGACCACTTCAAGGTGTCAGGTTTAAAAGATCAGCAAACACAAGTATTGCCTTGAAGATGCCATGACTCCTCTCTTTCTCCCCCATTTCCAGACCTCATTCTCAGACATTACATCCTTACCTCCCCTGCCTTACTCATCCCAATCTGTTTTGCTTCAGTCATTTTAAGAGAGCCAAAACCAGATCCATGCACCGAAACTCCCCTCCTGTGGGTCAGTAGCATCGGACAACCGTGTATCACCCTGGTGATTTGAGTGTAGAGAAAAGACAGATATTCCAGGGAAAACTAATAAAGCAACTCTGTTCATCCTTGCAGCTTCTCCTCTCCACCACCTCCCTTGCACCACCCCCTGTACCGACCTCATCCCTTAGTTTGCTGCTTGTTAATTTGATGAGAATCTGAAAGAGGAAAAGTTTCCTGCCAGTGTGCAACAAGTTTTACCAAAAATTGACAGCATTTACACCATTGGGTTGACTTTTGCACACTCTGGGGTGACTTTTGCACACTTACAGGGAGGAGCCTGCACGGAAACTCCTCATATCACATATTGCCCCAGCAGCACCAATTAAAACTTTTCTCCTATGGGGAAGGATTCCATCTCAGTGGAAGTCTAAGAAAGCTGGAGTTGTTCAGTTTGCAAAAGAGAAGGCTCTGGGGAGACTTTAGAGCCCTTTCCAGTGCTTCAAGAGAGCTGGAGGACTTTGGACAAAGGCCTGGAGTGACAGGACAAGGGGGAATGGTTTCACACTGCCAGAGGGCAGGGTTAGATGGGATATTGGGGAGAAATCCTTCCCTGTGACAGTGAGGAGGCCCTGGCACAGGTTGCCCAGAGAAGCTGTGGCTGCCCCTGGATCCCTGGAAGTGTCCAAGGCCAGGCTGGACGGGGCTTGGAGCAACCTGGACTAGTGGAAGGTGTCCCTGCCCATGGCAGGGCGTGGGCCTGGATAATCTTTAAGGTCCCTTCCAACCCAAATTATTCTGTGATTTTATAATTCTTCTGCAGAGCGAGGCCTGACGTGTGTCTGTCCCCTCATCAATCCCCAGGGATCCACCTGCTCCCCATGGGACATCACTGGGAAATCTGCCATGGGTCATGTTGTGCAGAACCTTTCCTGATCCTTGGCAGTTAAAGCAGGTGCTATAAAACATGATAATTCATTCTGCCAGTGGGAATATGAGGAGGAGGGTCACGTTGGAAGAAGGGGAGTATTTCCAGCATTGTTTTCTTCATGGTATGAATGCGAAAAGTAAATTAAGGATAAACATTACACTGGGCCATTGACTGTCACAATGATGCCAGCTGAGCAAGTACCATGACATAGCACATGGCCTTCTTGTCAGTGAAAGACATGCTAAAACCCACTTAGTGCTAATTTTAAGAATTATTCCCCCTTTCTTGGCACTCATCAGCCCACATCTGGAGACGGTATTCAGTTTGTGGCCTCAAGCACAAGAAGTATGTTGATAAAATTCAATGTGTCTGGCAAAGAGACACCAAAGCAGTCAGGGAGATGGAGCATGTGCCCTGTGAGGGGCAGTTCAGCAGAGAGGTGCTGTCCAGCTGGGAGTGGAGATGGCTTTGGGGACCTGCCACAGCCTGCTGATACCTGCACAGAGTTTACAGAGCCAGACTCTTCTTGCAGGTGCACAGTTGGAGAAGGAGGGAGATGGTCACAATGTGAAAGAGGGGACGCTTTGACTTGATGAAAGAAAAAAGTTGCACCATGATGACAGTCAGGTGCTGGAATTGGCAAAATCTCCGAGGTTTTGGAGACCCAAATAGATAAAGCTCTAAGCAAACCAGCTCTGAATTCACTATCAACTACTCTTCGAGTAAGAGCTGAATTGAAGTTCTCCTGAAGTCCCAGAATTATTCTATGACAATATTCCACAAGAAACAGATTAAGAATTCCTGAAATGCTTTTTAAAATTTTCAGAGGCATAGACAAATTTTCACAATTCATCACCAAAACATAAATGGCAAAAATCCAGCCTAAAAATTAAAGCATAAATTTGTACATATTTGCCACAAGCAGCAATATTCCATTATTTGGCTATCTGGCACATTCACCCCTAAAAACTGCTGTGGAAGGTGGTGAAATTCAGCACCTGCCTTCTTAGATGTGCAACTTGCAGTAGCTGGAGTATTTGTAGGCTAGTTCTATACTGAGAAATTCACTTCCTAGCAGATCTACCAACCTGGTGTGTGTGTGTGTGTGTGTGATATGCAAGAGCCATCTACCTCCAGAAGGAATTAAAACCAAATGTTTAAAAATCCAAGTATTTCCTGACATCAAGCTGAAGACCACAAACAAAGAGAAATGCAAGAGCATTCCCAGTAAAGCATGCAAGAACACAACATTTAGTCTCCTCTCCCCTTCCCACTTGCTCTTCACTCTGTTCAGCCCAGCAGCATGGCACCAACGAGCCAGCCTGGTGCACACAGAGGTACGAGACAAATATAAACCCAAACACACACACAGGCACAAAGAGAAAAGAGGCAAAGCATGAAGAAGCATGCACAAACCAAGGACAAGCGTGCAAGCCTCTCTAGTTTGCTATCTGGACTCAGTTAGGTGGAGAGAGATGCAGATAAAAACCATGCCAAGTTACCTTCAATGGAATAAGAATAATGTGCTGGGCTGGGCTGGCTTGTGGTTAACCCTGTAGTGCAGGTAAGAACACTGTGCTGACTTGTAGATGGAGTCTGAATTAAACCACTTTCAGGTTTCATACCTGGCCACAGTGCACCTGAATCAGATAAATTGGACCAGTTACAAATATGCTGGGACCAAAAAGCATGCTGCTACCTCAAGAGTAAGGTTTTTGGCTCATCACAAAGCAAGTAACAAATGACACATGAAAAATGTTTAATTTTGGCAATAGTAAGCACTGGCTGTGAGGCTGTGCACAGACTAGAGCTGCTGACAAAACTGGCTGAAAAAGAGAAAATTAAAAGCATCAACAAGACCAATTTGTAACGCTTTCAACTAAAAATCTGTTTGTGTCACTAAGATTCACTGCCCTGTGGGAATAAAGGATCTGACAATCCCTCTGCACAGGCTGAGCTGCACAGCACTGCAAGTGCCATCAGCTATTACACAGCTACGCTGAAGTTGAGACCTATGAAGGTCAAGGTCAGCGCTTCCACTAATTCACTGGGCTTTGGGTTGAGTATTTTAAAACAGGCCACAAGTCAGTAATTTTCAAAGGCTGACAACAACAATTATAGAGCTCAAAAAAAAAAAAAAAAGCTAAAAAAACCACCTAAATGTTTCTTCTAGATTTCCAGTTGCTCTGGAAAGCTTGTGTAACAACCCTGGGCACAGCACAGAGAGAGCCAAGTGACTGTAATTCTGTGTACAGGGCACACACAGCAGCGTGATTCAGCTCAGGTGCCACGTTAGGGTCAAGGCCACTGCACTGACAGGTGCCAGCAGTGTCCAACTGAGGCAGCTCAGCTCAGGCATCGCTCTTCAGGGCTCCTCAGGCTTTCCTTTGAGTGTTTCCAGATCTACAGCCAAAGTCAAAGACAGTTCTGCCTTGCCCTGGTTAGAAAGCAGGAATAGGTTCAGAGGATCTGCTTAAAAACAAGCAGGAGTGTGCAAAGCATAGGGACAAAGGATGTTTGGAGCTAGACAGAGTTCAGGGCATCAGGAAGACCACCCTCCCTTTTATACCCCCCAAAAGCAGTACCAGGGCAGCAGAAGCCACCTGCAGCCCTCCACTCGCTCTAGCAGGACAAGCCATGGGATATGAGCTCTGAGTCTCCTACTCCATCGAGCTGGACAAAAGTAGCAGCTCCAAGAGGTCGCTGCAGCTTTGTCAGAAATAAATTCTGCAATGGCCCTTTGATTTATTTACATACCTGATCTCAACACACACCTAGGAGTCAGCTTAAGTCACTCCCCTCTGTACAGCCAGTCCTGAGGTTTGACACTTAAGTTGCATCTTTGTTATCATTTCAAACCTTCAAAACCACGGTAATTAGCAAACACAAGGGAAAGACTGATTTAAGAAAGACTGTAGATACACTGCAGAAATTCCAGGACGAAACATTCGGGAAACACATCCTCTAAGGAGAGTGGGAATAGCTGTGTTTGTTTAGTCTGGAAAGGGAGTGCCACCATCTCCAAATGGGTGAGCAGTTTTCATAGGGGACAGTAACCAGCGGCTCCTTCCAGCACAAGAAAGAGGGACAAGGAGCAGACAGCAACACGATGTGATGGCCACAGGACATGCAGAAGTGCCGAATAACCTGAGAGTGAAACACAAACCCACTCGGAATGCTGTAGGGTAACGCTCACACAAGGAATGTGCTGGCTGGATGCCAGTGCAGGAGCTGGCTCAGGTCACATGCTACAGAATCTTTCAGCTCTGCCTTCCATGACTGTCTCTGCCACAGACATGTCCTACTTTCCACACAGCACGGCACACTCTTGGCCTGGGGGCACATGTCCTTCCCCTCTCATTCTGCAGGGCTGCATTTTATAAGCTAGCACTGCCTCAAGGATGATGGAGAAGAAGCCGGAGACGGGAAGAAGACTCCTCCATGTCCAACGGCAGCACCGCACGTCACAGGATGTCACAGGACACACCTACACACGTGGAAAGGCCCCACACGGCACACCCCATCACTTGTAGGCTTTTCTTAAGTTAATGTAAACCATCACATCCAAGACATTTCTAAGACCAACTTACAGCTACATTTATTCAGCCTGGATGTCACTAATCTTATTTTAACACTTCTTTAATAAATCTCTCCAGGCCACAAGTGCATCCCATGCAGAACAATGCACTAAAGCTTCAAGAGAGGTAAGAGCACTGGTAAGAGCACTGAAAGCAGTGTCCTGACTTGGAGCGACTTCAAGACCATGTGTTTGTCAGCTTGCTTGAATTTCACACTGTTTTGTTCCAGTTAGATAATCCACGGTGCCTTCTTTTTGGCACAGAAACAAACACAGTACACGCCAACCTCTGAAACAGGCCTTCTGGTGCTGGTAAAACATCTGACCAAGTTGTTGGCTCTCACCTGCTCACTGGAGATATTGTGAGCAGAGACAATTTGCAGAATTCCCTCTGCAGTGTGCACGTTCAGTCCTCTACCCTACACCTCTCTGACACACCATGCAAGGTCCATCTTCTCAGTATGACTCAGCATGTACCACTTCAGTATGACTTCCATTACTGGAAAAAATTACTTTTACCATCTTCTTAACACTTAACTTCACACTAAAAATTCAGGTGTTTAAAAACAGACCTGAAATCCACACCAAGACATTTCAGTAACTGACCACATTTCAGATGTTTTACAGATGAAAGTTCCTTTGAAGTCAACAGAAAATGCAAATCTCTTCCAGGTCTTCAGAAGAATTTCTAGTGTTACATTCAGAGTATAACACTGAAGCAGATGAGTATCCTTGTATTTCAGAACCTTTCAATTTAAAAAAACACTCTTCCCAAATATAGCCACCACTACCGCCACCAACAAAACATCACACACACAAACACACAAAAAACCCCCCTACACACTCACTCCCTCTCTCCAAAATTGTAGAATTTTAGAAACCCTAACCCTAACTCTAAAACACCTTTTTTAACAATTTCACTGGAGCACTCCATATATTTACAAATATCTGCCTTTATAAAAAACAACACTTGACACAGTAAAGCACACAAGAACACACCAAACAGCTTCAGTGCATCATCCACAACAAACTATCAAGAAACACCAAATAAATGAAGCAAAGGAAACCATCAGCCACCGTTCAGATTCAGCAAAAAACAGCACAACAAGGTACCGAAACCAAAGTGCATGCACCCAAGGAAGAGGAGTATGTTCCAGCAACCATCAGTAATTACAGTATTAGTAATTTATCTTATGTTTAACAAAGCTGTGTCTGGATTTATTTTCTACACCATCTTTCAAAAATATCATGACAAATCAATTGTTTTGTTATTGATAGAAAAGCTGTCGGCAGCTAATAAAAGCAGAAATGTAGCTGGTATTATTCAAAGACATCTAATTCTTCAACTAAAGAAAAATTCATCAAAACACATCAAGATACTAAGATTTTAGCACTGCAGATAAATCTGCAACAGGTTCAGTTCATTTGGTTGTGTAGCGTGACCACAAGGCCCGGAGACAGACACTTAGAATCACAGAATTGTTAAAAGTTGGAAAAGACCTTTAAGATCATCAAGTCCAACCATTAACCCAACACCACCACCATGTTCACCCCTAAACCATGTCCTCGAGTGCCATTTCCACACATTTTTTGAACACTTCCATGGGCAGCCAGAGTGCTCCCCTAGTTCCCTGCACAGTGGGGTGATGCTCTCCCTCTCATCAGAGCTGGGTGTTAAGGGACAAAACAGCCTTGATTACCTTCCATTTTTTGAGAGCTGGCAACATTATATAATATTTACATAAGAAACCAAGCAGGGCAACATTGCAAATAAAAAGAGAAGTTAAAATGTTCATTTTTAATAATCAGTTATAAAATTTGATATGTGTAGGGGAATTGTCACGTGGATTTTTTTCCCCGGTGCCTGACACTTTAATATCCTGACTGTTCATATAGACTAGGGAACGAGAGGCTGGAGAGCAGCCTGAGGAAAGGCACCTGGGAGTCTTGGTCGATGACAAGTCAAACATGAGTCAGCAGTGCCCTGGCAGCCAGGAGGGCCAACTCTGTCCTGGGGGCATCAGGCCCAGCATGGCCGGCCAGGCCAGGGAGGGGATTGTCCCGCTCTGCTCTGCCCTGGGGCGGCCTCACCGCAATATTGGGGCAGCTTTGGGCACCTCAGTATAAGAAGGATCTAAAGCTATTGGAGAGTGACCAAAGGAGGGTAATGAGGATGGGGTAGGGTCTGGAAGGGAAGCCTTAGTAGAAGCAGCTGAGGGCACTTGGTGTGTCCAGCTGGAGCAGAGCAGACTGAGGGCAGAGCTCAGCGGGGGCTGCAGCTCCTCCCGAGGGGCAGCTCCAGTCTGCTCTGGGGGAGCAGGGACAGGACCCAGGGAACAGCTGGAGCTGTGTCAGGGCAGGGTCAGGTTGGATCTTAGGAAAAAGGTTCATCCCCCAGAGGGTGGTTGGGCACTGACCAGGCTCCCCAGGGAAACGGTCATAGCTCAAACCTGACAGAGCTCAAGGAATGTTTGGACGACACTCTCAGAGACAGGGTGGGATTGTTGGGGTGTCTGTGCAGGGCCAGGAGTTGGACTTGATGATCCTTGGGGGTCCCTTCCAGCTTAGGATATTCTACGATTCAAATGTACAGAGTATAAGGAAAAACCTGGCAGCTTCTTTCACCAGCTAACCCACCCAGAAGTTACATATTTTTCTGTCTGTGCTACTCATCCTCAGCAACCTTTATACACTATTGAGAAAGTCAGCCATTATTTTCTAGAACAATTCAACACTCCAGAGGTGTGTTGAATCGCACTCTATGCAAAGGGTGGATAGTTCAAACCCCATATTGGAGCTTTAGTGACAACAGAACTCTGACCCTTCGAGCATTTGCAAAGACTGGAATGGCTATCAGAGGGCTCAGTTATTAGAACAACTTAAGTAAATTATTTGCCTAGTAAACTTGGAGACATTTTAGCATGAAATCTCATTTGGTGAAAGATGAAATGACGAAAATATCTTAATCTTGGCCAGCAAAAAAGGAAAGGAAAAACACGTTCAGCAGAGATGCTATAGTGTGGGGTGTTGTCATTTCACTGACAAGGAAAATGCACAAACACAGCTATACCACAACTGGAGAAAATTATGATCCCAAATTAAGAACCATCTGGCAAACCTCAAGGGGAGACATCCAAATTAACAGCCAGGAAAACAATTTTGTAAGAAATCATATTTTATAAGATGAAGTCCTATCAAGAGATCAGTGCCCACCTACAATTTAAGTTACACTTGTGCTCTCCTACAAACTCTTCTCTCCAACACCCTCGGTTAAGAGTAACATTGGCTCTTTAATGAGACATAACACAAAAATTGCAGGCACCAAGAAGTCTTTAGAAAGTCACTTCTTACCGAAAGGAGGTAGTCCATAGGTCTGGGTGGTCTGGGGGTAGATGGTGTAGGGCTGGGACTGCTGTAGTGCTTGGTACTGAGACTGACCAGGGTAAGGGCTCATTGTCTCCGATACTGGTACAGAAAGGATATGTGCATATGGCCTTAGTGAAAAGAGAGAACAAAGGTCAGAAAGAACTATTTACTTTGTGCATCTTTCAGCCTCCAAACCAGAAGACACATTAAAAAATGGCTTCAGAAAGAAGAAACTATTGAGAATGACATGTGCTCTGTACCACAAGCTCCTTGTGCTTCCCAAGGCAGGCTCTTAAGTTAATAGATGCTGCAAGCTTCCTGCAGTGACACCAGAGAAACTCCCTCCTCTGTGATGCTCATTCCAGGACTGGGAGGGCAGGGTGAGTTGGGAAGGACAAACTCCCCATTCCAACAGGCATAAGCAGTTAGTCCCACTTATCATGCCTCACCTAGAGCTAGTGCAATATAGTAGTAGGTGTAAGAACTAGTGGGACACACACAGAGACTATACAAAAGCAAGCAGGGGGAGTTAAGGCCTATCCTGCTCCAATGGGAACTACAGAAATCCCTAAACATGGTGAATGATGAGAAAAATCTTGTATTTCCCTCATATTTCTTTATGTTCAATTTGTTTATTTGTCAAATATTATGGGCATTAATCACCAAGACTATTGTGAAGGAGCTCATTTATCCTTGTGATCATAAAACAACGGTCACTAAAGCCAAAGAATGACTTCTCTCAGCTTCAGTGTCCACAGCAATTAGTATCTGCTACCAGCAGAATCAAAGTGGGATTTACAGCATCAAAGAAATGCATAAAAATTATTTCAGAAAGAAGTAAGAGTTACAGAATTCAGTAACAATTGCTTGACTTACTTTGCAGAATATATTTGTGAGGTATAATCATTTGATGACCTTGGGATATAATCAGTGCATGTCATAACTGAAAAAAAAATAGTTTGTATAATTACAGAGGTGCTTTCAAAACTCAACAAATAAAGACAAATGTTAATACTCACAGTACACTTTAACCAAGACACAGGATTTACAAAGGGTTTTAGTGCTCTGAATATCTGTTTCAAAGCAAATTCTTCACACTGTTAAACTGGAACAAAAATGTTCTTCTTGCCAGCTCACAGCAGGTGGATCAGTCAGTCACACTATTCCTCCCCGTGTAACAGTGCTCTTTATCAGCTGGTACCATCAGTTTTTGCAATTGTCATGATAAAACTTTGATTTCAGTCCTGCCCAAAACCCTGCATATATGCCAAAGGGGTTTCATCTGCACCAAGCACAACATTTCTGTGTCCTGGAGCAGAGATCAAATGCTTGTTTTGCCAAGCTCTCTTCTTCCCTTACATACTCTACCCCAGCATGGCTCCAGCAATCTGTCTTTCTTGTAAAAAGGAGTGGCTCAAGATCCACAAACTTAATCCCACACATCCAGTGAAGCACAGCTGCAGCGCACAAGGCCCAGAGATTCCTCTAAAAAAACCTGTCAGTTCCACTTAACCAGATGTTTCCATTTTTCTGCTTGAATAAATCCACTGAAACTGGAAAGACAGCGTGGCTCAGTCTGCAAATCCAAGGAGGAAATGTTTCAAATGTTCTCACTCAGCACAGCCTATGGCTCTAGTACACCCTGTGTGAGACAGCTCTCACAGATTCCTGGGTCGGGGTGGAGAAAGGGGCTTGAGCTGCTATGGCTTAACCCAAGAGCCACTAAAAACCCCCTGGATTCACATGAACTGACCTGATTAAATACTCAGCTGTCCATTAGACTAGGAAAGCAAGTACAGGCAGGACCCCAACACAGAATTTGGCTCCATGCAGCCCCTCTGGCACATGCCACCATCGTAGTGCATGATGCTGCTGTGAGCTCCAACTTTTTTTGACTATGTATCTGCACAGTACACGGGTTTATCAGTTTGGATCTACAAGCACTGTACCCAAACCCTTAGTAAACACAGCTGCACTGCTGTGGGTTCTCTCCAGAAGCAGACAAAGCACCCAGGGCTCCAGTCCTGCCCAGGAGGGGATCCAGGCTACAAGAGACCACACCTTCCCTCTCCCTCTGGAGTGACCTGATTAACAGCCTTCAAAAAGGCATATGGTCATGGATAACAGCATACTCTGCCTTGGGACTTGATCCAGATGCCAACAATGTGCTACAACAAGTTTGGCTTTCCATATCTGAACAGTCCTACGTTATTGTTCTTGTATCACCATGTAGTTTAAAATTTCATCAGTTACACCCACTGAGCAAGACAGTTGGCACAGGCAACCCTAACCTTAATGTGCATTCTGCCACCTCAATAACCCTCTCTTGGTGTAATCTGAAGACTAGCATCTGAGAAGTACAAACCATCAGCCACACGCTCTGAACCTTCTGAGTGGTCCATGAATCACCTTCCTCTGCTCCTCAGTGTTTGCCTTTACTCATGGTGTGAAGCCCACATAGCACAAGGATAGAACAGGAAGCACAAACTGGGAACTTTCGGACCTAAAGGCTTTCATTTAACAGTTGTCAGATGTTCCCACATCTCTCCTGCAGAAATGTCTAGGTTTGTGGGGCTTTTTTAAAGAATGTCAATATTCATCTGAATAGTAATGTAGTGAGGCACAGCAGCCTAGCAAAGGCATATAGAGGTTTTGGAAAACTCCATGAAAGAGTTTGGTGTAATAAACACCTGACAAAAAGTACAAAGATTAGTGTTTACAGAGCCATTGTGCTACCTACTCTCTATATGGGTCTGAATCATGGGTCATTTACCGCCACCACCTGTGACTCTTAGAACACTTCCATCAGCACTGCCTCCGTACAATCCCAAACATTCACTGGACAGATTATGTGACTGACGCGTCTGTTCTTGACCAGGCAGCAGTTACGAGTATTGAGGCCATGTTGATGAGAACACAGCTGCGTTGGGCAGGGCACGTCTCCAGAATGGAGGACTCCCACCTCCCTAAGATTGTGCTCTATGGCGAACTTGCCACTGACCGCCGCAAGAAAGGAGCCCCAACGAGGAGATACAAGGACTCCCTGAAACATCGTCTCAGCCTTGGCCATATTGATCATCATCATTGGTCCATTCTTGCCTCCATCGGGACACTATTTATAATGCTGCTGCTTCTTTTGAGAACACAGGCAGGATCATTCTTGAGGAGAAAAGACAACGCAGAAAGAACCGTGTTTTGTCGATACCGCCTAAGGAGACTTTCCGCTGTGCCTTTTGCAGCCGGACTTGTCTATCTTGCACCGGCCTTTTTAGCCATCAGCGCGTTTGCAGTGAGCGTGGGTAGAGTCCTTCTCAGGTCTTTGTTCGCGAAGCCCAGGCATGATGATAAGTAATGTAGTAGTGATATTTCTAGAATTATTATTTTTAAAATAGCACGTAAAGAATTAGGTAATGGCGTAAAAAAGCTAAAACCCCCACAATTATACTGCCTGCCATTTCTGGGATTTGTAAATGGCTTATCCAGTTAGGTAACATATTTTGCAGGCTAAAACTTCTGGTAACTCCTGCAACATCACAGCACACGAATTAAAACAGCAAAGATGAAATCGAGTACAACGGAAAGTTATACATTTTGTATTTCCAGTCAGGATAAGCTGATTTACACTTAGAAATATGTATCAGTAGTCAAAGGTCTTCCACACAGGAATCTGCCTTTCCTAATAACCTCCAGCCCTCTTTTTCCAGAAGAAAGGATACATTCCACTTCTTACTTACTATGCAGGCTTTGTATTTCCTGCCTGTTTCCTCTCTGTTTATTTCCTAAGGCCTTTCTGCAGACATTCAATATAGCTCAGAGTCTATTGCTACAAAAGACCCAAGCAGCTGTGTAGAGATAATGATTTATAAAACATCTTTTACAATAGGCATTATAATTGATCAACTCAACCCTCAAGAAAAATCATGCCTAAGGCAGATAGGACATGGCAGTACCCAGCGGCAAGCTCGGGTACAGTGACACAAAAATATTTGTTAGAAACAGCTATTTGCTTACCATTGGGCATTAACACTTTGTAAACACTACAGCAAACATTCACTTTACAACTGATAGCGAGGGCAGGCTAAGGATTACAAGGAGAACACAAAGCTTGTGCTTGATGAAGCAAGGGACCAGTGGAAGGAAAGAGGGAGCGGGAGTAGAACTCTGGAGATACTCACTCTCACTGGACATGGGAAGGTTTGAACCAAGGCTTGAAGATTCAGGTTTCTGATCACTGATTTCTGTGTTGCTCACATGACTGCCAGGACAAACAAAGGCTCAGCATTAGCATTATGAACTGTTAAATTAACATCCTCGGGCATCATAACCCCCAGATTCAACCTTTCTGACCAAGTCAAACTGACTCTTCACAGAATCTAGCCCTGCGCTCTTTGATATTTCACAGAGATCCCAAGAGAGAGATCCACAGCTGGAATTAGACATTAAACTACATGGGGTTTGCACGGCCAGGTTTTGGTAGTGGGGGGAACTGCAGAGGTAGCTTCTGTGAGAAACTGCCAGAAGTTTCCCCAGCTGGCTCCAGGACAGACCTGCTGCAGATGGAGCTCATCAGTGACAGTGGGAGCACCCGAAGAGAGCAGTGAGGATATATGAGAGAAATGGCCCTCCAGAGCCCAGGATCCATGGGAAAAGAGGGGAAGAGGTGCTCCAGGTGCCGGAGCAGAGCTCCACCTGCAGCCCACGGGGCAGGAGCAGCCCAGGGGAGGATGGAGCTCCCAGGGCACTGCTGGCTGGTATCACACACCCCTCGGCTTCTCTGGCCCCCAGCTTGCAGCAGCCAAGGAACTGCTGCCGTGTGGCCCTGCTGTTACAGGCTCCTGTGCCCACGGGTATTGTCTCACTGTTGTGTTTGCCCCTGAAGACCAGTGGTGAAGCATCCTTGAACTGGGGGTCACTTCTGTACTTACACATTTGCAGGTTACCAGATTATTTTGGATTTGTCCTGCAATGTTTCAGTTCCATGTCAATGTTGCTTTGTTCATGTATAAAGTAGGAAGTACAGGTAATTTCTGAATTAAACTGCTTTTTCCTTGATGATTGACTTCCTGGCCCTAGTTTTATTATTGGTAGTTCTGTAACACAGCTTTTCATGAGGTTTTGAGGCATTTGTGTGTTGTTCTGACATTCTCAGACTGCAGTTCTCAAGACTAAGGAGCCAAGGTAACTGCTTATTGCCGCTGAGAGGGAACTTCTGCTTATAGCTCAGGTATGCACCAAGTACAGTGCTTTCTGCCTCCCTCCATGATCTAAGTCAATTCAGCAACCCAGCAAAAATAACTGCACAGGTTTTGTGTTGGATGAGCAAATTAAACTCTCAGGGAGAGCCTAAGGGTACCTGAGATGACCTGCACAGGGAGCATAGGGCCGTATGAGAAAAAAACCTAAATCTTAAAACACCTTCCTCCCACCACTCCCTGCTTCCTGGGCTCACTAAACTCCTGATTTTCTCTCCCTCCTCCACCCCTAGAAGCACAGGGGCATGGGAGAAACAGGTCCAATAAATTCTTTTAAACTAATCCATTGGTCAAACTTAAAATAATGTACAGTTTTATCAAAATAGAGCCAGAATATTTAAACAGAATATTTAATCAAGTTAGAAATGCAATTTTATCCCTCCCTTCTCTTCTTTGTCTAAGTACTATACAAGGATGTTTACACTCAAATCTTGAGCTCCTGGCACCCACAGGGAAGCCACGATTGCAGTGCCACACAGAAGGAGAAGGGACAGCATCCACCCCAGTGTGTTCAGACCTGTCTGTGCTGCCCTTGGGCCCTCTGTAGCCAACACAGGGGAAAAAACCCTTGCAGGATGTGATTCCTCCAACCTCAGACTGGCTTGTGTTATGAGCTCAAATTTCTAACTTTTGGACTATACCACATCCACTCCAGCAGAAATGGTGGTGTTTCCTCCTCACTCCTATTGGGATGGCAGAGACTCCAAAAAGAAATCATTCTTCACTGTATTTACTGTACTCAGAGGAAAAGAATAAATCCTAATATAGCTATTCTCATTATAAGTAATAATAATAATTCATTCCTAAATACAATAACCCGCAAAAAGCATCTACTGAGGCTAAAAAAAGTATCACACAACAGCTTTAAACATGAGAGGCTACCAACTTGAGAGGGTTTCATTTCTCAAAGCAGTTATCCACATAGTTTTACTGACAATCATAGCACAGATATTATTACAATATACTGAGTCTCACCAAAATAAATGCATGTTACGTGCAGTACGTGTCAGTCTCATCACATTCTGTGAAAAACAGGCTTGATGATGCCATTAAGATTCTTTATAGCCACTATCATAAAAGCTTAATACCAAAGGGCCAGTTAATTATTGGTTTATTTGGAACTTAATCTCAAAATCATATTAAACACAAAAGTGACTATATTTGCCTGAGCTCTGTGAAAAATAAAACAACAGGCAAGCTTCTAAAATGGAAGCTTTATAATGATAAAAGAACATTAAGAACTCTTCCACACTAAAATCAAATTCAAAATCCCATACCTCAGGCTCTGTTCTCTGGATTCCTGCATCTTGGCTTTTTTCACCTGCAAAGAATAAAAACGTTTAGAGCCCCGACCAACAGGAGTTGTCCTTGAGGGAAGCTGTGCACACAGACCTGCACCACCACACTGCTGGACTGGGACTTCTCTGGATGAGTACCTACAGCACAAGGCCACCGTGCCTTGATCCCCCACGATGGGAGACCTTCCCCCTCTGCCAAACCCTGCCCCGGTGTTGTACAGAGAGCAGTATTTTAAATTGTTCTATGGCAGGAGGTTGGAACTAGATGATGTTTAAGGTCCCTTCCAACCCAAAGCACTCTATGATTCTACGATATGAGTTTTCCTTTAAGTCAATTGTTAAAGTCATTTAAAAAAATCAATAAATATCTGGACAAGTTTTCATCCTCTCTTTAAATGGTCCTAGAACACATGATAGTTAGTGTGAGTGTGCAAACAGCAATTTTGGATTTCAGTTTATCATATCCCTGCCTCAGCTGGCCAGCCTTGGCTTGTCCCCATTTCAGCAGGTTTTTAAAAGAAATTGTCCCTAATGCCTTTATGCTGTGCAATAACATTTACAAAATCTTGACCCTTCAGTGAGATGCAAACTTAGGGCCTACCCATCACCAATCGATACAATTTATGCTACAAAGTGAAGTGAGAAGGAAGACTTTTAAATAGCCTTTCATGGCCTTCGAAAGCATGTTCTGTTTCCTGCCATGTCTTAAAACATATTTAATGCAGGAACAGTGTGATTTAGTAACCAGAATGTAAGGTTGATGTCTGGGGCACAAGCAGGGAGTGCTGTCATGGTGTGCTTCACTGCCACCTGGGCCTTGCAAGATCCCACTCCAACTCCAGCCCCTACCTGGCAACTCGAACATCCTTCTCCTGCATGGGCTTTAAAATGGCTGTGGAAACCTCTTCAAATGTCTTCTTTCAACACACACTCCCCTCTGAAAACCTTTGTGAAAATGCTGAAGGTTTTTTGTTCCCTTTCAAGCGACAAGATCACAGTTTGAAGACAAGTTTGGGTTGGAAGGGACCTTCAAGACCATCCAGCCATGGGCAGGAACACCTTCCACTAGCCCAGGTTGCTCCAAGCCCTGTCCAACCTGGCCTTGGACACTTTCAGGGATGGGGCAGCCACAGCTTCTCTGGGCAACCTGTGCCAGGGCCTCCCCACCCTCTGAGTAAAGAATTTCTTCTTATTATCTAATCTAAGCACACTTTCAGTTTGAAGCCATTCCCCCCGGTCCTGTCCCTACATGCCCTTGCAAACGATTCCTTACCAGATATCTCATAAGCCCCCTTCAAGTCCTGAAAGGATGCAAAAGTGAATTCACTCTTTCTAAAAATAAGGGGGAAAAGAAAGATAAAAATAAAAAGAAATAAAAGAAATTAAAACAAGAAAATTATGGGGTCTACCTCAGGGATTCCTGCAACAAGTGACATGTCTCCTAAGGTACATCTCCTAAAGTAAATCTTTCTATTTTCCAGCAGTTTGCAGCTTACATTGGTTTTTGTAAAAAAAAAAAGGAGAGAAAAAAAGAATTTTTTTTGAAGAAAAGTTGGGTCTTTCTGGAGCCCTTTCCTGGTGCTCTCCCCACCGAGGACCCTGGCTTGCCCTTGCTGTCTGACGAGAGTGAGCAGTTGTTCCAAACACACGGTGACTCACTGGGTCTGCAGTGAGGGTCACGCAAGTTCACTGTCCCTCACAAAAAACATTTTTGTCATTTTCTAGCATTAAGAATTAAATAAGTATTATAAAAATCAATTACACCCACCCACAACGCATTCAGTAAGTGAGACATTACAGGATCACTTCTAAAAACTAATCCAGACTAATAATTTATTATAAATTAACAGCTTTTTGGCCATGAGAAGGTCAGGAGGTCACTTTCGATCATTTTCTCCCAAACTTCCCTTTGTTCTCTTATTTCCCACATCTGATTCTGTTTTCTAGCCTTGTGGCACGCACAGAAACTGTTTCCATTCTAATTCAGACTTCAAGAGGAAAGAAATATTTAAAAACCAGGGAGCAAACCTAAGCCTGTGTGACATGCCAGGCAGCAGTACAGGGCTGAGTGATCAGTCCAACACGGAGTTAGAAAAAACACATCTTGGGACCAATTATTACCATCAGTCCCCACCAACACAACCAAATGACTAGGGTTTTTTAATTAATTTTTTTTTAAAGTAAAATACATTGAACTCGAAGTCTAATGACTTCTCTACAGGCTCCTTTATGGCTTCAGTTAGGAACAGTTTGATATAAACATTATTTTCTGAAGTAACTTACTGATCTTATTCCTGCAATGACAAAAAACAAAATCATTTGGGAAAGAAAACAAGTTTCCTTGTTTTTCTTACATCAGGAAAATTCACTTGTTTCAGGAATGATCTCACTATAAAAAAAAAACAAACAACAAAAAACATCTTTGTTTCCTCCTGCAAGAACGTGCCACTATTTCCAAAATACTACCTCACTTACTCTCTGAGATGAATCTAGTCTGATATTCTGTTGCAGAATGACTGACTGGCATTGGGTACTTAAAAGAAATTACCGAGAAAATCTTCAGCTGAAAATTACAGCACAATCTGCTTAGAGGATGCTTCCATGTACTGAAAATTGGCTGTACCCTATCTCTCATGCCCTGAAGAACAAAGACAGCTTTCATCACATGAGGATGTAACTAAAGATATTTCCTTTTTTTAATACAGACAATTCGGTTTTAAATCCTACAAATAGCTGGAGTTGCTGCTCGTTACACATTTTGTGCATATTACCCAGGCCCATCATCTGCAGGATGTGGCAGGCAAGGTTCTGAACAATTGTAAATTTACATTTCCATTTAATTCAACTTTCCTAAGTCATAAAATTGTACAAATGACATTACAATGTAATTTTTAACTAGTTTAACTGAACAACATAAAATTCTCACATTAAAAAAGCATCAAAATCTTTCCAATGAGAACACCCCCAAAGTGCCCTCAGTACATTATTCTGGTTTTGTGTGCAGTTGACCAGGGCTACAAAATTTCAATAAGCTTCACTCTCAAAGTAACTTGGCAATTTTTTACTGAGTTTCCATGAGATTTAATTTGGAAACAGAGCATTAATACAAACATTTCTACTTAATTCCTATCATGTTTTAGATATACTAATTTAATTCATCTCATACTGTATTGACAATTGCTCTACCCAACGCTCCTGTGCTGTGATAATACCAGTTAACGATAATGCAAACAGTACTGCAAATACTTCGCAAATATGTAGCAATTTTAACCTTCAGACATGCTTCCCAACTCCAACACACTGTTAAATTAAGCTTTAAAAAAATGCTTTCTACTGGTGGAAACAATGGATCACAGGATCTTTTCAAGATCTCGAGCACAACAAGAATTAAAAACTATATACCCTGTAATAACCAGCATGATGATTCTGTCCCCAAAACAGTGAAGTTTATTTTCTCTACAACAGGCTTGAAATAGCCTGTTTTTCTGAGCATAACAAGAAATTATTTTGCATAGAAACACTGTAGACTTCAAGCATACATAACTATAGCTTTATTACTATTACTATTGCCTGTACAGTTATAGTAAATAAATGTACAGCACATTTTACTAACAGCAAAATGCTCTTTCTCCTCTGGATAACTATACTACGAATAAGCCTTCTTTTCCAATATTGATTAAAATAACTGTATACTCAATTTGTGAGATCACTTTGTCTTATATTTTCATTTTTAGCCTTTTTTAAATGTACTTACTGGTTGTTCCGGTAAGTCTTGTGGCTCTTCCATGGGTATTACTATTTTAATGCTTAAATGATTCAAATCGTGTGTTCCTCGGCAGTCTTCAAGGCCTGTCAAGAAAAGGTGTTCACAGCTTTATGTACTTTTTGGGGGCTTATCATGTAGGCTATCAGAACATTAATTGTTCTATACTCCTCCCACAAAACTCATGTTGCCATCTCCCAAAGAAAAGACAAAATTCATATATGGAGAGATTTCATAAACAAGGGATTTAGCTTTAAGCTTCAAAGATACAGATTTTTCATGCACATGGCACATTTCTGCATCATTTACTTGGGCCACGCTGACTGCAGAAGCTAACATACCAATCAGACACGTGCACCATGATTTTAAAGACACTGTAAATGATCGAGTCTGGTCTACTAGGTCAGTAAACAGCATGATTCAATCTAACCTGTTTTAATTTAGAACATTTATACAACAATCGAAAAAAAATCAGGACAAGACTGTACACCTAAATGCATTTACACATGGTGCTGTTTCTCACCAAGTTCACAGACAGTTCATTATTTCAATTGCAGCTTTCAAAAAGAGAAGCTTGATGACATTTTATAAAATCATTTTTAATTTGGAAGCATTTAGTAGAGAGATCTTACACACTACACCAAAGAGCTGCTACCTCTCCGGAGTTTAAAATAATGAAAAGGAAATTTTGCAGATTATTTTCACAACCTGATTAATTTTTGCAATTTGTTGGGCAAAAGATAAAGGCCTATGGCCTCGTGGCTTCCCCCTCTGCCCACCTGAAGCACACGAGCCGTGTGACCTGTGTGTCTGTTCTTTCTCCTTCTCATTTTGACGCCACTTTATTAAAACCAACCCCAACCTCTTCAGAGCAGCCTTCCCTGAGCTGCACCAACAGCAGGAGGTGTCTCCTGTGCCACCCCAGCAGCGCCTGCTCTGCCACACACACGTGGCACGTTCCTGTACACACAGCACGTCCTCAGGGGATAACAGAGATCAGAAGAAATGCTGGAAAACACTAGGTGGGTTGGAAGAAATTAAATCCAGTGCCTTTCTGTCATAGGTACAACCTATTCCTGCTTCCACAGCCCCAAAACTCTGGCTGTAAATCTCAGGGGAAATGTGAAAGACTGTTTACTCGTCGCTCCTTCCTCTAGGACTTTCTGTTTTCCCATCCTGTCAGGAGCATCCGGGCACCTTCATATCACAGAACTGTCCCCACATAAAGTGACTGAACTAGTTTACAGAACCAACTTTCCAGCGCCCTGAAAACCACAGCTCTGATACCCCCTGGCCCCTGCCAGACCTACTTAACCTGCCAGCACGTGCAGCCCGCCCGCGGCAGAGTCCCACGTGCCAGCCACAGGGATGCTTTGCAGCCTGGAATAATTTCGTATTAACCACAAAAACACAAAGGGTTTCTCCCTTATCTGAGGACAGGTCTTAAGTGGCAGGGTGTATTACATATGCCAGGGTAAAATTTCATTGAGAGTTTGAGGATTTTGTAAGGCTGCCGCCGCTAATCAAAGCTACTTTACCATTATTACCTGAACCGTAAGGCAACTGAATTAAAAATTAGTCTGTTCCGTACCTCAGGTTCTTTGGAAATGACCCTATTCACAACACACAAGGAAGTCCACAACACAAAGCATTACTGCTACCTTTAACAATTTTTTCTTCATCTGTTTCAATCAGCCTTATTTTAAATCTAAATCTTATTTCCTTTTTACTGTTTTGGTAGGAACAAAAGAGAATAAGAGGAAAATCAGGACTGAAGAGAAATTGCAGCACTCATAGATTATAAACAGGAGCACAGAATACAATGGCCAAGAGCGAGAAGATTAGAAATCAATACCAAGAGGTCCTGACCTGTCCCTCACTTTTATTTGATAGTGTTTTGTTGTGTAATTTCTTAGAAAAATCCCAAATGAAACTCTTCAGTATGGAAAAATATTTCACATCCCACTGACCCATACAGCAGCAACTTCCCATTCCATACTTTGCTTAAAAGCCGTAAGTAGCTATTTAATTTTGACTTTGAGAAAGATTTAAATAATTACAAGACAAAAGGATTCCCAGAGTCCCACTGGAATATGTTACACTTCTGAACAAAACTCTCTTCTCAAACAAGCTGGAAGCATCTAGAAGCAGAAGACTGAACCAAAGCAGACTAACAGTAAGCACCTACCTCAATGGCAAGTGAGAACTTGGCTTCTGGTGGCTTCACACCTTCTCCCAGGGACACCTCTCACTCACAGTGTGCCCGAGGCCATCCTGATACAGACCAAGCAGCAGCGTGTGTCTCAGTGACAGGGAGGCACTGAGCCCCACACCCGAGAGTGAGGGGTGAGGGCAGCCCCCTCTCACACCACGGCACAAAGAAGGGAGAGCTCCTGCCCCTCCCCACCTCTAGCAGCCCACTCCTGCCTGCCTCACACTCCCTCCGTCACGGCCACCAAAGGCTTGTGTGGCTTAACAGCAGCCTGGATTTGGAATCTGACCCTCTGCTAAGGGAAAAGAAAGAAAAAGGAAAGAAAGGAAAACCAGAGGGACCCAAGCACAACCTTTTTGTGAAGCTGGTGTCAGAGCAATCAGCTCTGGCCTTGCACAGCCCTGTGCCAGGGAAGCCAGCAGGACGGGATCATGCAGAGCACGCAAGCAGAGCAGCAGGATGTCCGTTTTCAGCCACAGCCATAGTAAATGAAACCCTAATTTTACCATCTACTTCATGTTTCACTTTGATGAAGCAGAGACATCAGTCATGGTGATATACGTACGGCTAGGCAGCCTTTCCATCTGCATCACCCACCCAGTCACAAGGTTCTCCTGCAGAGCAGCCACAGGGCTTCTTGTGGCCAGGCACAAGCATGGAAAGTCCTTGGATCATGGGCACAGGCAGAACCTCTGCCTGCCATCATCTCTGTGCACAGAGCCCCTGTGTGTGCCTCTGTCCTCCTGCACAGAGAGGCTGAGTGAAGCTGCTGACAGCTCCAGCGCTGAGGCCACGGGGAGCAGCTGCTCCTGCCTCACCTCACGTCCCGAACAGCCCCCTCCAACACAGCTAAACCCCGCTGCCCATCAGCCAGCCCCAGCTCTTGGGCAGGAATGTGCCCCAGGGCCCCGAGCCCCTCCGGGTGCCTCGTCATCCAGCAGCAGAGGGTCTGCATTGCCCAGGGCTTGGGTTTCCCAAAGAACAAATCCAGCACCTTGCACCTGCTCAGCCTGAGTTGCCACAGAGGAACAGACTGAGATAGCACCTCACCAGTAACAAAAAACATTTTTAAAAACTGAAAATAAACAACACCATTTTTTTTGGAGGGAGCACGTCAAATATTGAAATTAGATTTTTAACTTGTATAAAACTCAAGGTAACCGTGCTTCAGGTAAGCCCATCACACAGTTTATCACGGAACATTTTTAAACCCCAAGTGACCAAAACAGCAGAGGTATCAAAGCAGATCTTTGATATGTTCAGTTCTGCAGAGTCCAAACTGCTGCAGTCACTCCCATGGGAGTGCCGGTGACGGCCGCGGGTGCTGCTCCCTGTACCACCAAGGCCCAGCTCCCCAAGGGGACTGTGTCTGCTGAGCTCCAAGGAGAAGGAAGTGATAGACAGCTCTGGGAGCAGCTGGGGTTTGGTCATGTTTCCCATCTACACATCTATTCTTATTTCTGTGTGAAGGAGGTCTCAAAAGCAGACTCAGTTGGTGAGAATGCTTCTGTGGGCCACTGGACTTGTGAATGAGAAAATGAGTACAAAATGGAACCAAGTGTGCAAGAAGCCATCAAATGAGCTGCAGCAATGAAAGAAACATTCAGAAAAATGAATCTAGTGTTCTGCTTCTGGAAACCAGCAAAGTATCACACTTTTTCCCCTATTCTGTAATATGTGAATTAAACACTACTTTTTATTTCATCTAGAATTGTTTTGAATAACCATCCTGTTTAATTCCAACTTGCATAGAACACCAAACAATGCAAAACATCAAGGATCGGTGTTTTGTGTGTCATTATATTTTGCTTGCCCAATTTATGAAGCCACACCACCTTAACTTCAAACCAGAAGGCATCAGAGCGGAGCAATGGGCTGCAGAACTGCCCCCAGCAGCTGCCTGCCTTCTGCTACGCACATCTCGATGCTTAATTTACTTGGCAAGTGACGTACAATTTCTTGCACTAAATCCCGTTTTAAAAATCCTAAAATACAAAGTCCAGCTTGGTCAGACTCTCTTAAACTAGATACTCCGGACAGAATTTCTGAAAGCTGCCCACTATAAGCACCAGGCTAGACTGCTCTTTACTTTCATTTTGTGCTTTTCAAGCCCATCTGCCTTGGTTTTGATTATAAAATTTCGGCCGAGAAACAGTTCTCCCAAGCTGCAAATAATTAAAGTCAGGATACTGTGATAAAACCAACAAGCAGTAATTATACTGATTGGAAAAAAAAAAAGATTGACTAAGATCTTATATTACCTTAAAACAGTCACTGTTTCCCTAAGAACAAAGCTTTGGTTGGGGTAATGAAATAATATCTGTTAAACAGAAAGTTGAAATAAAACCATAGAATCATAGAACCATTTATGTTGGAAAAGACGTCCAAGATCATTGGGTTCAACTACCACCCAGTACTGCCAAGGCCACCACTAACCCATGTCCCCAAGTGCCACACCCACATCTTTTAAATCGCTCCAGGAATGGGAACTCTGCCCTGAGCAGCTTGTGCCAGGGCTTGACAACCCTTTCAGGGAAGAAATTTTCCCTAATATCCAGTCTAAACCTTCCGTAGCACAGCTTGAGGCCATTTCCTCTTGTCCCACCCCTTGTTCCTTGGGAGCAGAGCCCGAATCCCCGCCCAACTCCCCCCTCTGGTCAGGGAGTTGCAGAGAGCGAGAAGGTCCCCACTGAGCCTCCTTTTCTCCAGGCTGAGCCCCCCCAGCTCCCTCAGACACTGGGTGTCATCTGCCAACCTGCTTAGGTGCACTCAGTGCCCTTGTCCAGATGACCAATAAAGATAGTAAGCAGGACTGGCCCCAGAATTGAGCCCTGGGGAACTCCACCAGTGCCCAGTCCCAGGTGGATGTATCTCCATTCCCCATCATGCTCTGGGCCCAGCCATCCAGCCAGTTTTAAACCCCGCAAAGAGTGACTAGTCCATCACCTGAGCAGCTTTCTCCAGGAGAATGCTGTGGGAAATCGTGTCAAAGACTTTACTAAGGTCCGGGTAAGACAATCCACAGCCTTTCCCTGTGCGAGTCACCTGGTAGAAGATCAGGTTGGTCAGGCACAACCTGCTTTTCCAAAACCTGTGCTGGCTGGGCCTGATCCCCTGGTTGTCCTGGTGCCATGTGATGGCACTTCAGACGATCTGTTCTACAACGTTCCACAGCACTGAGGTCAGGCTGTAGTTCCCCAGGTCCTTCTTCTGACCCTTCTCGTAGATGGGCATCACATTTGCAAGCATCCAGTCAAGTGGGACCTTTCTGGTTAGGCAGGGAGGCTGGGAAATGATGGAAACTCAGTGAATGCCTTCTGCCAGCTCCGTCAGTGCCCTTGGCCAGATCCCATCCAGCCCCAGAGATCTGTCTAAGTGGTGTAGCATGTATTTATAGAAACATTCTTATTATCTTTTACAGCAGTAGCCATAATGTTTTGTAGTTATTTCCACTCCTTAGTTATTCAAGGGCCAGCACCTTACAATGAATAGCAATGAATATATATGAATTAGGCAGCAGAATAGTCTAGGCTTCCCATATTTTCCAGTGGAGCATTTCAGTAATGTCCTATACACACACAGGATTGGAGCATGGAGCCAAAGCAATCCAAGACATCTCCCAACTGGAGCAGGGCTTTTCCTCGCAGTATGTTTTCACTCTGTGTACTCACCACGTGACAAACAGCGTCTGTCAGAGAAGAGCAAAATTTGGCACATTACCATGCACTGCACAGCTTCCAAGTGCTTTTCATTCTAAAGGTTTATGATTTAAGTTTTAATCTTCAGGCAAAATTCACTCTCAGTCATCTCCTGTGCTGGCCGTGGCTGTGCCCGTCCACATTAGGATGTGAGCAGGCACATGGATATACTTTATCCTTGCCCATAGCTCAGCATTCCTGTATCCAACTATGATAGTATTTCACCTGTCAAGCTGCTGCAGTATTTCCAACTTGTCATTCACAAGCAGACTAACTTTCTGACTATACCAAGGCAGCATTCTCATTTTGCTTTGAAACAGCTTGATTAAAGATCCCAGGAAATGACAGCATCAGCCTGGTTACTGGTTTGTGGAATAAAATAGCCCCCTAAGGAACCATCAGGAATTGAACAATTTTGGGTACTAAGTTTCATTTTTCCTTGCTTCAGGCAAAACAAAGATCATGGACATTCTTTATGAGTTGTAACATCACACTGATGCAAAGGAAATGAACATGTAAATCAGTGTGTGAAATGTTCAATCTGGCGAGTCTGACTAGAAAATCAAAAAACACTAACAGTACTTTAAGGAAAAGGGACTCACCAGACCGTGACAATGCAACCCTGGTGACGCGCAGAGAGGCAGGAGTGAGCAGGAGGGGCCCAGGGAGCTTTCCTCCTCCACCATGGAATAAAATACCTCAGGCAAGTCTTGCTCTCACAAGCAGACCTGGCAGTAGCAGGGCACACACCCTCCTTCCCATCGTGTGCAGGAGTTAATTTATAACTGTCAAACTCAGACGGCACAGTCCATGTCTGACTGTCACCCCACAGTCGCCACGCGAATGGGGATAAGGGCCTTACTCCAGGGTTTGAAAATCAACTGAGGTAAGGGGGAAAAGGAACTGGGATTTCTAACTTCAGTGTTGTGTCCCCCACAAGTCCTACTTTCTAAGATTATCAACAACCAACTCCTCAAACAGTCTTGCTCTCCAAAATAATTCTTGAAAACTCTCCCTAAAATCCTTCTTCAAGGTACTGTACCTCAAGCTTTCTTTCATTAAATCCACCCCCTTTCTATGCAGTTTTCTGCTAGTTTCCTTCTTCAGCAGCAAAGCTGAAAAAGGACTCGAGTTAATGAATGAAAGCTGGGCTACACATGAGCCTGCTGATTCCCTGTTTTGAACAAAGGCAGCAGAGCTCATGGCAGGGACTGATATTCTGCCATTTGCTTTTTGCCCCCTCCACACACAGCCCCACATAGTACACGCACAGGTATCTGCAAAATACTGTGACAACCTTTGACTGAATAAACCTTTGCTGTGAGTACTGCTGGATGGTTCCCGGCTCTCTCTCTTCCCTTCTTTATCAACCGGGAAGTTGCACAAGCAAACACTGTAGAAGTTACAAGGAAGGCATTTTTTATGCCCTGTTTCTGAAGGTATGAGTGCCCATGACAAGCCTCTAAATGCTGTCCTGTAGGACTGAAAAATCAAGGTCTGATTAAAATTTCATAACCTTAAAATGGGAAAAAAATTGTGAGAAATAAATAAGAAAGAAAGAAATACATGAGAAAATAACATGAATTAAATGTGGAAATACAAATCTAGTTTTACCCTAAGCAATGCCTGTTCCATAGGCATTTCCCCATGATTTTTAGATCCTTGAAGGGCTATCAGCAGCTCCCTCTGCTTGACACACATGGCTTGTTTTCCCAGTTCTTGCGCAATGCTTTTTCAATTTAATTTTGAAACACAGTAGGGAAATTTTTAACAGGGAAAAAGAACTGTTTTACAAAAGGAATATTTGGAAATAACTTCATCATCAAGAAAAACAACTCCCACCAAGCCCAGAAATCATGCGGCAATTCCTGTTCCAGCCGTCGTGCATTGCTCACAGCATACAAGAACATTGAACTGTTACCTTTCTGTGACAAAACCAAAGCACAGTCATTTACAGAAACATCAGACGGGTAAAGGAGTTGATTCCCTCCTCTGCTTCTGCAGTGAGACCCAATAGACTTTTTTCTGAAGACCACACAGGGTGCAGTACTCAGAATCTCACGGCTCATATACATTGTAGTGTAATTGGTAAGGTAATTGATAAATGGGTGGCAAATTTCTAGAGCTTCAGCTCAGGACAGAAAAAAAAAATGTTGTTTTGTCTTCCATGGTTTTTAAAGCAAACTTCCCAACAGCCAACACACTGTCTTTAATTCCTAAAAGCTACTTCCGACACATTCTAGTAGATTAGGACATTTCCTGAAAAAAAGACTGAACATTATAAACCTTTCTGAGTCAGACAGAAAATTTGCATCAGAATAACCACAAAAAGGAATTAATGACATTATGCAGCTCTAAACTTTATTCAGTACTCAGTCTTCACCAAGATTTTATTAAAAAGGTTGTGACTACAGTTAATTTAGGGGGTTTTGTAATTTTGTATTAGAGGTAGACATGGTGTTTATCAGAGTACAATCAGTTCTGAGAACATCTGTAGTCATTTGTGTCTTAGCAACACCAGTTGCTAGAGTAACCCACTCCAAAAAAATTTAAGAATAAAGTATTGAATATGAGATTTTTTACTGGGGGAAAAAAAGCAGTTTAAATGATGGTGTTCCATGCTCAGCTGCTCAGTAGGAGCCATTGCTTATAATAAAATGGATTTATTACACCATTTGCTTCTCACAGCATCAGTCCTGCTGGCAGAGGCAGAGGGGAGCCCAGAAATACCCGCCTGAGGCAGACACATGGTCCGCCTCACCCAACCCATGCTGCCCCCGAGAGCAGCACCAGCAGATGCCACCAGCAGGACGTGTGTGAGGCTGGCCACCTCCACCAGCTTTCCAAGGGCTTTCTCAGTCCTGGTACAGCAGAACTGGGTGAACAGCTGGGCTTTGGGCAGGCACGTTCCCTGCCTTCAGGATTTGGTGAACCTTGATCACATTCTCTCTCCAAATCAGGGTCCCAGCCTTCAGCTTCTCTTGGTAAGGATCTGCTTCATCCCCTACAGTCACTGTTCTGCTCCCTCTTGAGACACAGCGACCACAGCTGCACATCATAGATGAGATGTGGCTGCAACCACAGCTTTAGTACAGAGAAGTAAAATGATGTCTTAGTCTGCTGTCTCCAATACCCTTCCTAACGCCAACCAACACTACTGATGTTTTGTTTAGCTTACACTGAGGAATCATTGCAGTGACACATCACTACCCTCATGTTCTCCTGGAGTTGCAACTGCCCATTCTGAGTTCAACCTCCTGTAGGAAGGGTTTAGATTGCTTTTCCCTAGATGAATTACCTTTAATTTAGGTAAAGCAATCTACTGTATTTATGTTCATTACCTTAATTTCTTTTAAATTCATCTACACTGAAGCTCTTCTGCCACTTCTTGATCGCTCAGTCTGGTGATATCCTTTTGCCTTTGGTGTGGCTTTTGACAACTCAGAACTCCAGCAACATGAGTAAACTTCAGAGATTTCACTGGCCATTCATTCCTCCAGATCACTGGTGAACATGCTGGACAAACCTAGTCTAAGTACCAACATCAAGGGTACTGTCTCTTCTCCAGCCTTTGCAGTGACCACTGAGCCCTGTCCTCTGCTCCCTGGGCTTGCTCATGGAGTTAGAGGGCTTTTAACTTGGTTTGTCAGGGAAGATCCAACAAGTAGGGGACAGCACAGCTAAGACAGGGTGACAAAAATGCTCAGACAAACCAGTTCTGCTACCTGATGATGCACAGAATAAGGGTAGTCAAGAAAGTGGAATATTGTGGATGTTGAGAAGTGAATAAAGCCATCTCTAAATAGCAGAAGAAACCCTTTGATTGCAGACCCAAGTTTAGAAGGACTTTAACCTCCCCAACATCCACTGTGAGAGCAAGATGGTGAGGGGAACAAAAGTCAAAGTCAGGTTCTCAATGCATCTAAGATCATTTTTTTAGGTGGTGATGAGACAAGGTAAGAGTTCAAGGTCCCAGGAGAAGTGAAGATGACAAGTAACAAAACCAGCCTGCTCACAGTTTGTTCAGAAGGCTGATCTGATCTGTACGGTGCTATGGCTGACCCTCAAGGACAGCTTCCCCCAAGCACAAGAGCACAGACCACCTCAACAGGCAGAAAAATTAGCAGATGCAGAAGGAGGACAGTTAGACTAGACAGAGAACTTCTGACTAAGCTCAAAAATGAAGAATCTGGGAGTTCAAACAAAGACTAGGTACCTACGAGGACTTCACCAGAACTGCTAAAGCATATGGACATCAAAATCTTGGCTGGCTCAAATCAAGCTGGGGACGCGAAGTACAACAAGAAGGGCATCTAGTGCTCCTGTGAGCACACTGGCAGCAACAGGCCAAGAAAACTGCTGTCGGATGCTGAGCAGGCAGGCAACCAGCTGACCAAGGACACAGGAAGGGCTGAGGCATTCAACATCTTCCTTGCTTTAGGCTTTACCATCAAGGTCTGCTGAGGCCCCTCAAGTCCTTGTGCCTCACAGCAGAGCTTGGAGGGAGAAAGTGTCACCTGTCAGGGCCCCCAGCAAATATACCACCTCCTGGGGGTTTGGTTACCTGGGCTCAGGGCCAAGACAGTACAGCTGGGGACAGCTTTTCCAGAAAGCTCTACTGGAGGCACCAGCAAAGGCTTCTCTTTAAGCTGCAGCTCTCCCCTTTTTCTGTACTTCGCAAGAGTACAGAACACTATTTCCAAAAAACCAAAAATCTGTGAATAAGACCAAATTGGGAGGTGAAGTCCAGAAGCCTGGAAGGCAGAGCTGTAATTCAAATGGACTGTGACTTGGGAGAAGAACGGGCTGGCAGGAACCAAAGGAAGTTCATTCAACAAGGGCAAGGGTTATGTGCTGCCCTCAGGATGGGGCAACCCCACGCAATAGGACAGGCTGGGAACAAACTGAGAGGTCACAGTTCTGCAGGAAAGAACCTGAAAAGTTCTGGTGGACAAGTACAATGTCAGTCAGCTGTGAGTCCTGGCAGGAAGGAAGGCTTGTCTCACTCAAGCCAGACTAAAAAAGATAGAGAAAAGACACAGCCAGACTCAAGAGACTAGAGAAACTGGTAACGGCCTCTTACAACAAAGAAAATTCCAGTTTAACATGCGGAAAAATTTATTCACCCTGTGAGAGGTCTGCACTGCAATAGTGTCACACAGGGGCAGTGAAATGTCCACCACTGCACATTTTCAAAACTCCAGTGGGCAAGATCCTGAGCCACCTACCTTCTGTGAGCACCTTGTG
This sequence comes from Cephalopterus ornatus, assembly GCA_013396775.1. NCBI lineage: Eukaryota > Metazoa > Chordata > Aves > Passeriformes > Cotingidae > Cephalopterus > Cephalopterus ornatus. The sequence goes on from VZRE01000499.1 coordinate 255,560, forward strand.
AGGTGCCCTGCAGTCCAAATCTCTGCTTCCAGCAGCTTCCATTGATAGAGCACCTCTTTGCCAAGCCTGGGAAAACCTGGCTTCTTTAAAACAACTTTGTCAAATGGTTTCTGAAGATTTGATTATACTTACAGCTTCCATCTATCCATGCGCTCACAGAACTCCATGCACTCACCATGATGGCTTTTTAGAACAAGGTGGAATTTCCCTGCACAAAGCCATACTGATTCTGTACTTTCCAGTAAGCAGTGGTTTTGTCCTTCATAACTCTACCATCTTATTGGTGTGAAAGTCAGTCATCTGTATGGTGTTCCCTGGATGTCCTCTAGAGCCCACCTTTAGCTCTAACAGTGAGAACAAGGAACTAACTGAGCTTCTGCATTACACCATATAGTTCCCCCAGGTGCCCCTTCCACCACCCTTGACCACTGAGCAGTCCCACACAATCACTACCTGGATTCCTGCTCTTGATGAATTTGGAGAATATATTACTACTGCTTTGAGCCTGCTGTGCAAGGTGCTCTTCAACTTCTTTTTCATCCTTTTTAATTCTCATTTTACATTTTACCTGCCATGGTACACATTTTCCTGCTCTCACCTGCCACACTTTCCTTTTTTTGAATGCTCATCTCTTCCCCATGATGGCTTTTTAGCTTTCCCATTGAGCCATGCAAGGATATTAGAGAGGATACGCACATCAATTTGTTTGCTTTCAAAGAGTATATCTTGGCTTCTGACACGGAATTTTTTAAACAGCTTCCAAGTTCCCTGTAGGCTGCTTATTTTCTGGACATATCTTTTCATGATTTGGGGGATTTTTAAACTACTTGTTTCATTTTTAGGTATTTTGATTTCTTGAAATTGAATATCCATGAGCTGGATTTATTTTGGCTGCTGTCCCTAGTAAGTTATATCTAACTGTACTGTGGTTGCTACAAGCCATCCCAATACTAGCTTAAAGTTCATAGAACCACAACACTCCAAAAAGGAACTTCTCCTGACAGTTTAAACTGGGTTGCTGTAGGAAGCAATCATTTACTGAGTGCATTACACTCTACCTCACCTCCTGATGAGGCACAGAACTGGTCTTTGTCCAGGCAGTTGGAATCTTCCACTATAACTACCCCAAATGTGCAGTTTCTCTGATCTCCGTTAATAGGTCCTGATTGCTGTCACTGCTCTGACCCAGGGGTTGCCAGTATAACCCCAGTAATACATTTAAGGTCTGGGATTTCCACACATATAGACCCAATAGTGCTTCTCTTCTCCTGTATCTGTAATGCTGTTCCCATTTATAAACCCCTTCACTGTGGCCCTGTCCATTCCTGTACAGCAGCATCTCCATATCCCAGGAAAGCCTCTTCCCATCATCCCCCTGAGACTCTTCTTACAGCACAGACAGCACAAGCCTGGGGTTACTCCCCGTGGTCACCATCAAATGATTGCTGTGATTACAACACCTAAAACTAGTTAGTACTATTGTGCCACAAATTACAAACCAAGAACAAACCCATCTACTTGGAATTCAGCTACCCCAAAATTTACAGTCACATAAGGTCTCAAACAAATGCAGATTTAGACAGTAAATGATTCGTTTCTTGCTACAGCTTGCTGACAAAATCTTTTTCCTTCTCTGTTCTTGGTAGGTCAGCTAAGTTTCAAACAAGAATGAATACCTCACAAATAGCAGCACCATCTCCTCCACTGGGTACAATTCTGTCCAAATAATGGCTGAAGACCTTTTTTTTCAAATCTACCCTAAAGGTCCCATTTCTCCCAATTCTCTTTTTCTTTCATGTTAGTTCATGTCCTCTTCAGTATGAACCATAACTAACATGTGCTACCAGCAACCAACTCACATGCAAGCAAAAGGTCTCTGAGGTATCCCAACTATGCTGTGCATTATTTTTTATAAAAAAGAAGTACTGTTATTCTATTTACTGTGAGTGACCTCACTTACCTTTGCTCCAGACCAGCAATAAAGTGACATTCAAATGCACAGAAATAGTACAAAGTTTCTACACAGAGCCCAAAAGATACAATGATTCAGTCAATTAACAAACCTCTCTTCCAGAAAACAAAAATATAGTTCTAGATTTAAAAATTATGGTGACATAAGCTTTCGGTCTTTGGAATATCCTACTTGAAACTTCTTCTTTACTATAGAGAAAGAGAGTTTCTGCTTCCTGCATTCTTCCAAGTCTTCCAAACACAGAAAAGCAGTGCACTGAAACCCAAAATGGATCACTACTTGCTGTTACAAGTAGTGAACCTCTATGTTCATTCAGAAGCAGCACTACCACAGGGTAACCAAATCTTGGAATGGTTTGGCTTGGGGAGACCTTAAAGACCATCTTATTCCACTCTCGTGTCACAGGCAGGGACACCTTCCACTAAACCAAGTTGCTCCAAGTCCCATTCAACCTGGCCTTGGACACTTCCAGGGATGCAGTAATCCTAAATGTATGTTCAACTTCTGCCACATGCACAAAAAATCACTGGAAGGCCCTGAAATAATGGGATGACACACACTAAAGATACAGAAAAGGAAACATGGCAAGAAAGGTCTGACATTGCTGCACAATAAGCAGCCGTGTTTGAGAGTGTTCCTGATCACAGAGTCTCTCTCAGACTATTTTACCAGATTCAGCCAATGACAACTGCACCTATTGCAAAGAGGAACAGAACAGTCAATAGGGCCTAATGGAGAGCCAAACAAACAAAAAAAGGGGTGTGGGGTTTTTTGAGATGGGGGAGTGTTTTCTTGTTTGCTTGCTTTTAAACTTACCGCAGTTCCTGACTTACAGCTTTTAAGGAGAAAAGAAAACGAGGAGGTGAGCTAAAGAAAAGCATCAGACTTCAGGGTTCACAAAACTGTGGGCACATGAAGAGACCCAAACTTTGTGTCTGCACCTTTCCATAGCATATGTTTTACTCTTGTCAACACTTTAAAAAAAAAAAAATACAAAAAATAAGAAAGAGAATGACCTACGCTGCTCAGACCTTCTAGTATGTGTAAATGTGGTTCCAGGAGAAAACAAACACAATCATGAAGATATCCTCATTGCTATAAATACATTTTCTTCAGACATTGGCACTGAAAATTAATCCCTAACCAGATAACAAATAAATCCCAGCAAAACCAGTGCTGTGTGTCCTGGAGTGCCTGCTGACTGCAGAAAATCTGGAGCGCAAGATGAACGCAGGCAGAAGAACAACCTGGTCATGGCTTTACTAACAGGTCTGTGATTAGTTGAGCTGTGGCCAGCAATAAGATTGTGTGTTTTCACTTCAGCTGACACCAGTTGCAAGGTGAGTCACATTATGTAAACTCCTGCAGTGGCAATCAAAGTGTGTTTAACCCGACACTCCGTGAACTTAACAACCAGGTTTTTTGACAACTGGGACAAGAAAGGAGCGCAGAACAACTCACTTCCACAGCCCTCAAGGCCCTGTCACCTGTGACCAAGGGCACACCCCCAGGGGGCTCTGGGCCAGTGAGGAACACGACTGAAGTTTGGGCAGAACCAGAAGGTGACATACACCTTCAGGCTGAACAACAGCACAAGGAATGAGTGTCTTCTTGCTTACCATGCATACCAGGTAACCTTTGGGAAAGAACAGCCCACAGTATTTTCTGCCACCTTTTAGCTCCAAAATCGGTCAATATCAAGACCTTTCCCAAAGGGCCGTTATCTCTGACTTTGGCCTAGTCTGCCAAACACTAGTCTGCTTTTTACTTCCTTCACTGGAAAAAGAAGCTGCATGACACACATTGGACCCTGCCAGTAGTTCAGAAAAAATTAACAATCTCAGTAAAGACCAAGTGTATTTGGTTTTTTATAGCTTCAGACATAAAAAAGTAATTTCATTCATAAGAGAAACTTACATGAAAACTAGTTCTTGGTTTTTACTCAGCATAATTCTTTAGGTGTTGGATGGCTATCACACAGATTAATGATTCACTGAATTACTATAATTACTTTTGCTACCTTGTAAAGTGCCACCAGCAGTGCTACCATTGACTCATGGGGACTTTTGGGCTTTCCTCCAGTCAGGTAAGAGTGAGCATTTCATAACTTCTTTTATTTTTTAAGGCTTGGCACGTGAGAGAGCTACTGGGTAAGAAAACAAACAAACAAACAAACAACAACAACGCACAAAACAACCAACCAACCAAACCTCCCCCCCCACAAAAAAAAAGTAGAAAAATAATTAAATCTCATGTGTTTTTGTAGTTCTCCAGAATATCAGCCAAGCTAATGAAGAAAAAGAGGGCCCCTGTAATTTTTTATCTTCTAGAAAGGCCAGCTGCCCTTCCTATACCCCAAAAGTTCTGGATCGCCAGGAAACGGGGATTTAAAATACACAGAATAATCAAGGCAACAGCTTCTGAAATTCCAAGAGCTATTTTAAAGGTATGGAACAAAGACCAGACATATTGCAAATGGGACCAGACTTGTATGTGAAATTTCAAAGCTCTGAAGCAACAGGGTTGTTTTCTGTGACAGTGTTTTCCCCAATGGGTAGATGAGAACAATTATGCCTTCACCAAAAGAACAGCATGAGTGAATCTTAAGTACAGAAACCCAGATTTTCTACCCAGAATACTTCCATGTGGTTTTGAAAACAGCTTCTATGTTCTTTTCTGCTCTGAAGAATAACTAATCATCAGAGTTTTAAAGTGAATCTGGTCCTGAATATGCATTCTTCTACCCCAATCATCTTAAATTGGTCATATTTAAGGAAGAATTTCTTAAGCTTTCTCAAATAGAATAGGAAAAAAAAATTGTCACAGAGAAGACACTAGTATGAGACTAATCTGTAAAATCTCAGAAACTGAATTACACATGATAGGACAATCTCTACAGAAATAGAAACCATCACCCAAGGTTTAAAGCTGTCACACACTTTATGTGATGTTCCAGCGGGTGACTCCCAGAGAAACAGCACTGTCAGTATTCAAACACAAACAACACATTTCAAGACACAGAATGAAGCTCCTGGGATGCAAGAATAGCTCTGCGGTCAAGTCTCAACTCAGGAGAGGCCCCTGTTCTGCTGAACTGAACTGTTCCATCACCTCTGAAATTAAGCTAGCCACAACTTTAACCCCAAATAAAAAAGTTTATTTAAGAGATGGAAAGAGTTCCCAGTCAGTTCCACCTCAATACTAGATTATTTTTCAAAATAAAAGGCTTGTTTTCCAGTTAGCTTGTTCAGTTACAGTACTGAGTGGTGACAACCTGGAAAAGACAGGGCAACGACTGGTGTGAATCACAGTGACACCACACCTTGAAGAGGCTGTTATGCCCTGCTGTGTCACAGCGCTCTCCTGAACATCAGGCTACATAAGGCACCAGAAGGAGATCTGAGCCTGTGCAGCACCACCCTCACTGAGGCTCTGGAGGTGGTTGCAAGAAGTATAAAGGATCTGAAGTTACTCCCCTGAGGTACTGGAGTGCCTCCAGTCATGGCATCCACGTGAACTGAATCCCAGAATCACTGCTAGAGAGGGGCCACCAGAGAACACTGTAGAAGGGATGCTGGTCTGCTGCCCTTTAACCAAATAAAGGAAAAAAATTCCAGAAAAATTAGGATGGAAGAAAGAGAATAAATTACAGATAAAGCAAGAAAAAGCTGAAAAAGACCTTCCTAACTAACCAGTGTGTGCCACTGGTCACGGCACAGGGCACAAAACCACTCTGGTGCTCCTGCAAGAAGATGTTCTCTGCAGGTGAGTGGTCTGTAGATGCTGCTTGGTGCAAGAACACACATAAAATACTGTTTGTTAAGTCCTGTCACAATTCCATTTCAGGCTCAGAAGTTTCTGCACATCTCCATTCTGACAGCTCCTTTTCCAATCACAGGGTTTTGCAGACCCAATATAAGTTTTATCAAACATCCATTTTCTAAGAGCAGCTTTCAGGGAAAAAAGAGCAGAGATTTGTGGGGAGGAGAAAAAAATAGTCCTACTCCTGCTAACTGAGAGTACAGGCATGGAGTTACTCCTGTCCCAGTGACATATTATCTGCCTTCAGTGCCTCCATGTATAGCATGACTTGCACACAGGAACAAACGACTTGCCCAACTTTTCATTCAATTAAAATACTTCAGTATATTTTGTCTAGTTTTATGTTTACCCATCTATGACCACCCTTCAGTACACAGAACTTAAAAATGGTAGGTTAATTTGCAGCAGAGGGGCTCAAACTCATTCACACAACACATGGAAACCCATTTATAAAGTGTCCTCTGACATATCCAACTCAAAATTCATTCAACATATGGATATTTACATGAGCAAAGTTTTCAGAAGTTACAAATCCTTCCAAAGCCACCAATTACTCAGGAATTACTACATATCTTGCATACATCTGTGGCAGTTTTTCATCCAAAATGACTGAAAAGCAACGATTTTTCTATCACATCTGTTGCACAACTCAACAATACACAGTTCCCCAGGTGCTGTAACTGCTGCTGAGGCTGCAGGAAGAGCTGAGGGGAAGACAAAAGCTGCAGGCAGACACTGTGCAGGAATTGCAACGGCTTGGAAACTGCAGGACTTCAAGTTCAGTGACCTTTCAAACACAGAGCAGGCAGAATGTACCTGAAGGTACCATTGAGGCGCAAAAACTGGGCAGCAAACGTGCACAAGGAAAAAGGACTGCACCACGAAGTGACAAGGAAAATCCCCAAATACAGTAAGTTCAGCCCAACAGGTCTGTAGGTTTGTAGGTTGAGGAAACCACTATCTTCACGCTTTTTTAAGAGTAGCTTATTATGAAACCAGTGACCTGAGGCACACGAATTGTGATTCTCAACAAATTGTATCTTATTCAGCTTCAGGAGTTTAAGATAATCCACAACAGACAAAACTGAAGGAAAACAAACAAGTGGTAGATAATGATAATCATAAAAATATTATCTTAATCAGTATGTTGACTTTTAATTATCAGTTGGAGGTTACTACACTACACATTGAGTGCATCAGAAAAGCAGAGCTAGCTCCATACTGAAAGCCAAGTCCACCACGATTCTTGTATGATGCTCCATCAGAATTGCTACAGATATGTTCCATGAAAGACTACCCCTATTCTGGAAACCATTCGGCCACAACACGCAGTACAGCAACCAAACCAACAAGGCATTCTGTGCTGGAGCTGGCTGCACACAAAAGCTCCAGCAACTCTGCACAGCACTCCCAGAAACAGGAATATCCAGCAGAGCCAATATGGATCCAACCTCGCTTGTGAAGCCCAAGTGACCACGGCACTGCCCAGCCCAAATATCCTCCTGGACTGGCCCGCACAGGGCGGGCGGCCGAACCCCCGCGGGGCGCTGCAGGTGAGCTGTGCCCGGCGAGGCCGCACGGCGCGTCCCGGGGCCGACTGACCCCCGGCTCCCTCCGGCCGCTCCCCAGTGCCCGAGCGGTCCCTGGGAGCCGGGCAGTGCCCCCC
>VZRE01000499.1:263696-292548 GCA_013396775.1 Cephalopterus ornatus
CTGTATTTCCGACCCCCTCCCTCCCGCCCCAGGCAGTGCGGGGAGACCCGCCGCTCCTTCCCCTCAGGGACAGGAGTCCCCACGGTGTCCCCTCCCCAGCGCGGGTCCCTCGCAGGGCTCGGTCCTTCAGGAACAGGAGCTCCATTGTGGCTCCTCCGCGGCGTCTCCAGTCCCGCCGGCAGACCTGCCCCGGCGTGGTCACAGCTTCCTTCGGGCTTCCCCTGCCCCGGGTGGGCTCCCCACAGCCACAAAATGGGATGTGTCTATAAATTTCTCATGTGCGGGTCAGAGCATTCAGGGGCTTTTGCCCGGTTTTGTTTTGGAGAGTTCTAGCAGATTTTTCAGAAGTTGTTTCCTCTCTGAAATAATTTCTTTCCCCTTTTAGCAGGTAAAAACTTGCTGAGCCTTTAATTTCACCTCTCCTAAGAGTTCATATGGTGATTTAAAAAAAAACCAAAACGTAAAAAATGGCACATTGAAGCTGTGTCGATGTGGTACCAAGGCTTTTCCCTCAAGTATAAATACAGAAAGATGAGAAGGTGGGAAAAAGTTAAAGGGCAAAACACTTGGGGAACGCACTTTATTTAAAAGAACTTTTGAGGATCTGTTTCATTGCAAAGTAGAGCAGAGTAATGCAACATTGCGGTAAAACCAAGAAAGTAATTCCAGGAACAGAAGTAGCAGCCTGGTTTTAAGAAACACATTATTACTGATTAATTACTGCAACATCTCCTCCTGAAGTGGCCTCAGGGCATTTTCCTCCACTTACCCTTTTTCTTAGATGCAGGTCTGCATTGGTTCCCTGAGCCCACGCTGCCTTGCTGTGGATAAAGCCTGTTATGTACCCACAGTGAGGAGCTAAACCGTGAACTCTACTGCGAACTTTCCAGGAATCTGAAGAAGATCATGCATTTGCCAGCTCTCCACGTGAAATTCCTTTCCATTTCCTCCAAGAGTGTCAACTTCATTGGTTCAGTGCTTTAGGGTCTGTGAAATGAGAGCTCTGTTATGGCATAGGGACCAAAGGGGACAATGGAGAGGTCCCCCCATCTGACACCTGCAGAACTCCTCAGCCAGAACATGCCAACAGAGCAAGGCAGAAACAGAGGCAGAGTCCTGCAGCAAGTCAGACTTGGGCTTTTAAATTACAGAAATTGCTTAATTGCTGTGTTGTCTGGCTTTACAGATTCAGGGCATATCTTTGAACATTGTTGAGGGACACGACGAGGTGCTGGCAGTTGTTTGTTATGGGTGGCCATTACTGGAGCAGAGCCCAGGACTAGGAGGAAGATGCATTTTCATTGTGACCAGACTCTTTCCTCTGTCTGGCACTGGGCCTGGAATGCAGGGCTGTCCCTGGCAATGGCCTTAGAAAAATAAACATATTAGTTCTTTTGCTCATTGACACAAGAAAGGACAAAACCTGCCTGACAAGCTCAAAAGGATAAAACTGAAGGACCCATATCTCCACTGAATATAAGCAAAGCAGTAAAAATGTTGGTCCTGTCTTTGGAAAGCCTTGAGCTTATCTTTGCCGTGCTCAGGTGGGTGTGGGAAGGCCACTGTCAAGCACATGAATAATTGGTGTCACAGGTCAGATACACCCTTCCTGTCATCAACAGACATGGTAGTTTAGGGAACCAAAAACTGTTGTGAAAACAAGTAAGTTCCCTTTCCTGCCCAATTTCCTGTGCTAGATTGAGCAATTTGGGTCAGAAAAGGAATCCCAAGTGTCTCATGACTGGTAACAGAACTCAGCAGCCATGGAAAACCACTTGGCCCCAGGCCCCAATGGACTGCAGCCAGCCCTGGGTGAAGGGTCTCCAGCACTGTTGAGTCTGTGAATTATGTGTCTGTCAAGTGTCCTGTACCACTGCCCAGCACTGATCTCCCCAGAAAGTGGCCATGGCCTGATGTAAAACCTCACTTGCTGTAGGAAATCAAGAACTAGCGAGCTTCATTTCTTTGCAGCAGAACTGGAAGGGCTGGGAAAAGGAATAATGTAATGGCTACAACCCTAACTTAAATAAATAAACACAAAGATACTAATGCATTTTAAGATTTTTTTTTTATTGTAATGCCCATGCTGACAGTAACCTTTGGTTATCTGGAGCCTCCTAAGCAAGATTGGGTGTCCACAGACACGTGCAGTCAGTCAGGAATTAGTAAACTGAGTGCACAAGATCACTGGCTGGCCAGTTCTGCTGTCACACAAGAAGCCAGGGCAGACCATAGTGCCCTTTGGCCCTAATGCTGATCTGTGGAGGCGTGCTGAGGCACTGCCAATTTCTCTTCCTTTTCTTCCCTACTTGACTGACCCAAGATCTGGAAGCAAAGGTTCATAATAGCTACTCGCAGACATCTACAAAGTTTTGATCCCAGCAGACCACGTGAGTCGGTAAGAAGGGATCAGAGGTGCAGATTTCCTCTGACAGCATTTGAGGAACTCCATGGTCTAGTCCCTTCCAGCCAGTCAAGAGCTTCTTCAGCTCAGGCTCTCTTCACAGGATCATGTAAGTTGCTTTGAAAAGTCACCCGCTGACACTCACAGCTCAGTCTTTTAGAAGTCCCATACAGCTCTGATACTGAATCCATCGTGAGAGGTGGGGAGGCAGAAGAGCAGGGACGGTTCTGTCTGGACAGTGGGTAATTCTGGTGCACTCAGCATCTAGCTGCTCACTGCAGAGGCTCAGCAACACATTTCTTTTACGTAAAAGCAGATTGTTTGTGCTGTTCTCAGCACCCATGAGAACACTAGCCCAGACAGAAGGTGCTTTGCTGCCAGATAACCACAGGTTCCAGTTCTGCCGGTTGCATGCGTATAGAAGAAGTGAGCATCCATTCTTCAGTCTTATGGGAAAAAGAAAATATAAAATCCTGATCTTTTGTTGTGTCCCTTGGTGCCTCTTCTTGAGAAAAGATGAGTGACTAATTCACACCTCTCCATCTGCGATCAGAACAGGCTGAGTGGTCCTAGCAGATCCTAATGGCATCCTCTTGGTGAATGGTGCCCTCAATCACTGTGTCCGTGGTTTGTCTGGAGCACTTGCGACTCCCTTTCATGCTTTTTAGGTTTTCTGAAAGATGCTTCTGGAACTTCTTGGTGAGGAAGCAGTAGATGATTGGATCCAACACACAGTTTGTACTCAAGAGGCACAAAGTCACCTGGTGAGCATCATTGAGCTGTTGGCGCAGCTGACAGTTTTCCTTCTTCCACTGCTCCAGAACAGTCAGGGTCCAGGGCAGGTCCACGATGTGATGGGGCACAAAGCTTATGATGAACACAGCCAGCACTGTGCACACCATCCAGAGGGCCCTTTGCTTGACATGAGCACTCTTCCGTGGATGCACCGACTTGGAGAACAGGGTCCTGATAATGACAATGTTCCAGCCTAGTATAAAAAGGAAAATGATATAGAAGAGGATGCAGATGATGATATGAATGGCGAGAACAGCCGAAACCCCACTGGAAGTGTCATAGCGCTCAAAGCACCGTGTGAAATTCTTCGAGTTCATCTCCTCTTGATTAGTATTATTGTCAAAAAGGTAATACAAAGAGCTGCCCACTATTACGATCCAAATAGCTGCTGACAGGTAGACACCCCTTCTCTGAGTGGTCAGCTGGGCAGCTTTAATAGGATTAGTCACAGCTTGGTAACGATTGTATGTGATGACCATCAGAAAGGCAACAGAAGAGTAAGTGTTAACAAAAAATAAACAGCCAGCCACATTACAGAGGAACTCAGGCATGATCCAGTCTCCACGGTGGTGGTAGTAAACAATCCACATTGGCATCGTAACCAAGAAAAGCAAGTCAGCTACTGTCAGGTTGATCATGAATATCTTGATTTCATTGAGTTTTTTGGTAGGGTAAATACGGCTGAAAATCCAGAGAACGTAGCAGTTGGCAACAAAGCCCAGAATGAAAATGATGCTGTAGAAAACAGTGAAGAGATTGTAGCGAAACTCAGAGTCTATGTGGCACAAAATGAAGGAATCAGCACTGCCTTCCACACCACCTTTGCCCTTTCCAGACATCGTGGTGCTGAGTGGGCACGTCTGAAGCACAATTTCCTGCTGTAGCTTTTCTTACCTAAAAATAGAAGGCATAAAACAAGCTGATTGTTTGGCACCATTGCTAAGCCAACCCCTACCTTCAATTTTCAGTTGTCTATGACCACAGGAGTTCTGCTGATGCCTTGGTTCCAGCCACAGACACCTTGGTCCTCTCTTTTATCCCATTTCTACACCATATGAGCCTCTGTGTCTTCATCCAGCATTGTTTGCTGCAGTGAGATTTCAAATCACTCATCTCTAATCTCAAAAGACTTTTTTGCATGAGTTCTTAGATAAAATCATCTATTCCTCTGTTTTGTCTCAAGCTTCTTAATCTTTTACTATAGTCAAACATGTTTTCTGTGACTCATCCTATCCCTGTGTCCCATTCCCCCCACACCTCCCCTCCTGGGGAACCTGCCATGGTTCCCGATACTTTTTAGCTTGTTTATTTTAAACTAGAAATTTCAGACTTGAAACCATATCTGGTAAAAATGTCTCACAGAATCCCAGAATAGTTCGAGTTGGAAAAGACCTCTGGAGTTCATCTGGTCCAACGCCTGCTAAAGCAGGTTCCCCCAGAGCATGTTGTGCAGGATGGTGTCCAGGTGGAGTTTTAATATTTCCAGGGAAGGAGACTCTACAGCCTCTCTGGACAGCCTGTTCCAGGGCTCTGTCACCCTCACAGCTGAGAAGACTTTCTCATATTCTGGTGTTTCAGTTTGTGTCCTATGTCCATGTGCTATCACTGGGCACCACTGAAAAAAGTCTGGCCCTGTCCTCATGACGCCCTCCCGTCAGATACTGATACACATTGATGAGGTCCCCTCTCAGTCAAGGCTGAGCAGCACCAGCTCTCTCAGCCTCTGCTGCATCCTTTCCAGGAGCTCCATCTGCATCCTCAGTCACAAAATTACAGAATCACAGAACATGTGTTGAGTTGGAAGGGACCCTCAATACTGTACACATTTCTATCTCAGTTTTACATGAATCCCATCTACTCCCTATATTTTAACCGGCTGCTTTTACCACGTAGAGGGCACAAAACCTGTTCCTGACTCCAGCACCCCGTGTGATGCTGAGCAGGTGCTCGACTCTCCAGGACACGATCCTGCAGATCTGCTTGTTTTTCTCTCTCTGTCTCTTCACGGCAAGACAAGTGGCCACTGCAGGGAGAGCAGTGGGAGACCCCCAGTGAGCTTGGGGTTAAATCTGCTGGGGTTTTAACCGAATTTGCAGAACGCAGTGGTTTTCCTTGAGAGTGAGTAAACTCTACCACCAGTCACAAAGCGTAAACTGGTGTGACATGCTGGGAGTGCTGGGTGCTGCTCATTGCACCAGGCTTGCCTCAGCTCCACCAGCCCCATGGACAACAGGCTTTTCCCCAAAGACTTGCTGCTCCTGAACAGTCACCCTCCTGCCTCAGAACTATGTGGATCCTCCCCAGCAGCAGATGGTGTCGGGAACTCCCATCCCGCTCGCTGTGGGACAAGTCCCCCTGTTATGCTCATGTGCTGTTGTTCCTCATTTACACATTTGGACTTTTGCAATTTTCCTGTGAAAACGGGGAAGTCAGTTGAAGCTTGAGCTCGCCCTCCCTTTCTCCAGAAAACTGCAAGCCCCTGGTACTGCTCTCCAGTCATTAGGAGAGGAAGGCAGCAGTCAACTTCCTGAGGAGCCTGTCCCTCCTCACCCCTCACAGGTCCCCAAAGGCCATGGCAACTACAGACTTGGACCTTCCCAGACGGCTGCATGCTGGGCAGCCCTGGGGGCTAAGTGTCCTTAACCTCCATCTTCCAGCCGTGGTCCATGTGAATTGACAAGCAGCCGTGGCCATACTGGTAGTTGGCCTCAGGTGACTCATGCATTTGTCCTCGTTCACCTCGATCTCTGCCACCCTGCTGAGAACCCCGATCTCTAAAGGGCAGTAGATGATTCAGGTGGTGGTAGCCAGGAGGATGGTCTGGGCTGTGACACCTCAGGATGCATTTGCTCTCTGGTACATCCCTGAGGAGTAACATGTCACTCACTGCTGCCCCGTGGAGGGGATCCAGAGCAGGCAGGGGCCCATAGTCTGTCCTGTGTTCTCCTTGGATTCATGCAGGACACAAGGCAAGTCCTCTGGTCATCTCAGGGTTCAGTTTGCACACCCTTATCTGTTCATGAGAAGTGCTAATTGTCACAACACTGCCTTGCATCAATGTCTGTGTATCAGCCCAGCTCTGCCACCCTCTGAGGGACCAGGTCCAGCGAGGACACATGCCAGGTGGGAGGATTTGCATCTCAGCTCGAGAGAGCACCAGGCAAATATGGACATTTAGGGAAGGGGTGACACTGTGTAGGAGCAAGAGAAACTAGTGGGGAGTGTTATGTTTGATATGCTAGCCTGACATTAGAAAAAACCTCTTAATTAGGATAATTAGGAGTCCTAATTATCTAAGATCATTAGAGAACTCCCTTTTTTTTTTTTTTCCAAATCTGCATTGTAAACCCACTGCTGTGACTATCTGCAACATCAGCAAAATAGTTTTGGTGGCTGGGGGTGAGATCTTTGCAATGGAAGGTGCTCTATTGCTGTGGCACCAGACCTGAGTGTAGAAGGAGTGGGGAAAAAAATCCAGGTGATGCTTCTCTCTAGCAGGATTCGTGAGGACGAGAGGAGTGTTTACATCTGATAGGTGGGCACAGCTGCTGTTCACAAAGTGCCTTCAAACAGTGCCCCAGGGCACTGCCCACCCACCCATTTCTGGTGCTGCACAGTGGCATGGCAGCCTCCAAACTTTGCCCAGGACTATGATGAACTTTACTGGTGGGGTCTCCAGGCTGCCCACCAGCTGCCAGGATTAACAGACAGGGTGGAAGGGAGAGTGAACCTGTGCATCCCCTCCACGGCAGAGCCCTGCATTGAAGGTGGGCTTGAGCCACAGGGCTTCGCTCTGACCTGGAGAGGTGAGTGTGATGATATGCTCTATGACTGCTTCCAGACTGCTGAAATCTCTAGTAAAGGTGGTCTGTGGGAGATGGCACTGCCAACTCCTGGCCCCAGCAGCATCTGATAGAGCTCATCTGTCTTTGCATTAGCAGGCTATGCTGTGCCAATGCCAGGGTCCTGCAGGGAATCACAAGAGAGATGTTCTTCCCTTCTCATGAGCCAAGCGAGATGTTCTACCAAGCGCAGCTAGAAGGGAACATGGCATCATTCTGCACCAAATTTACTCAGTGCCCACTTCCCTCTTCAGGCTGAGGAACCTGAGCTCCTGTCTCCCATACACTTGTGAATGCCCTGAGCCCTGGGCTCTGGAACACTGTACAGGGGCTCACACTCAGACTATCCTGTTGGAGCAGTTCCCCTTTCTCCAAAGCATATTTGTACCCCCTGTGCCAGCGGAAGGGCAAGGAGGCACCACAGGCAGGGTGCAGGTGGCTGTGGGTCGTGTCCTCTGCTGCCCCATGGTCAAACCCCCTGACACCTCCAGCCCAAGCCACTGTCCACAGTGCACCAGCCAGTAACCCCAGGTGGGCTGTACCATCAGCTCCACTGATGCAGGACTGGAGGTGGAAGTAACCAGCTCCACAGCAGAGCGTGCCCAGGGCAACCGCCAGCCCTGCTTGCAGTCTACAGACTCCCATGGACCATGCTCTCCCAATAAGGATTTACTGGCTCATGGCGGCAAGCAAGCTATGCCATCAGCAAGAGTATATTCCAAGAGGAATGGTACTAATAAAGTATATTTTCTACTTACCACAGTTGAAAAGATTCAGCACAATATGTCCATCTTCAGCCTTAGTAGTGGTGGGTGTTTCACTGAGGATGCTCCGTCTCTCAGGTGTTATTTTCCCTGCCCTGGGTCTGGACAGTCGCCACACAGGCAGCTCTCAAGAACAAGACACCGGAATGGAAGCAACTGCAGCATGACTGCAGAGTCACTAGAGAAGAGGAAATGTGTGACATCAGCTCAAAGGAAATGAGAAATAAAATAACTGTAGAGGAAAGGCAACTAACCGCAGCAAAAGTTTGGAGAGTCGTAGAATCATAGAATCAGCCGGGTTGGAAAGGGCCTCTGGGATCATCAAGTCCAACCCTTGATCCACTGCCACTACAGTTACTAGACTATGGCAGTAAGTGCCCTTAAGGCTTTTTCCTTAGAGTATCTCTAATTATAAAGAGGGCAAAGTTGGGATTTTCCTCTAAAGGCAGAATAGGAATCCACTCTGTGTCCTGGTTAGATTTGAGATTAGATAGCATTTGAGCATCTTCTTTCCAAACAGATGAATGCCAGAAGAGCTTTCGCTTAATAACTTCCAGGAAAGAAAGAGAAAGGAAACTCATATATCCCATGGACAGACTCATTTCCTAGCAGTCTCCATCACAATTGTGGTGGGGCTAATCAGACCCAGGGACTTCAGCCATCCCAAGTCTCCTTTTATCTCAGGGGCTTTCGGCAGACACTGGGACACCACAGTAGGGCAGATTCTCACCTGTCCCATACACTGTTGCATCATGGCCACCATTACCTGTGGCAGCTTGGAGCTCACTCAGCATGGTGGTACTGTTGGTGGCGTGCTCAGGGTGCACCAGTGACAAGCAAAGCTGCACCTGTGTCCCAGCCAAGCCATGAATCCCAGGTTGTAGCTCCTATGGGGATGGTTAACCTGCCCTCCATACAGACAGTGCTCTTGTACCTGCACACGGTATAGATCTGAGCTCGGAGCAAAAACCTCACACCTGACACACCCACAGGAACCAGAGCTAGGAATCTGGTGCCTGGGGTCACTGTGAAACACACCACAACAGAACCACAGAGTCCGTCACCAGCACAAAGGGGTGTCTGAGCCTGCCACAAGGCTGCTGAGGAAGGACATGGGCCCAAGCAGAGGCAGAAGAGGCTAGTCCACATAGAAGCTCCTCTGGGAAGGTTGGGAAGAACTCCCCTGGCTCTTCTCAGGAAACACCACCTATGGCAAACATCCCGCGGAAGGCCCTGGCCACATCCATGCTGAGAGGACACCAGAGACCCCTGTGGTGTGGCTTCATGTCCTGGGAGCCACAGGGATAGGCTGAGGGTTGTGTGCCCTAAGCCACAGTGAGGACACCAGCCAAACTTCTCCAAGAGCCAGGAGCTTGCACAGAGTCTGGGACACTTCCATGTCACACTATTGTCATCGGGCTGGTGACCCCTGCTTCCAAGCAGGGACAGGCAACCTCCTCATCATTAGGAGAGATGGGGCACCAACAGAGGGGCCAAGCTGGTCAGCAGCAGTGCTGCTCTCCACTGGCTCACTGGCCTCAGGCATCCCAAGGTTATGGGCTACACAGCACTGGGGCAGCTGGCACCGTGCCAGAACCCACCCACCACCCATTGCTGGTCCCGAACATCACCCATTGCCTGAACGCCCCCAGCCAGGGGCAGTCAAAGCCCCAGCACCAATCTGGGCTTCTTTGCTTGGATCAGCTCTTCCTTGGCTCTTCTCTAGAGGGTGCAGGTGGCCTTTCCCAGAGCCACTGCAGAGGGAAACACCTGGTGTGCCCTTCAGCACCGTGCACTGGGAGAGCAGAGCCAGGGGTGCATCCAGGTGCTTGGCAGCCCCCAGCACCCCAGATGAGCTCCAGATGGGCAGGACACGCGCAAGTGCTCTGCAAATTGCTGCATGTCCTGCTACTGCTGACTCTGCTCGGGGAGACCTCCAAAACAACCAGATGTCCATGGCCACCACAACTGGCACCGCAGCTGGACGTGCCTGAGCTGCTGTGGAGTCACCCTTGTCCCCCACAACAACAGCATTGGGTGGCCAAGGGACTTGGAGGCCCCCGAACAGAGTGGGACCCAAACCCCCCCAAGTGCAAGAGAGCCCCACAGCAACAGCATGGGATGGGAACCCCAGCTCTGCCCTGCCTCAGCAGTGTGGGCTGCATGAGGGGCTGATGTGTGGTCCAGGGGACAGCCAGGCTCTGTCTCTGTCAGGCCATGTCAGGGTGAGCTGACAGGTGTGCTGAGGCTCCTGCAGTGATGCTCCAGAGCTGTGCTGGAATGGAGGTTGCAGGCAGCCTGGCTCCTCCCTCTGCCACCTGCCATCCTCCCTTCTTTCCATCAGCTGCTCTAAGGATGGACAGAGGAGCCTGACCCTTCATGGACAAGACAGAGCCCCAGCTGTGCCTTTAAGGCTCCTTCTGGGAGTTTAAATTAAAAACCAAACAAGAACATGCTAAGGAGCTTGGCTGGCAGCCAGCCCATGCCTCTGAGGAGAGCAGCCAGTGAGGTCTAGAGGCAAGAGGAGTGCTTGCAGGAGCTATAGCAACACTCAGATAAAGCTTGCTGTGCTGTCACAGCCCAGCCCTTAGAGGAAATGAAAGCCTGGGGGCTTTTGGGGCAGAGAGGAGCCCTCAGAAATCTTCATCCTTCCTCTGCTCAGCCCTGTAGCATGTCCGTTCTGCACTGACAGGTCCCACTGCCCCCATACAGTGCCCACAGCCAGGTCTTTCTTCCCTTTTGCTCCCTTCCCACCTGGGGACCCTCCTCCCCTGCTCTCCTGGCACTGCTGCCCATTTCCCAGGGTGTAACTTTGAATCCAAAATTAAGATACATTTTTTTAGTGGAGGCCGGGCTCATTCAGCATGGCAGTCTCACTGCCCTGTGCTTGGCGTCGTTTCCCACTCTTCCTGCTCAGGAGACGCGCACACTGGCTGTCAGCTCTGACAGCCGTGCAAGGCTGGGTTAAGAAAAAAAATCTTGATAATGCCTTCACTTTCGTGAAGCCAACTTGCAACCTAAGAAAAAATAAATAATCATCTCTAACTGATTCCCACAGATGCTGTTAAGGAACACTGATGGTCCTTCAGATTGTTGTACAAGGATGCTGGATCCTGGAGCAGCTCTTTCAAATACCACTGTCCAGGGATAACTCCATGGCTAGTGGGCAGTGGCTGTTACCTGTGGGTCTGGCACCCAGCAGCACTCTCATGGCAGCACACGCTCCCTGTACACACTGCCTGCCTCTGGCACATGTCCTTGGGGTCATTTCTGTCTTAGATGGAGCTCATTAGCAAAATATTCGCTTTGGATGACCATATGTAAATTTTGCAGGGATCAGAAACTCTCTTTGTTTTGAAAATACAGTATTATAAAGCAAATTTCCAGATCTGGCTTCCCAAGAACAAGCCATGCTGCCTTAGCGGACAAGAGCTCTCCAAGGAGTGCAAACGGAGGAGCAGCAGCTCAGCTGACGGGTCTGTGACTGCCCTGTCGGTGACATGAGCAGCAAACAAGGACAAGATGAAATACCAACATGGAGCTTGTGACACAACCAGCTGCTGCCACCAGGCTCAGAGAGCTGTGTGGTGCAGGACCAGCACACAGATGAACCTGATCCCTGCCGGTCCCAGTCCCTAGGATGTGTTCTTGAGTGCCAGGATGGGTCTCTGAAAGAGCATGAAGTTCCTTTGGAGCCACAGCAGCTGCTGAGCTGGTGCTGAGTGTTCCCACTACTCACTTCACACCCTCTGCAAAATTTCCTTTTGCTTGTTGCAGGAAAGAAATACTACATAAACTCTGTGCTTCCTCCACTATGAGCACTTCAGAGCAGAGCACAGTGTGTCCCCACCTTGTCACCAACCCTGCAGGTATGTGCCGCAGAGCTGGGCTTTCTCAGCAGGGAAACACCACCAACCCACTGGCCAGGAGCCCCTCCTGGGGAGAGCCACTCAGCAGCACTCTCTGGGAGCTCTATGACAGCTGCCAAGGCAGGGTATGGCTTCTGCCACTGGCTGTGCCACTGGGATTGCCTGGACTGGCAGGGAATGTCACTGCTGGGAGCCGGGCAGCTTCACTGGCACTGTATGAAGCAGGGAGCAGGGCAACCTCCAGCTGGTTTTGGTTCCCAAGCCCAGCCCTGCTGCACTGAGCAGAGGAGTGAGCTCACACGTTGGGATTTGTGTGGTGCACAAAGGCTGTCACAGCTCTGCTGGAGGCAAAAGCCATGCCCTGGCTGAGCTTCCATAGCTGGGACACTGCTCCCAGCTGCAGCAAGACACCTCCCGCCACGGCTGCCGGCCCTGTCCCGCCCAGCGGGATGAAGACCTGGTCTGCTTGAGAGGCTCTGAGCATTGCCTCCTCCTCCTCTCAGCAGGAAGGTCCAGGCAGGGCTCCTCACCTCACTTCAAGTGTCCAAGCAAAGTCAAGGCCGTTGTTGCCACCCAGGGGTGGGATAGGACCCAGATGAGGGCAGTTGCCACCTCCACAGCCCCAAAAGCACCAGCAGCACCCACCTGACTCATGCCATTGCAATGCACCTCCTCCCTGCTTGCTGGGCATGGGAACAAGGAGTGTCTTCCCCCACCCAGATCAGGAAGATGAGGATGGCTCGGAAGCCCCTGCAGCTGTCTGAGATGCCATGGCTCAGTGATCCATGGGGGATGTGGAGCCAGCCCATGTTTTCAGATACCCAGACACAGAAGGAGTCTGTGGAGCTAGGGTGGAGAAGGCCTGAGAGAACAAGCAGAAGGGAAAGGAATGTCTTACCTTGGGATCACAGAGCACCTTCCCCAGCCCAGTCAGAGACCCCAGCCCGCCAGGTCCCTACTGCAAGCAGAGACACTGGCAAGGCCGAGCTGTCAGTGCTCCTGCTCAGGAAGAGGCTCGGACGGGAAGGAGAGTGCTTTGCTTGCTCCCAGGTGAGTGACTCACTTCCCTCTTGGCACTTGTGACAGGCTTAGCTGTGCCCTGGCTGCACCCTGGAGCTTGACACCAGCTCCTGTGGCCCTTCCTTGGGCAGGCAGCGAAAGAGACACAGTGGCGGATGCTCCATCCTGGCCAGGGGCTTGTCACACTCCTGTGTCACCTGGTGTCTCACAGGCCTGAGGTGGGATAGCCCAGTCCTGGAGCAGCTCCCGGGCAGGGTCACTCCTCAGCTAGGCCAGGGGCAGAAATGGTTGGGGTACAGCAAGGGGGGTCAGCGCCCTCAGCAGATCTGTCCTCTGGGCTCCTCATTTCCTTCCAGATCCTGGGGCCAGGAGCCAGCAAACTGAATGCTTGTTCCAAAGCTTCCGTGTGAGGTGGAGACTCAGCAGGCAAAGTGCCAAGACAGGACTGCTCTGCTGTGGGAGCCCCCATATCAGATAACATCAGCCAGAAAATACTCCAGGTTGTGGCAGCTCATTCCTGTGCCCCTTCTGCAGCACTATAAACCTCCCTTGGTCCTTGTGCTCCTTCAGCCTGTGAAGAAAGGGCGGTTGGACACATTGGGGAACCCTCTCCCTCCTGCTGCTGCTGGCACTGCTCTGCTCAGAGTCCCACATGGGGTTTCCCCATACATGTGATGTGGCACTGGCGTTGCTCAGGGCATGGGCACAACATCCGCCTGAGTCACTTGTGTTATAACAAGAAACGACATGTTTCTGTCTGCTCCCTTTACTCCCTGTGGGTTGTTTAACAAGGAAATGTTGCTGGGGTTTCTTTGCTGGTAAGAGTTGGCTCTGGTTTCGGCAGGAAAGGAGGTGTGAGGGTTCCGAGACAATCCTGAAGGGCCAGACAGCCAAAACCCGCGGGCACACAAAGCACATGTAGCAGGCACCTGCACCACTGCCAGAAGGAACTGGCTGTCTGCACATCCTGGAGCCCCCCAGTAAGGCTGGCAGGCACCCAACTGGAGTATGCAGAGCTGCAGGAAACACCCCAGTTTCCCAACCAACCAAACTGCACCAGTATGGCCTTTCCCAACGAGAAAGCTGCCAGCCAGGTTGTGATTAAGGCAGCCAGCCTCTGCCAGGCGCACAGCCAGAGAACGAGGGCAGTTCATGTCCCCTCTGTGTCAGACTGGTGACACTGCACCTGGAACAGCATGGGCAGCTCAAAAGGAATGTGGAGAACTTGAAGAGGCAGAGAGCTGGCACCACAGTCTGAGCTTGGGGCACATCCTACTGATGGAGCTGGACTGGGACAGCCAGAGGCAGAGGGACCATCTGATCACTGCCTGCAGCTGCTGTAAGGGAAATTGCAGAGGACAGACATGAGCTCTTGTCAGTCGTGACAAACAGTGTGACAACAGGCAACAGCCACAAACTGGGTGAGGGACAGTCAGGGTGAATGTCAGTGAAATATTTTCGCTATAAAGGGTGTTCATCCCTGGGACAGGAATGCAGGGAGGATGGGGGTCTCATCCTTATGCTTGCCCCTATAAAGCCCCAGACCTCATCTACCATTAGTGACAGTCCCACCTCAAACACAAGGTCAAATAAAGACCCACAGATGTCCTTTCCCAAAACACTCAAGTTCTGTGATCTGAACTGCAACAATCACACTGGCACATGTGCCAGTGTTATTTTCCTTTACAGGTGCTCTTCGTGGAAACAAAACAGACTCCTGCAACTCTTGCACCCAGAACAAACTGTTACAAGAGTGCCCAGAGTGTCCCTACTGCTGCCAGACAACTGAATATCCCAGAAAGGGAATGTGAATGGAGCAGGCAGCCAGGAAGGCCCATTTGAATGGCTCTGAATGGGCTGCAGTAGAGATCTCCTGCTACAAAGACCCAATTGCCCCAAGGCAAGTGTCCATTCTCATCCCCTGAGTCCAAAGCCCTCCAGCTGGTATGACAGGGAGACTTCCTCATAGGAAGGCTGCTGAGCCTCAGCAGTGAGTCAGGCAGCTCAGCTACATCCTAGAGCAAAGTGTGCACGGTGCTCACTGCAGCGCTGAGATCGGAGCCAAGAGGAGCTGCACCCTCAAACATCTGCCCCTTCTGTGCACAACACTAAGCCAGGGTGTGAGAGCTGCACCTGCCAAGGAGCACAAGGAGCTCACTGGGTGGGGAAGGCAGGGGAGCCCCAGCAGCAGGAGATGCGCTGCCAAGAGTTCTGGAAAACAAAGCAGAGGAGGTTTCCAATCCAGGCAGTGCAGCCCCGCACAGGGCCAGGCCAGGCATGCTGTGCTGGGGCACAACACAGGACAATGCCCCTTTTCTTCTAGTGAGTTGTAAAATCACAGAATGTCCTGAATTGGAATAGTCCCACAAGGATCATCCAAGTCCAACTCCTGGCCCTGCACAGGACACCCCAACAATCCCACCGTATGCCTGAGATCATTGTCCAAACCCTCCTGGAGCTCTGGCAGCCTTGGGGCTGTGCCCACTGCCCTGGGGAGCCTGTTCAGTGCCCAACCACCCTCCGGGGGAAGAACCTTTCCCTGAGATCCCTAAAGCTCCCCTGATACAATTTCATGCTGTTCCCTCAGATCAAGGGAACCCTAGGAATGAAGGACTCAGCTGCCCAAGCAGGGGAGGTCTGGCTCACTGCAGCTTGCAAGAGGAAAATGAAGACAAGATAGCCCATCTCTGTAGATACCACGCTGCTATCGCCCCACTGTCTCTGAGGGAAACACGACATTTAGGCCAACTCTCACAGTTTTTCTCCACTTTCAGTTCTTTTAAGAGAAAGACTAGCAAAAGAAACTCTCATCTGGAAGGAGAGGAGAGCACAAGCCATTGATCTCTTCCACCTGAGTCCCTCCATCCAGCACTTCGCTGGCTGCAGTTAATCCCCCCAAAACTAGTTAAGCCCTGAAATACAAATAGCACACAGTGAACAAGTTGTTTCTGCCCATGGAGAAGGGGTTGATGGTGAGCTCAGAGCACATCACTGTGTTTGCCAAACTAAGACAAATGTTAAGTGAAACACTGATTTATGTATTATCGAGAAGAGATTTCATCTCTGGCTAAGCCCCCAGGCCATAACCTGGTCTAGGTTCTTTACTGAATTCTTTTCTGAATGGCTTTACTACCTGGTGAAATCAAGACCTCAGCCTGTCTACACACTCAGGGGATCCTCCATTCACATCACTAAATTGCACAGTAGCACCAGACAGGAAGGTGCTGCCCCCTCCTCTTGATCCTCATGTGAGTTGTTTCTGTTGCAGTTGCCCTTTTCTATCTTCAGACACAAGAAAACAAGTACCTCGCAAAGGTCCTTTCCCATCCCACTAGTGCTGAACAGCAGATACACCCTTGCCAAGTGCATGGGGAGGGGAAGGCAGGCTCCCTTCCTCAAAGTGAAACCAGGAGCTTCAGGAGTGACCTCTGGACTTCCACAAAACAAAGCCAGACTCTGCTCGACCCCCATGTACATCTGCAGGAACTGGACACAGAGGAGAAGTTATTTCCATAGGAAATCAAAGCCAAGACCCTACTGAAAGATGCTTCTGCAGCTCGCTGGTACCTTTTCTCTTTCTGAAAGAAAACAAAGTTACTCCTTATTCCCATCGATGAATTTCTGGTTCTGCACATCAAGGGCAAATAGTTTAGTCTATGAGAACCACTGACCCAAAAAGAGCTCCAGGGAGGGAGGAGGCCTAGAGATCCCTCCCTCTACACATCTCTACCTTTTGAACATAAACAGCATTCCATTCAATTCATCCCACTGCCTTGGCATCTGTGGGGATCCACATTGTGCACTTGTATTCACCCAGGCAATTCAGACCAGTTTGTTTCTACAAAGTATGCAAGGATCAGAATTAACCTCCAAGTGGAGCAGAGAAACACTCATAGAAGGGCCAGGGACTCCAGTGCAGCCCAAGCCCCCCCTGGCAGATGGGAAGCTTCTTACAGCCAAGGAGCAAAGGAGATTGCATCTCACAGGCAGCACCCCAAGTTAACTGACATTTTCCCCAGAACAAACCGGCCAGTTGCTGCCTTGACAAGGAAGTTGTGTCCTACCAATGCATTCTCAGTTACTGGAGGATCAGGTTCCGCCAGTAAAAAGTAATTTCAGTGTCTGAACAGAGATGCTGCACAGTTCAGTGTTTCCCAGGACCTGTCAGCTCATCTTAGTCTGCTGCTGCTAATTAGTGTTTGGCTCATGTGCCACTCGAACATCACCAACGTGTTTCTCTTTAAGCAGAGGTTCAGCTCAAGGGATCTATTTAGCAGGTTACACTCATATGACAAGTAAGGTAAAGAAACTACATTCCTCTGTTTACACAGGAAATAGGAACTGTGTTCTGATGCGTTAAGAGCTATTTAATGTATAAACTACCAAAATACCTTAGTTTTATATGGGAAGGATATTTCATTTTACATCTGGTCACAAAGACAAGTGCATGAGAGGAAGAGAAAGGAAGGTGAAGGGAGAGCACCAGCCCCCTTCAGCAGGTTCAGCCAAGTCCTAGTGCCATCAGGAAGCACCACCTTCCCTGGGAAATGCTCTTCCTGCAGACATCTGTTGTGTAACACAACAACTTGGTCATGTCGCTCCTCCCCAGCAGGAATAGGATAGGAGGCAGTTCATCAAAACTGAGAGCTGGGACACAAGCAGCTGGAGGTACCTCTCCAGGGGTAGCAGAACCAATCCTGCCAGACTGGGCCATTGCTCAAGGAGCAGCACAAAGGATCGCACTCATTTGAAGGTAAGTGAAAGGAGCTGGCTAACAGCAGTGAGGAGCAAGGAAAGCATCACCTTCATGGAAGCAGCTCCTCACGGGACCCAGGAATGGGGATGGCCATGAGGACAGATGGGAAGAGCTTGCGGAATGGTCTCCAGAGGAACCTGCCCAGCACACACGAGTCTGTAGCACATTCCATTAAATAGCTCAGAATCTCTTAAAAAACATACAATACACAGGAAGAAGGAATTTAGAAATCCAAAGTCATGAGTTCGAGCTCACCTCACAGCTACGAGGAATTACGCTCCTGCCAGGTGCCCAAGTCCTCCCAACCCACCCACACTGCCCCAAGGCCCAGCCACAAGCTCAGTCCTCAGCACACCTGCCTCCACCCAGGCAGCATCCCAGGAAGAGCCATCCTCTCCCAGCCTCCTGGGTACCTCTCTGAGGACTGTCACTTCAAAATACAAGCCAGAACAGACTTTGGGATGGCAGCACACCCTTACTGGGTAACATGTCCATGCTGAAGATCAGCACCATCTCAGTGGTAACACTTCATTCACATCCTTGCTATTGCAGTTTTTAAAAATTCCAAGGAAAAAACAGTAATTTGGGTAAAAATTTATTTTACAGACAGACCATTGCAGCTTAACTATTAATCAAGAGAAGTTATTTTCCTTTATAGGAAGTGACCAGCTGATCACTGAGATTAACAGAAGTCTAAGCCTGAGAGCTGGGATTTTAGTTTGGAAAACAGATTTTGGGGGCAGGTTCCTTCCAAGCACCTCTCAGTGCAGTTAGGAGCTGCAGGACTTAACTGCCGGCCAGCTGCACTGCACAGTGCTGGAAGCACAATCCCAGAGCCAGTCCAGACGTTTCCCAAGCTGAACTTGCTGAGAAAGATGATGCCTGGAAAGGTTTGGATGCATTTCCAATATTTTGTTCAGCTCTCAAACTAGAAACAGAAGTGGTGAAACAGCACAGTCTCTGTGAAGTACAAAACACCAAATTACAGGGCAGCACACACAGGAACAGCAGGAATGGCGGGGACTCTCCTAAGCCAAGTGTTCTACATGTAGCGGGGCCCTGGCCAGGGTCATTCTCTGGCCCTACTTCAAATGGACTGAGTACAAAAAATACTTCAATAATTAATTGTACTGGAAACAAACAGTCTACTAAAAAGCATATCTTACTCTAGGTGCCAATGAGTCCTTAAAAGCAGAGAGGGGACTGAGGAGCTGCATTTGGGCAGTGCTGCCAGGATCATTCACGCTGCTCCATTTTTACTTTGGGAGGTCTCAGGAAGGTCCTGTTTTTCTTTTCTTTCTTCCCCTTTGTATTTGCCTGGAAATTTCTCCAGCTGTCTACACGACCATCCCGACTTTCCTGGGAACAACAGAGACGAAGTGGAGAGTTAAGAAGTGCAAGAGGCAGAGCACAGGCAGTATATACCCTTTCAAGAGATCAGTAGCAATTTTCCCTTATCCAGGAGCCCCTGACAGCCAAAGACACACAGACACTGGGAAGAGCCAGAGCAACACAGTGCAGTGGAACTACAAGTGAGCTTACACACACCACTATAAGCACTCTGCTGGTTTCTCGTTTCAGAAACAACCAGCTTGGGTTGGGCAGCCCTGACTAGTCTCAGCTGAGATTCTAACATGTAAGGGAAAAAAGAAACCTCCTCTCCAATGGCTGTTCCTAATCAGTCAGCCCAGAACATGCAATCTCCTTTCTCTGTCTCACCTCCTCACTCTCCTGGTGCTGCAGCTTGGAGGCAGGGAAAAGAGAGAAGGAAAACATACTGCTGCCTTCTCTCACGCTTCTCACCCCAAGTCTCACCATATTGACACAATGAGAAAAGGTCTCTGGTGCACTTCTCTCCCTGCCCTACCTTCAGAGCAGCAGAAACCTTGCCTGAGGAGATAACACAAAAATAAAAATTAAAAAAACACCAATACCAAATCTCCCCACAAAGCCAACTTAGGCTGCAGGTTTCACAGTAGGACAGACTAAGTCCAGGGATGATCCACTTCCCAGCATGGGATCCAGCCACTCAACGCCCATCTCTACAATACTGGTGCTGCAGATGGGCTCTGGCTACAGCAGCTGCTTCCCTCCCCCCTTCCCATGGCAGGATGGGACAGGGCCCAGCACTAGCAGGGATCTGGATACTGGGGCACACTGCACCCTCAACACATCTGCAGGTAACACCTGCACTGGTCTTCTCCAGCCTTGCTGGTGACCATTTAATCGATGTGAAAAAACAGTGTCAAAGCTGGGTGTAAATGTCCAAAATGAATCCTTGTGATATGCAAGAATGAGAGGCCTATTTCTGCTGGTGCAGAGGTTCAGCTGTCCAGCAGTGGCAAAGGACACACAGGTGCTCAGAGCTACAGTATCAATAGTTCTGCAGCTCCCCTTTGTTCCATCCTTATTTGTGACAGTTGCTCCCATGTCCCCAACTGCTGTGCTTTACTGCACCCCTACAGCAGTGACATCCACCTTCTGTGGCCATCCTGGTGTGAGAACACAGAACCTCTGCCAACAGCAAGGCCAGTGACACGCTGAATTTAGCTCTCTGGCACTGCATGACAAAACCCACAGCACACTCAACACAGCAGCATTAAACAAGTTTTCTAGAACATTCAGCATATAACCACAAACTCTTCCCAGCTGACTGTTCAGCGACATCCTAGTTGTCCACTTTCCACGGGATGCCAGTCCAGTTCATACATTCTTGTCCCAGATACCGCCTTTTTTAAAGTCCTTTTGAACATAAGACTGGGCTCTGGCTTTGGATTAAATAAACAATCTAGCTCATTCCTTCATGAGGTCCTGCACACCCCTACTGACTCCTTTCCTGCCCACCACCCCTGCACGTCTCAGGTTTTCAACTCTGGTGTGTGATGAAGGAACAGTTACAGGCTAGATCAAGTATCTTAGTGGGCTGTAGGTTTGACTCCTAGAATAGCAGTGCAACCACCACAAACTACTTTGGACACGCCTAAACCCTGACAGCAGCGTGGCAGAGTACATGTTTCTGATATTCAGAGCAGACACAGGTTCTCTAAGTGTTAGCAACCAGACTAGGAAGTACCACCAACAGCCCACACAAGCAGTTGCCAAATTAAGTTTTGCTGGTCTCCAGTGACCTAGGCTAAGCAACAATTCAAATTCACAACTAGACACAAGAATGAACTGCTGACATAGGTGAACAATACTATACCTTAACTTACCAGACCTGCTTCTGCACAGGTGATATGAAAGCCCTTCTCGGCTCTTCTCTCTACACATGGACCACCCAGGCTAGTGCAGATCTTTTACTTAAATTATTTTACAGACATGCATACAAAAGGTCTCTCAGCTCTCTATTGGCATCCCATGCAGCATGGCCAAGAATTGCTGTGGCCCATCCTGTAAGTTAAGCTGCTGATTACCTCAAAGTTCTTCTGCCATTCTCGTTCTCGTTTAGCTTTCTCCTGTGCTTCAATTTCCTCTTCCCTCTGCCGCTTCCTGGAAGGGAAACCACACAGAAGTCATGAACCCACAAGCATCTACTTTAAAGAAACAGTAGTACTTTCAGAACATCTTGGAAAGCTCTTCTGATTTTTTGACAGACTACAGAAGAGATATGCACCCCTAAATAGCACAGCAAATAGAATTTTGTTTCAAATTTGGATGAGCAGCAAGCAGAGAAGATGGTTTGGCTCCACTGACAACATGCACACAATTGGTGAATCAGCTTCTCCTGCTCAGCAAAACAAGCTGGACTCCGTCATAACTCTAGTGGTAAGTCTCTAAAACTGTGGAGAGTACACATTTTGAGAAGTTAATAGCCACTTGAACATGCAAGGGAGGAATTAAATTTTTGTCCCCCTAATTTTCACCTGTAATCAAAAGCAGTGGCCTGCAGCCATCTCCCACCTTACTGACCAGCACAGAACCCTTCTCTAGGAAGTGCATCCACAGTGAGCATTCAGGCAACATGTGATCAAAACACCTGAAATAGTTCAGGATCACACATTCCACAGGGTATTTCTGACACTTCATTAAAAGTAAAAATCAATCCTTTGCATGCCAGCAGCATGCAGAATTGTGTCACCATTTCACCGTTGTGGCTGGCCTCCATGTGTACACATAAGAGAATATAAGCATATCAAATGTATCGATCTTCAACACAGAAGGGCAAATTTCCTGTGTGTTTTCTCAAGCACAGAGCTCTACAACCCACAGGCTGCCCAGAGAAGTGAGGGAATCTACATTATTGGAGGTCAGTTTGACTACGACCCTTGTTAACCTAATCCAAGGCCTTAACTTCAGCAGGAGGTCAGACCAGATGATCTCCAGAGGTTCATTCCAGTTTAAGACTATTTGAAGACTCTACGGTCCCTTCTCTTCTCTGAGGAAGCATGAGGGGGAAGAAGAGCCTGAATTGCACAAGCAGAACATTGCTTATACCTTTCATGCATTTCTTTTGCTTCTCGTTCTTTCCTCTTAATTTCCAGTTCAGCAAAGAGCTTCATTGTCTGTTTGTATACAGCTTGTTTGAACTGTAAAACACAAATCCGGTCTTAAAATAATGCCCATTAACATAGCTAAAGTCCGTTTTACATATGAATGTAAGAAGTATAAGCAGAAAGTGAACCATGGGTGTGGCCATACAACGCTTATCCTACCCTGACAGTGGTCAATAGCAGCAGCACACAAAAAGGCATAAACCAGTGCTGACTAAATTCTGGCCCTGGCACCAGGAAACAACTACATATTAGTCTCATATTAGTCTTGTTTTAATTTGTATCCATGAACCTGTGTCTAAACACAACTGTTCATTTCAAACTCTCTTAAGTCTTGCAATTTTACATTTGACAAAAAAAGGCAAAATGGTCACTGTTTAGAGAGTAATTTTTCAGCAGATCTTCTTGATGTGTTGTAAAAATCTAGCAGTGGCTTCCCAGTAGGAAATCAGTGTACTTAAACCAACCTTCATTACTAAAGAACAGCAAGAGACTTATGAAAATCAATGGACTATAGGATGGTTATGGGGTAACTGTGTTGATATCAACAGGAAAAAATCACTCCCCACCAAAAAAAAAGGTGATGAAAATAAGACTAATGAAGTCAGTGTTTGGAAATCATCTGTCATTGTTACAGCCTCTCATATCACTTTTTCAGACTAGAACCCAGGTAAAAAGAACTAAATTATGCCATGTCTTTTTTAAGGCAAGTGATTTGTTGCAGAACAGCACATCTGTCCTCCAGTGCTACATGGAAGAAACAGCCAGAACAGCTCTCACCCAAAAACCTCACAGAGCTCATTTTAGCCACGCTGCAGTGGGTCCTGCACATGCCTCCGTGGGCAGCAGGAATGCCACAGTTCCAGCAGTGAGAAGGCAAAAAATTATATTCAAAAAAGACCGCATGATGCACAAGCAATGAGGAATTGCTCCAAGAAAAGAATAGGGTATTTTGGTTAATATAATCTCCTGATGTATTTACTCTTTACACTACAGTTAAACTATTTTCCAAAGTACTGGGGTATCACCCGACGCATGGTACTCTGCAGTGGCTAATTAGAATTTGTTCTTCTGTAACTGTAAGGATTTATAACATTAACAAGTCTAATAAATACTTCTTCACTGGTTTTGAATCTTAATTCCTCAAAACACGTTTTGTACTCCCCAGTTTCTCTGAACAGTGTACGACTTACAACTTCAGGATCATCCTCCTCTACAGTGGGAGGTTTTCCATCCTTCTTCAACTGTTTCTTTTTTTCTTTCACCTAAAGATTAGGGACAAAAATAAGAACCTTAGAAGTCTTATAGGCCTAACATAATTGTATCCCAACTAGTTCTGCATTCCTACTCCAACATGTAGGAAGAAGTCTGTTCTTGATGGCATTGAATTTTTATTTTAGACAAAACTCTTTTAGGCCAGATAAACACTTACAAGATTACTATCACACAAACTGTAGTAATTAAAAGTATTCTTTTGGATACTATTCCTACAATACAATCCCTTCTGGGTTTTTTTAACAGATATATTCTTATCAGATATACACCACTCAAACCAGCAAGAAGTTTATTTTGCTATTTGATATTCAAGTGACTAACAACAACAAGCAGAACATCAAGTGTCCCTTGTGTTAAGAGTATGAGTTCTCCCATATTATCTGCTTCCTCAAGCTTGTTGTGTTTTAGTCCACCCACATCACTCAACTAACTTCTTGGCCAGTGCAATCTGAGCTTCTTTTCTCAGAGGTCAATATCCTCCAAACTTCCCAGGCTCCTGCTGTCACCACCTATTCTCTTCTACCTACGCACACCTGAACTGCATCATTCATTCACAGACTTGGAAAAAAATATTTAGGTCAGATCATGTGATCTGACCTCATTATTTCAAGAACTGAATTTCACTAAATTATCTAGCACTGAGCTCAACAGCAGTCCTGCACACAGCAGACTTGTTCCTGCTGTGAAGAGCTCAGAGCCCACCTGCATAGCTCCATTACAAGGTCTGACTGACTGATTTGACTGGTTACCACTCACCCTCACCCCTAGATGTTCCCATACTTACAGTGTGTTCCACATATTCTTTTCCTGCCTGTATCACATCCAAGGCTCTCTTCTTTTGCTCCTGATCTAGCAGCAGCTTGTACGCTTTATCTACAGCTAACAAAAAGCACCAACGTTAATAGCATCAGTAGTCACATTCACAAGGCATCACAAGACTGCTACTTGTTGGCGTTACAAATCTGGCTTCTAGAATTTGTGGATGTCATTTGTTGGCAGTTCTGGGTTTGGTGGTGTTTTGGTTTTTGTTTGTTTGTTTTTTGGTTTTGTGGTTTTTTGTTTGTTTGTTTGAATTAAATACATCTAGGTAAGTGATAACATGATTAATTGAGTTTTGGGGTATAGTAATGGCAGGAACTGTCTGGAGGCAGCAGGTGAAAGTATCAGTTCTACCAGCTGTAGTTAATAGGGCATGAGATGAGTTTAAGGTGCAGAACACCTCACTGTGATGCAAAGCATACACCTAAAACCATCACATTACTTCTGTCGTATGATCATTGAACACAATCTAATGCACAGATTAAACAGCTTTTCTTGAACAAACCCAAAACCCCACAGAGGTGTCTGTCCCCGTTGTGACATAACAATGCCATTGTTGCCATCTAGTGCCACTTGCTGAAATGCCACCACCCCACACAGCTGCTGCTCCCACAGCTGCTTCTAACCCTGCTAAAGCACCTCTGCAGAACCCTTGTCCCCTCTAACCCAAATGAACATTTAAACCAGCACCAGAAAACCAGCATCAACTACTAATCCAGAGCAATATAGAGAAAGGACAAGAGTGTTACCTTCAAATGCCTTCTGGGCTCTATCTGCATCATCTTGGTTTTTGTCTGGATGCACCAATATTGACAGCTGCAAGAGAAAGGATCTTGCTATCAAGATCATTGTAAAAGACGAAGAGTATTTCAGAGATTTTTGAGAGAAGGGAAATAGTCTCAGACAGAAAGAATCCCAAGGGATCACATTCCTTTGTACACAGACAAGTCATGCAGAAGTATGTGCCAGTACAAACTGATAAACCAAACAATCTGTCTAACAAACAGGCCATCCGAGAAAAGCTGCAGTTTGCGAAGTGCGGAAAAGTTTAAACAACCCTCAGCTACAGTGCCCGAGCTGACATGAACCCCTTGGTCACACAAGTTCTGTATCTTTGGTCTTGACAAAAAATCACTAAGGTTGTCCAAATACCAAACTATTTAAGAGTGGTAAAGTTTTTCCTTAGACTACTTTACTAAAACTTAAGAAAACTCCTTCCTGTACTCCATCTGGCAGAGACAGGACATGGATCACTACCATCCTTAGGGCAACTTTAACTGGGCTGGAAAGCACGTCTTCCTCCACATTCCTTTTCCAGACAAAGTTCTTTCAAACTTTCCCCATATAGCTATTCTTCTTAAACCTCTTATTTTTGCTATGGCTGTACAGATCAGCAGTCAAAACTGCATTAGTGCCAAAGAATGCAAAATAACTACTCTGCAGCTGCTATTTTCTAGTTTCCATGGAAAAGGTTTCCCTTCAGTCCTGAAGAGATTTACTTGTCTTTTTTCCCCTCTGTTGGCTGTTCCACATTCTGTATTTAGGTGTTTGATTTCTTCAATACAGAATTCCATGCACCTTTTTCATTTCATCACCTTGACTTCAAAACACCTCCCTGTAGTATTCTACCAGCTCAAAGCTGAGACAGCCCCAGTTTATTGTCTTGCAGAACTGAGAAGTTTGCCACAGACCTGGTCGTTTATCCTCCCACTTCCCATGTACAGGAGGAGCCCATATCCCATCACCAGTTTGGCAGGCACATTCCTCTGCCAGCCAGCACTCACACCATTAATTCAGGTGGAGGCCACAGCCCTCCAAATACTCTTTCTTTGCTGCATGCACTGATTAAAGTCAAATTTCTCCTGCAGGTCTGTCAGCAGAGGGAAGCTGGGGTAATGTTTCCTGTGTTGCAAACAGGTCAGTGAGGAGGGCTGCTGCTGTTCCCGATCACCAATCCACCAAAAATGTCCACTGAAATTCTTAAAGAAACCTCAGAGAAAACACAATTCTGGATCCAAGTCCATATTACAGAGAAAAATACCTTTTTGCAGTTTGGTCACTGATTTCTGATGAGTTTTCATCTTCTCTTTGAAGTCCAGTTCAATAAGCTGATGGGTATATCAGTTTGCAATAGCCCCCTGACACACTGCACAGGCATGGACTAGGGATACTTCTGCAGCTCTCCTCTTGTTGATACAAGCATTGTTCTATGCATTTCTGCCAAAAATGGCCACTCCTCTACCAAGGTACAGCTTTACCACCATTTTTCTTGTGCCCAAGCCCAACTCTACAATGTCAAAAGAACTTCTAGTTTACTTCCAGGGACTTCAAGTGCAAAAGCCAAATACCTGTCGGAATCTTTTCTTTATCTCTTCATCTGTGGCTTCAGGATCCATCTGCAGCACCTAAAAGACACCATGAGAGCAAAGGAAGTTTGATGCTATTCTCCATGTATCGGGTTTCTGGCAGTAAGCCCTAACACTCTTATGAGGAGTGGCTGAGGCCACTTCGTTCGTTCAGCCTGGAACAGACTGAGGCCAGACTTCATTGGGGTCTTTAACATCTGCATGAGGGGCAGGTACTGATCTCTTCACTCTCATGACCAGTGATGGGACTCAAACAAACAGCATGAAACTGAGTCAGGGGAAGTTTAGGTTGGATATCAGGAGAAGGTTTTTCACCCAGAGGGTGGCTGAACACTGCAACAGGCTTCCCAGGGCAGTGGTCACAGCACCAAGCCTGAGTTCAAGAAATGTTTGCACAACGCTCAGGCATAGCGTGGGATTGTTGGGGTGTGCTTTTCAAAGTCGGACTCAGTGATCCCCATGGGTCCCTTCCAACTCAGCGCACTCTGTAACACTCGGTTCACTGGCACACAGACACACACCGGAAAGCTTCCTCCATCACAACGTGAATTTTCACCCAGTAAAACAAAAACATTTCAAGAGTCATCATGTTTGTGAGACTCTACTTCTACTAATGCTAGATTCCTCTGACTGTGCCGGTGTCCTTTCTACATTCAAGTCTTGTGTAGACAGCTGCCATCCATAAATTGGTCTGAACCTTCAACCAGTCCTGTAGCAAGGCTCAGTCTGGCAGAAACAGAAGCACAGGGAACACTGTCAGGTCATTCATAACTGTGAACTCTGGGCAGGGAACTACCATTTGTAAGAATTTACTCATTTTATCATTTTAAAAGAAGACAGTGGAGTTTTACTGTTTGGTTTCCATGAATGAGACCACTTGTCTACTGATCTTTATGGATGTTGCAAAGTTTAGGAGCTCTTCTGTGAATTAATTTACTGAACAGAAGATCTAAGCAACAAGTGAGCAGATTCATGGTAGTCTGTAAATAAAAAACACTCTCACACAGGAAAGCTACAGTCTACTCCCAAATGGCTTTCTTAATTTACTCTCCAAGTCAAGTACTAAGATCTACACGAAACTGAATGTTGTCAGAGTGAATCTGCCAACTGATCTGGCTGATCAGCCCTGAGCTGGGTCAACAAAAAGCACCTGGGGCTTTGAAAAGGCAGAGAAGGTGATATCGGGAAGGAATACACACAGGGAAATCCAGCTCAGGCTGAATACTAGATTAAATATTTACCGTGTTCTTCAGGCTACACAAGTTCAGTGGGATGAACACTCAAAATAAAACACACAATTAGAAATGCTGAATTAAGAGAGCTCTGACCAGAACTTGCCAAGCTGCCATCTCCACCTGTTACCTTTCTGTTCAGAAAGTACCCAGCACTGATCTGCCAAATCTTCCAGTGATGTTGCATGAGGGAAATGTGACAAAAAACCATAGTTTCTCCTATCAGTGAGAAAGAGAGAGCGAGCACACAGACACCATCCTTCTGCCTTCTGCAAAACTTTTGCACAGTAATCTGTACCTAGAGATTTTTTTTCCTTTACGTTCAGTCTTTTACTGCAATGAAATAATCAGGAAATCGGGAAATTGATAGACTAAGTCAGAAGGGAGGACAAAATGTTCAAACTAACCTCAAAAGGGTTCAGGTTGAAATAGGAAGATCCAGGTCGGGTCAGTCTGTCAATTTGGTTTTTTGATGTTAAAACAGAGTCTCGTTTTTCAATTTGCTTTACCTGAAGAACAAGAGAGACCCACGTTAACTGACCATCACAACATCCTTAGCTGTTTTTCCCTGCGATTACTATACCAGCCACCTTCGTCCCCTACTACAATTCACAATACTTCTTGCTCACCCCAAGCCTTGTAGCTATTTTAGTGAAGCTGTAGCAAAGCGTATCTTTGAGCCTTTTCTGTAGCAAACAGTATTTTTAACGTTACATTTTAACCGTAAAAAACCCTGCAGAGCACTTCTGCCCTTCTATCCTATGGCTTGCTCTACAGTTGTGCCTTTTCCCCTGCTCTTGCTCCTCCGGCAGCCCTGTCGCTGTGATTCCCCGGAAAACACCGCGCGCTATTGCTTTTAACCCACTGCTGGCGGTACAGCCCTTTTAAACGCATTAAGTGATACCGATGCAAATACACAAATCCACTTCATTCTGACCACAGGTTCTTTAGTTCAGTTCAGTTTACTTTTTGCTCTTCGCAGCACTACGCCAAAACCAAGCCACGTGTTTATATTTAACGTTCAGCTTTATTTAAAGAAATACGGATCTGCCGAACCGGCGCGGCCTCTGTGCGGGCAGCTCAGGTGAAACAGCCACGCTGCGCCCCCCGTCCCGGCACAGGGAAGGGGCCCGGGGGACAGGTGCCTACACCCGGGCACGGGGGGGCTGCGCTCGGGGCCGGGGGGCACAGCCCCCAGGGAGCCGAGCGCGGGGCCCCCC
>VZRE01000499.1:310532-404357 GCA_013396775.1 Cephalopterus ornatus
TTTTTTTTTAGGCTTTGCTAGAGAGAACTGGTTACACTTTGGATGTAACTACAGGACAGAGGAAATATGGAGGCCCTCCTCCAGATACTGTATATTCTGGTGTTCAGCCAGGCATTGGAACAGAGGTTGGTATACACAGACTAATCTGATGGTTGTTTTGTATGTTTGTGCAAACTTATAAATAGGAAATAATTGAAAATAAACTGTATTACAAGTTTAATGTATTGTAGAGGAAAGCATTCTTTTGTGTGTGTCTAAATCAGTCTTTCTTGCTCCTCAGTGTTCTGCAAAAGACAGGAAAACAGGTTAAAGTGGGGAAAAGCAGGTAGAATTTATTAGGAAAGGCTATGCAAAATTTCTTAAAATATAAAATAGATCATTAAGTTGTCAGACTTCATGGTTCATCCTAAAGCTTGTGGTCCATGGGTCAGTAAACGTGTGACTCAGGTATCTGACATTATTTACAAGAAATTGAATTTAAGCAATGCTAGCTTGCTTTTATGCAGTGTGCTAAAAATGAAGGGCTCGGGTACTGTATAAAGATAAAGAGTTTTGAAGAGGACAACTGAGATTAATAATAATTAAGGATTTGTTTATTTGTTTTTGTTTCAATCTACGTGAAAACATCCTTGAGGATTGCATGGATGGATAGTCAAACTACCACACTAAAAAGAAGCCATGTAGCATGGGTGTTTTGTTTTTTTTTTTTTTTCATTTCTGTATTTAGAAGGTGACTTAGAGGTTGTCTACCAACTTAGTGGTGTTGCCAGGGTGATTATGTGATGTATAGTGTCATTTAATTGCACCAGGGCTCACTGATGCAAGGAAGCATCTCTTTACTGAGAGGTTGGTCGGACACTGAGCAGACTGAGAGCTGGTCAGTGCCCCAGGGCTGTCAGGGTTTTGGAGGCATTTGGACAATGCCCTTAACACACTTTAGCCTTTAGGCAGCCCTGACCTGGTCAGGCATTGGAATGGGTGATTGCTGTAGGTCCCTTCCAACCCTTTTATTTGTGACTGAAAGTCCTTAACTACTGCTCTGAAGTGTCTTGTCCTGTGATGGTTTGGCTCTTTAGGAAGTTGCAGGAAAGCTGTAAAGTTGGCTGTACTTTTACACTACGAAGAGTATGTTTTTATACTTCTGAGTTTCCTGAAGCAAGAACATTTAAGACCTGATTTGAAGAACAGGAGACTTCATTGGTAACTGTGCAATACCAGCCCTTTACCCCACAACAATAGGGATGGGGGAAAGTACTTGCCAAAATTGGCACAGTACACCTAACATGAAGAAAGTAATTGACTTCAGCCTGTCCTGATTACTGGGTTGGTTTCAGATTATGGCGGAATCTCCAGATAAAGTAAGTTCTACTCCTGAAGCTTTGAGAGACTTTCATTTCAGTGTTTTTCAGTGATGCGAAATAAAAACTTGAAAATTCTTTAAGTAGATTATTTGCCCACAGTGTGCTAAGATGATGTGCAAGCTTAGCTATCTGTTAAGAGTACAGACTGTATGAAATGGAGGAGTTCTTACATGTCCTTTTCAGGGCGAAGATTTACTGCATAGGTCATCAAAATTAGTGAATGTCATCAAAATGCAAAATTCATGTGAATGTCATCAAAAATGACATTTTTGATTATTTTATAATGTCATCAAAATTAGTGAATGTCATCAAAAATGCAAAATTTTAGCCCTGTGAGCATTGCATTTGCTACTCTGTGGACACAGGGTCAGAATTTGTAACAAAAAGTGAAGGAAGGGTTTTGAGGCTAACTTGTAGTCTGGAAAATGTTATGGAAAATGGGGCAATTTAAGCTGCTTTATCCATAATAATTGGAGTAGGAGGAATCACATACTGTAATAATTAACTCAGAAGCAGTGGTGTAATAAACTCAGCAGGAGTTGAAGCGGACAAAGCTGGGTTTAGTAAACAAATGGGATGTTGCTTCTATACTGGAAGAATGGCGGGGTTCAAAGGTGTGTACACTGTGCCAGAATTTTTGTCCGTTATTTTTTTTAAAATGAAGGTTGTAGACTTGGATGAGATGAAGCAGTTGTGCAGCCTACATTAATTAGCAGTTAAATCTGACATCTAGGGAAAGTTGACTGCAAAGCATATGAAGAAGACTGTTAAAAGGGGAGAGGTTTTGAAGAATCTCTTGCAATGCTGCAGTTCACTTCTGTTAGCTTGCAGTGACAACAGAAGAGGCTCAGTTATTGAAATAACTGAAGGGTGCATCATGTTGAGTACAAAGTGGATTGCACCCCTAAATAATACTCTGTAAAATTGTTCAGGAAACTGAAATTAATTATGAAAAGCCTTAACTAAGAAAAATTCAATCTTCTAAAAAGGTAATAAGAAGTAAAATGGAGTACTTTGTGCAGGTCCTTTAGGAAGCGAAACTGGAAAAAGTCAGTCTCATGGTCAGTGATTACAACAAAACTCCAGAATACATGCAGTTGCATCCTACTGAGACAAGATCTTGTATTGTTTCACTGATATATACCTGTTTCCAAAGTTTTTCCACAGTATGCTCATGTGGGACTAAAAAATGAAACAACACATCTGATGCTTATGTTCTTTGGTATTTCAGCAACTTTATTAAAGGTTATCAGTATATCTAAAAAAAAGGCTACCGCAGATGTTTCTTCTGACCCGTGCAAGAAGTTCACCTGTTTGTCATGTTTAGTATTGTTCTTGTAGTTCATTAACGTATTAAATATACAGGCTCAAAGCAAATTCTCCTGGATGTGAATTTCTCCCACAGTTAGCTAGTTCTTCCATTATAAATGGAAGTTACTCTAGGATGGAGGACAGATATGTATGTATTCAAATTAAATCCTTAATTCTGTTTCTCATACTAGCTCCTAGAGTATATTTCTT
This sequence comes from Cephalopterus ornatus, assembly GCA_013396775.1. Taxonomy (NCBI): domain Eukaryota; kingdom Metazoa; phylum Chordata; class Aves; order Passeriformes; family Cotingidae; genus Cephalopterus; species Cephalopterus ornatus. The sequence goes on from VZRE01000499.1 coordinate 313,415, forward strand.
GAACTGAGCTGTAGTAGCAGTCTTGTGGAAATGTTCATGGTCTAAAGTTTGTAGCGAGTGAGCCAAAGAGACTGCAGAGAAAGTAGGATACAGAAGGTTTCAGGATGGTAAATCTTTGGTAACTCACTGGCAGAATAGACTTTGGATTAGGATTGTTTCCCTCGAGTCTTCTGTTTTGGTGTGTCACCTGCAATTTGTGCTGGAAACAGTGGCATCTGAACAGAAGAATTTAGCGTGGACTTTTTAAAACCAGTTTTAGTTTGTAGAGAGTTCAGTTGACAGTTTCACTGGCAGGAGGAAGTTGGTGTTCCTGTCTTGTGTGTCTCCATGATGGTATCAGGTTTTGTCTTTAAAACTGCACATGAATTTTGTAATTAAGTGTTCTAGAAGTAATGACAATGGAAATACGTGTCTGGAGGAATATCTTAAGCTTTCTAGGGAGATGGTGGGGAAAACCTGGTGAGTCTGCCATTACATTTCCCCTCACTGATAAATCAATTCCTTCTCCCCCCCCCAATAACAAATAAATAAAGTTCAGTCAACATTCACACTGAACTGAAAGAGGCTAAGCTAAATGAAAGAAATGTTCTCTTCTGGAAATGGAATTTCGGGAGTGTCTGTATAACATAAAGAAGCATCTAAGGGTTCTGTTTTTCCTTTGGAGGAAAATTTTGTGTTCCATATTTTTCAAATCAAAGTCACGTTCTCCTCATGGGCTTGTTACATTGGTGCTTACATAGGCATTCTGAGTGTCTTTAATTCTGAAATTCTGCTATGCCTTTAGTGCCAGATATGCCTTGCTGAGAAGGAAAAGGTTGACTCATGCTTTTTTTTTTGCCTTTTTTTTTTTTTAAACTACAAGAAATATTTGAAGTTGAAATAAATAGAATTTGATCTTAATGGGTGTTTGGAATGTTTTCCTTGTATTAGCAAGCCAGAGGTTGTGAAAATTCAGAGGAGAGCTTCATCATTAAACAGCCTGGGGGACTCTTTCTAGGGAGACCTCAGCTGAAGAGATTAAACTTCTTAACAAAACTTAACCTAAGTTTATTGTAAGAAACAAAATCACAAGAACTCCAGATTTTCTCGAACAAAAATATTAAGCATTCAATTGGTGGAAGCTGAAACAAATACAGACAAGAAACAAGATTACAATATATATTCAAAGTGGATAATGTGCATTAGGCAATTAATGGGAATTTTTGTAGATTTATTTTTCTGTCTCTAGCTTTCTAAGGAAGATTAAGTTACAGAGGGATTTGAAAATACTGCAAGAGCAAGGAAGTGCTTGGCCTGCTTTAACATAGGATGTTCAGCTAGATAGTCTGTAAGGTCTTAGTTTTCAACTGCCAAAATTAAAACCAGGTAAGAACCATTTACCTCTTCAGTAGTGGAAATTCACAGCCTCTTCAATATAAATAACAAAATGGTGTTTTCTGTATGTAAAACTTTGTACAAGCAAGGGGAGGGTGAGAAGACTTGGGACATACAATAACACTGGCTGCTGTGATGACTGTGGTGTTTCTGCTGTGCTGGTTTATGCTGCAGTGTTCTTCTGAATCAGAGAAAGGGTTTAAAGTGTTAACTTAGAGGGTGCTGAAATCCTGCTCTGTAGAGGACATGGTACCCTGCTCTGAGGAATGTGACATTTATGTTAAAATACAGCAGAAACAGGGATCAGGCTCTAAGGAGTAGCTTAGAAATATAGCAGAGATAGTTTGTTCTGCTCTGGTAGCAGAGAGGTCAACCTGGCAGCTATAAATAAAGGTAAGGTGGACATTTGAAGGAGATAGGAGGGCCATGAATCGGGGGGATTTGCAACCCCCAGAAACTAGGTCTGTGAACAAAGAAAGTTGAAAAGTTCAACCAAGGAAGAAGAGAGGAGAAGACCCTAACTGAGGCCGAAGAAACAGGAACGACCACCAAAAGACTCCCCAAAAGGACGACTCCGCCTCAAGCTCTGCCTACACTCCACCTATTATGTATATGATAATTAGATGTCAAAATCAAATGAATATGTATGTTAAATGTTGCAACCTCTCATGAAAACTGTATAAATAACCTGATTTTTCACTGAAAACTTCGGAATTTGTGTGTCCGGTGCGAATTGGCTAATTCCCCAACGTTGTCTAGATAAATACCTTGCTGCTTAAAGACGAAATTCATCGCTAAGCAGTTATTCTGTGCTGTTTTGGCATCACTTCCTTTCCCAGGAACTTTCAAGTATTAACAGTAAGTTTGGATCTCTGAAAATGCTTTATTTCAAGTGTCCTCTTCCTTTTTAGGTTTTTGTTGGTAAGATTCCCCGAGACCTTTATGAAGATGAATTGGTACCACTCTTTGAGAAAGCTGGTCCAATTTGGGATCTGCGCCTCATGATGGATCCTCTTTCTGGTCAAAACAGAGGTTATGCTTTCATTACTTTTTGTAGTAAAGATGCAGCACAGGAAGCAGTCAAACTGGTGAGTAATTTACTTTCAGACGGGACAAGTAAACAGCAAACATGTTGGTAACCTCTTAGGTAATTAAGTCTTTGAAGTGTTTCCTTAAAGCATCCATTGACAAACTCAATTTTACTCTCTTAAAAATTGCCTCCTGATTTCATTTAATATATACAGATATTTAGGACTGTTATCTGCTGTAGTCTGCTGCAGCCTGCCAGAACACTTGGGTGATTATGGTAAGAGTGTACTTGATTACAACTGGAAAATATATTGTTTAAGATTCATTGTGTTTAAGTTTCATCATCCTTTACTGTAATGAGCTAATTGGACTTGCCTTGTTTAGCTGTTGCTGCCATAAAGGAGGTCTCTTTGTTCCTTTGGTGGTTCCCAGTGGCCTTTTGTTCTTTGCTGTGGCAGTCTGCAGTCTGCTCACTGCATGGAAGCCTGGCTTGCCTGCAGCTGTGCAGCTTGGGAAAGGACATGGAACAATCCCGAGGGAGTTAAAGGGAGAGACAGCAGTCTGACTGGGGCCTTGCCTCTGCCTGGGAGAAGGAAGTAAAACTAGGCAGATCAATGTGCATCTCTGAAGGTTTTGAATATGGCTGTGGAATACTGTGTGTACTTTGAACCAAAACAGATGAAATGCTTAATCTCATTTGCCTTAGCAGAATTCAGCTGATCCTGCATGAAGAAGACAGGTAAAATCTAAATACCTTAGTTAAGCTGGTGGGAGCAGGGAAACCTGAAACCTGGAGAAACTTAAAGCAATTCTGTTGTGTTGTAAGGACTTCAGGAGTCATTGCTTTAAATGTGGCAGCATTTCTTCCTTCCGATATTGGAATGTATTTAGAAAGAGTTGCAGTTGTTAAGTTAGGGACTGGGGATTGCTTGTCCCTGCTTAGGCTGTTTTTTTTTTTCTTTCTAGAACCTACTTGGATGTTTTCTGAAAGAGATACACCAAATATATTTCTACAAGTAATTGCTTCTGGGTTTCAGTGTTTGGAGTCAGTGGATATGAGTTACTGTCATTTATGAAGGAAAAATTGCTTTGAAACTTTTTTCTTCTTTTGACCAAGTTGAAAGTGCTCACAATGGTTGCTTTATGTATTTACTGACTGAGAGACATGAAAGGGAAGACACAAAAGTGATGGGAGTTGTAGCAAGCGATGTGCCAGTGTTAACATTGTTTTAGTTCCTCTGGAAAAGGTTCCTGAAGGTCATCTGTAGGGATACGTCTCAACTAGGGCTAGTGTGGCTGAAAACCTGCTTTTAAAGAATTGGGTCAGATTTTCGGAAGCTGGCTTATGATCAAACATCCATCCTCTTCTGCTTTGTTTTAAAATTCTGCCTAAAACAAAGATGATGTCTATCTTGAATATTTTTTTTTTTTTTAGAGGTTGAACTGTTGTACCTTGAAAGACCTGTTGGGAGTCTTGGTATTCAGGGTAATCCAGCTGTGGATTATAAGCATGAAGCAGTGGGCTAAATTTTTTTTAATTGAAAGTTTTAAAACTTGATGGTAAAGTTTTTTAATCCTAGCATGTACGAGGTCAAAAAAGTGCCTACTGTTGGGGTTATGGAGGGAAACAAGGTAACATGCTGATTTAGATTTTTGATTATCTCTGCAAACATGCTCCTCACAGTGTTCAAAGCTATCCAAGGAAAGAGGGAGAACTCACAGTATCTATAATGCCGTGTATTTGCTTATCAATAACAGCAGCAATGACAGTGACTCCCAGCACAGGAAGTAGTCACCAGTTGTCTAGAAAGATCTTTCAAGTCTGAGAGAAACAGTAGGTGAATGGATATACCCCATGCAATTTGTATATGTTATATGTTTTCTTTGTACATCAGTTGTTTTTTGTAGCTTCCCATTCAGCGGAATTTCTGAAGTTTTGGAAATCCTAAGCTTGCCACTGTTCTTCCAAGTGAATGCTGACACAAACCAGCTGTTCTCGTAATTTTCCTGCAATGCCGATTCAACATGCTAGATGATGAAAAAAATATCTGATTTTATGATTTGGGGATATTTTCATGCATATTATTGTGGATAAAGCCAATTAATGGCTTTTTCTTTTTTCAGTGTGACAACTATGAAATCCGTCCTGGAAAGCACCTTGGAGTATGCATCTCTGTGGCAAACAACAGGTTATTTGTTGGGTCAATTCCAAAGAACAAGACTAAGGAAAACATATTGGAAGAGTTTGGTAAAGTCACAGGTAAGACTTAGAGTTTTCCATGCGTTCTCAGAATACCATTCAGTCTCTCTGTTTTGTCAGTCTAGTTCTTTGACAGATGTGTTCAGGTATCATTTAAACTCTTTCCAAGTTGGATTCCAAGTTTGGTTTTGTTAGAAATGTTGTATATGAAATATATCTTATGGTGGAATGTAAAGGGAATCATGTTTAACTGATAGTTAAGTGAATGATATTGGAAGTTTACAATGTGAGATGGAAATGGCACAAATGAACTCAGAAAAAAATGAAGGTCTTGATTCTGTTACCTGTTCTTCAACAGCTTCCTGTTACTGGATCTACAGGAGGTTCTGCTGTCAACACTGAGAAGTTTTTTGTGGAACCTGAAACAAATGCATTGTTGAGCACTGATGGGGAGGAGGGAATACTGAATTGGTTCAGAGGGAATATGACAGCCTAACTTTGTCCCAGTTTTTCAGCATTGTTCCCCAGTATGTGCAGCAATTAGGAAGAAAGCAACTTATCCCTGGAAGAGTGCTTCTGCTTTAGATAAGAGATTGAGTCAGTTGCTCTTGTTGCTATAGGAGAGTTTTAACCTCCTCCTTCTTTTTTAGGATTGCAATTTATTAGTACTTCAGGGAAGTGGTGAAAACAGAAGGTGAATATTCATTTACTTCTTTCTCCTCTTTTTGGAGAGATGTGGAAGAAATTCCTTCCAGTTTCCCCAGGAGGCAGGAGAGAGACCATGTGTTAGTGTTAGTGCTGACTGCTTTTCGAAGATGTAAGAATGGTAAAATAAAATACAGAAAACTTATACTGTGTGAACTACTTAAGTTGATGTTTTGCAGGGCCTGATTGTGAGGTTTGTTCTGGAGAACTTTACCTGCTAGGTGACTTGTTTCTGTGTAAATTGCATGGATTTCTCTGACTCACTTTGCTTTTCTTGTGTTTTCAGGTGTTAAAATCAAATTAATTACAAAACACAAAAGAAGGCATTTTTGTGTAGACTAGACTTTTTTCTTTCCTTTCAAAGCTCAATACTAAAGACCTGTTTTTCAGAGGGTTTGGTGGATGTAATCTTGTATCATCAACCTGATGATAAAAAGAAGAATCGAGGATTCTGCTTCTTGGAATATGAGGATCACAAGTCAGCAGCACAAGCTCGCCGACGCCTGATGAGTGGGAAAGTAAAAGTCTGGGGAAATGTTGTGACAGTGGAATGGGCTGATCCAGTAGAGGAACCTGATCCAGAAGTCATGGCGAAGGTCAGTAAAGACTTCACTGGATGCCTTTGTGTTTTGGGAGGATTATTTCTTTATGTCATAGTGATGAAGATTTGTTGCAGCTGAGCAGTGTGAGATTTGAGGCACAAAAAGTAATATAAGGGCATTTTCACAGTAAGCTGTGCAAATGGCACAACCCTGAGCACTGTGGATAAGTTGCCATGGGAAGACATTCAGAACATGTTGTTAACATCTCAACTTGTAGTGTGCAGGATTATCCTGCTGGATTGACACATCAGGCTGTGCATTATCTGCTCTGGCTTTAATGAATGCTAGGTGGGTATTGCATAAAAGTATTTTCCAGAATGAGAAGAAGGTGAAGCTCAGTGTGGGGAATGATGTGCTCTTTACTGTCCTCGAGGTCTATTATTAAAATTTTACTGGGATTTGTAGCATCCCAGAAGCAGAAAATCAAAGTGGGATATTCTTCTGGTCATGGAAGGGAATAGTGGAAGGAGAGAAGTAGTAGAAACTTCATACAGGGAACTACAAGGCACTTTGGTAAAACGAGTACAGAGTTAATACTCGAATTTCTTAATGCAACAAGGAAGGGAATAATATCTTGCTAGTTGGTAGTTTTCTTTGAGGTTTGACTTTTAAAGATTACAGCTTTTGTTCTCACTTTTCCACCAGGTAAAAGTTTTATTTGTAAGAAACTTGGCCACTACTGTGACAGAAGAAATTCTTGAGAAATCCTTTTCTGAATTTGGAAAGCTGGAAAGAGTAAAGAAGTTGAAGGATTATGCTTTTGTTCATTTTGAGGACAGAGGTGCAGCAGTGAAGGTGGGTTGGTTATTCTTTCCTAGCTAAGTTGATGTGACCAGTTTCTTTTGTACAAATGGTTTTTAAGAAATTTCTTTACAGTAAATACCTCAGTAAGACAAATTGTAGAGCCCACTTAATAAAGTTCCCATCGTGAGAATTTTAATGCTAATAATTTTGTTCCTGTGATTTCAGTAGCTAGGAGGATGTGAAACTTGAAAGGACAAAACTGTAGCAAGTTTACAAGTAGACTGGAAAAGAGGTGTAGAGCAATGCAGGAGAGTCTAGAGAAGAGGAAAATGAAAAGATCAACCTAGACAATATTTCTGATGAAACACTGGCAGAAGGTATCAGTTGTCTCTCAAAGACCCCTATTTAATGGCTGTGTGTAGCTTTTGGAGTGACATGAGTATCAAATAAAAATTGCAAGGTAATGAAAAAATGCCTTGTGAAGTGGAGGAGAATGGGGCTGGCAACTCCCATAATACATTACGTGTTTTTAACTCTACGTGTGCCTGAGAAGGTTTCTTAATGACTCGTTAAACACTGAGGTCATCATTGTAAGCTTCAAGGTTCTCTTCCTTTGTGTTCACGAGCTGTTGAGAAAGTCATTAGTATCTGGTGTCTGTACTTCAGTGTACGGAATTCTATAGAAATTTCTTCATCTGTTTTTTAAATCCATAGTCCATGGGGGGAAGAAGGAGGGGAGGAAGTGTGTTTTGCACACCTGGGAGTCGTGAAGCAGGTATATTGTATGTGGCTACATGGACAGTTCAAAGGCTCTGTACTTGACCTTATTAATAATTTTATAACCATTTAATTGCTTACAGTTTTCCTACTCACGAGATTTGGTTTGAGTTTGGATTTAGGATGAATGTCACTTGTATTTAACGAGGTTGAGGTTGGCTTGAATAGGTTTAGATCATGTCCAAGTGAGGACAAGAAATTGTTGACAGAAGGGGTGAGTCAGCAACTTCTGAACAGGATTTTTTGTAGTATGTCTGTGAACACTCTCCAGCCCCTTCCCACTACACCTTTCTGCTAAATACTCTGTTAGATTTCAGCAACTAGAAAGTTGTAGCAGATGAGAAAAGGCAGATCAAATACATCGCTCTAATGCTGATCTGCTCTGAGACAAGCTGGAAACTACCACACCTGCCCTGTGTGACTCCTTCGTGGCCACTAAACTGGTTTATGAATTTTGTGAGATATTTTTGTGTGTATGGGTGTGTTTTGGTTTGAATGAGATGTCAAGGTATTCATGTGTGGAATGCATGGAATTGGCTCACTGGTTCCATTGTGTACTGATTTTCACCTTGTTGGAAATAAATTGCCGTAATTTCTAATGTTTTTGATGCACGTAGCTGTCAAGACATATAAAGTCTTCGTTAATGCAAATATGAATACCCAGAAACGTTTAATGCAAAGCGGATAACTCCAGGTGAAGAATTGGGGAGTGTAGGCCTAATTGTACTTTGTCTCTATGTATTAAGTTCTCTTTGTTGGGTGCATTTGATAGTTAAAAATTAATTATTTTTAATTAATTTTTAATTAAATAAAATAATTAAATTTTAATTAATTATTAATTAATTATTATTAAACATTAATATTCTGGAGGATTTGTGGCTCATTTGATGAGATCACCAAGTTTCAGTAATTTTTTTTTTTTCCCTGCCTCAAGTATGTGTCCTCGGAAATACTTGATTTTCTCAGAGGCACTTCACTCACATTCAGCTAGCTGGGAATCCCAAATGCAACAATCCTTTCTCTTGTGTGCCTGTGCTCTACCAGGCCTTCAAGTACAGTGAATGCGCCAGTGTGAGTAGCGAGAACTTGTGTATTTTGAGGTTTCTAGGGGATATAGGAACATAGTAAGTAATAGTGTTATGTCTGGCTTTTTTAAAATTATGTTGAATACGTTTTAATCCCATTTTTTAACCTTATGATAGGAAGAGAGAGCATTTTTCAAAAAATTCTGCTTCACTGTAATTGAGACATAAGAGTGATGTGTAGCGTTCTGTTTGTGCAGCACAGAAGCAAAGCACATGGCAACAGCTCAGCTGGGAGAAGCCCAACCCTCTGGTTTCAGTAAGTTTCAGTTTCATTTTGAATGGAAACAAATTTTTAGTTATTTCTCTTCTATTTTTATACAGGCTATGAATGAAATGAATGGGAAAGAAATAGAAGGGGAAGAAATTGAAATAGTGTTAGCAAAGCCGCCGGATAAGAAAAGGAAAGAACGTCAGGCTGCCAGACAGGCCTCCCGGAGCACTGCGTGAGTGTCCCCCTTGCACTGTGGCAACACTGCAGAGTGAAGTTCTGCTGGAAAACATGGGCTGGTTTAGAATGATTTGACCTAACTTTTCTCTGTGTTGTGTCTTATTAATCAAAAAGGGCAAATGTATACTTTATTTTGGGAGGCTTTTGGAGATAAATAATTGTGTGTTTCTTTTTCTTACTAGGTACGAAGACTATTATTACTACCCTCCACCTCGCATGCCACCTCCTATTAGAGGCAGAGGCCGTGGAGGGAGAGGTGGATATGGCTATCCCCCAGATTACTATGGCTATGAAGATTATTACGATGATTACTATGGTTATGACTATCATGACTACCGTGGTGGCTATGAAGATCCCTATTACGGCTATGATGATGGCTATGCTATAAGAGGAAGAGGAGGAGGAGGAAGGGGTGGGAGAGGTGCCCCTCCACCACCTAGGGGGCGGGGAGCACCACCACCAAGAGGTAGAGCTGGCTACTCACAGAGGGGGGCACCCATGGGACCGCCAAGAGGAGCCAGGGGGGGGAGAGGGGGTCCCGCACAGCAGCAGAGAGGACGTGGTGCTCGTGGAGCCAGGGGCAACCGTGGGGGCAACGTAGGAGGCAAGAGAAAGGCAGACGGGTACAACCAGCCCGATTCCAAGCGCCGTCAGACCAACAACCAGCAGAACTGGGGCTCCCAACCCATCGCTCAGCAGCCGCTCCAGCAAGGTGGTGACTATGCCGGTAACTATGGTTACAATAATGACAACCAGGAATTTTATCAGGATACTTATGGGCAACAGTGGAAGTAGACAAGTGAGGAGGGATTGAGAATATTGGAAACATAGAATTGGCTATAGCTCTACATCCTTCAAAACAAAATTGGCTTAATGTTTCATCCTTCAGTAGCGATTGGCTGCCATTTGTATTGGGCTGAAGAATCACTCTATTGTGTATATACTCGAGTCTCTTAGTTTTCTTTTTTCATAAATGCACTTGGACATTACTGGGCTTGCAGAATTCCTGAACTCCATATGGGGTTTCAGTGCTTTTATCATTTTAGGCTTCATTTTAGCAGTTTAAAAGCAGGAATGGCACACTGTTCAATCATGATTTTGCAGAACCTCTGGTTTTGGACAGTTTCTTTTTTTTCTTTTTTTTTTTTTTTTTTGGATTTGGGATAGACTACATAGGAGTATGCTGTACATAAAAGTAAAAGCTAGTGCTTTGTCTTAGTAGTTTTAAGAAATTACAACAAATTAAGTTTTCTTGTATTGAAAATAACATGATTGTATGTTTTGCATTCCTAGAAGTAGGTTAACTGTGTTTTTAAATTGTTATAACTTCACACCTTTTTGAAAATCTGCCCTACAAAATTTGTTTGGCTTAAAACGTCAAAGCCGTGGCAATTTGTTCCTTGATGTGATTGTATTTCCAATTTCTTGTTCATGTAAGATTTCAATAAAACTCAAAAATCTATTCAAAACATTACCTATTTCAAATTCAATTGTGTCCTAAAACATTATTTCATTGGTAATTCTTGTGAAAAACATTGTTTTCAAAGTATAACTGCCTATGTGAGTGATCAAATTCGTGCAAAATTTCCTGTGCTTTCCAACATGTAGCACTGTGGACATCAGACTGAAAAGTAGGAGAAAATGCAGACAGCCCAAAAGGCACTCTTTGTTTAATTGCTGTTCAATAATTTACCAGCATCTAATTTTGAAACTTTTTTCCTTCTTAAAAGTGTTGAATTGTATCTAAGCATTCACAGAGATCCAATTTAAATCTAGTCTTCTAATGTAACGTGGAGAAGGAAGCAGAGCCTACAATGGTGTTAATTCTGTTCCTTTGATTATGTCCTGTGGACTCCCTGTGGAGGCTGTTCTGGTAGGATCCAGCCTTACTGTATAATTCAGCCTACAAACACACAGGGAAATGATTTTGATCTCAAGCATCTTAGTCTAATTTAAAATAATCTTTGACTAGGAATGAGAATTATGACTTGGGTGCTGTGGCACAGTGAACTAACTTCTTGCTGTGGATAACACAAACATACTCTTCAGATTCTGCTTAGTTCTGTCTTGACATTTTAATTTGATGTTCTGCCATGATGAACAATTTGCCTTAGAATACTCCTGCCTTCTAATAAAGGCTGTATAAAAAAAAAAGTATCTTTTGGGGGCATTGCTAGCTACATTATATTGTGTTGCTTTGACCCTTGTCTTGGACATTCCCAGATATCAATTTTAACTGGCAAGTCATGACATTACTCTTGTGTTGCATCTAAGCCATTCTGTACCCCAATGAAGAACATTTGCTTCTCAAGAAAAGAGAGAAACAAACGGATTTGTGCTTTTTCTAAAGAAAACTATTGCTGGACCTCTAAATATCCAAATCCAATACATTGCTTGTACTTGATTTACAGCATTCCAAACACAGACTATTGAGGAAGTTAAACTTCAGTGGTCATACTCCTCCCTTTGTCTTCTATTCCTGTCTGGTGTCTCAAGTGTGTTAGGTCAGAGTGTACCCAGTAAGATGAGCCTCCCCACACCGCTGTGGATCTGGGATGGGATTGCAGGGTTTGAATTCTGATCTGAATCAAAGATGTCTATCTGCTTCTCAAAAAAGGGTTTGTCCCTGTGTCAGGCTCTTCCAATTAATAGAATTGGTCATAAATAACTTAGAAGTGCTTTTAAAAAATCAGTATCTAGCATGTTGTTGGGGTTTTTTTGTTTGTTTGTTTTTGTGAGGGCCAAATCCTGTCCTCTGTTCCCTACCTGAGCAGTGAACTCAGAGTGCTATTGCCTGGACTTCAGGCATTAGCTTGTTTTAAGGATCTGGCTTGTAATTATGTTTTAACACAAAGTTTTGCTGCCCTATCACTATGACTTTCTGGTAGTTAAACAGCTATTGTGGTGCTGAGTAGAACCCCCTAGTCCAAATAACTACTGGCTTTTCAGCATTCATTGTAAAGGGGATTTAGTACAAGGGAGCTTAATTGGAATCACATTTGAAGTACTCTCCAGCCTGGAAGAAGGGTAGTGTTCCTGTACTGCTCATGTTAGGCCAGGAGAGGTGAGGTGCCAGTACATGGTGTGGGGGGAGTGGGGAGGAAGCAACACACTTCAGTTACAGTGCTTACAAAACAGCTGAAAAACAAAAATGTAAAATTGTCTTCCTCGAGAACTGTAAAGCTGCATCTTGTATTTACTTCTTGTATAATGGCCCGTTTATACTAATAGTTTTGTTAAATATGAGCAGTGAGCGATACATTTTTATAGTTGAAAATTATAAGAATGGAAGTCAGTAGAAGTTTATATTTAGAAGATTCACCAGATTCTTTGATTTTCATGGTTTATGGCTACTCAAATTCACCATTTAAATTTGCAGCAGTACTTTAATGAATCCTTAAAGATAATGTGTGCTACAGCTTGCTCAAGTAGTGGTGTGTGCTGAACTTGGAAGAACTTAATGAAATTACTGAAAAAAATTACAGAGCAAAGATACTGTAGCACAGTGGAAAACTACCATGCCTGACTCCAGGGAAGAATTTCTCAGCACAATCTTGATATATAGTAAAAAAAAAAAAAACCAAAAAAAAATTAAATTTGCTCTTGTGCATCTGTTGTGATTGTTTCTTCAATATATCTTAACAAAAATCCTTTATAGTACATTGAAAATGGATTTCTAGTTGCACACCAATATTCGGCTTTTATGAGTGTCCTGCTGGCATTGAAGGAGGAACCATGAAATGGGATTTGAATAATCATTTGATCACTCATTTATAGCAGTTGTTTAAACGTCTGTATTGATAAGGTGTTTGACTTAAGAAGTAGGTTACCAGATTCCTAGCAGTTCCAAAACTTGAGCAAAATATTTTTATAGCTATTGTGTTACTATAGACTTAATTCCACTTTATTAACAAGATCAGTTTACTAAATTCAACTTATGATTTTACTAATTAAAGGTTTAATTTTTTTCTAGCAATTGTTTGGTTTCAGGTCTCAGCTTCTGTAGTCTGATTATTAAAGAATGACAACTGCATTGCTTAAACCTTTCCAAAATAAACTCGAAGTAGAAGATCACCGCATGATTTTGGTGACTCTGTATGAAAACTTGACCACTTTTTGCCCCCTCTACATTTGGACATGAAGCCCATTTCTGTATTTTGAACTACACAGAAAAAAAATACAGAGGGCACTCTTACTAGAAGGCTAGCAGGGAAGTAAGTTTGAGGTATTGAGCAAAAAGTCTTAAACCTCTCAGACTGGCAGGCCCTACTGCAGATGTACCTATTTTCAGCAAGTCTTAATTGTTATCCAAAATAGTGGTGGCCCATCCATAGAACAGCAAGGACCTGTCCTACAAATCTGTCATCAGCAATATTTGATCATGTATGACTTGAGGTGGAGTGTGTGTGCTTAAAGATTGCTTGTACAATGGAGGTTGTTCAGTGGAATTGTGACATTCACACGAGTAGCTCAGAGCTTATAGATATACCCAGTTGTGTTCTGATTTTTTTTCTAAAAAAAAACAAAAAAAGAAATTAGAGCTTCTGTTAACTTAGAATTTGAATGAAGCTGTTGCAGTCTATTTGCTTAAATTGTCTTTTGAAACCCAGAGGGGTTATGTTGAGCATATATTAGTTGATAAAATGTGTAGGATAGGGGGAGAAAATTGTTTGTCTTAAAGGGAAACCTTAAGCTTTTGGTCTTATTGAAACAAAATAGTCAAGGTGGATCTGTGATACTTGGTTATTGAACACAAACTTGTGAAATTTTAGAACAGGAGAATCCCTCTGAAGAAATGTTTTTAACAACTTAGAGGTTACCAGAAGCTCTGAAAGACAGTTCAGAATATATTGCATCACATTTTCTGATGTCCAGAAATCTGCAAGTGTCAATTTTGTATTTTAACTCCTTCCTTTTACCTGACTATCAGGGAAGCGTGATTGAGGCTGACCTGACATGTCATGATGTCGACTTGCTAGGTGGGGTTCGCAGGGGACATTAACCTTGGAGTTATCGGTAAGACCACTTTCTTTCTCATTTCCTTCAGTAAGATGAAAGGGCTAGGGTGGGAGGGGGGAGGAGATGAGCTCCACAGACTTGAGCACTGGAATAGATTTCAAAATCTGCCATTACCATGGAGAGATTCCAGGTGTTGAAGGTAAAGGTTAAGTTTAAATTTGTCCATGTTCAAGAGAGGCATGGCATAGGTTCTTAAAATTGAAATGAATTTGAAAATAAAGATGACTTGCACTTCAGAAGAAAGCTGGATGTTATTTTAAGGATGCTGGAAGCATAAAACAATTTGAACATTTAAATTTTTCCTCTGTAATTAAATCCAGGTTTGGGTTGGATTTTTTTTATCTCAACCATGCAAAAGCAAAGAACTTGCAGCACACTTCTTCAAAGCTTAAGAATTCTGTTAAGAAATGTGTCCAAGTAGATCTCTGGAAAATAATAAAATTTTGTCTTGGAAATAACAACAAAACTGGCATATTTGAATCATTTTGAATAATTTGAATTATTTATGTATTGAATGTGATAATGCTTAGAAGGCACTAATTGAGAGAAAATTGCTTTTGAACTAAGGGACGCTTGTAGTTGATCCCACTATAAAATTCCACTGGATTTTAGTAATCATCTTTTCTTTTGGAGAGGGCATGATATGTTGATTCTAGACAAACAAGGAGCAAAAGCTGAGGAAAGATTTGCAAATCAAACTTAAAATACTTGGACATGTTGAATCCTTCATGGCACCTGCTCATCTTGTGCCTTTCCTCAGCCAGCAGACTTTTCTTTTCCTGACTGTACATTCATGCAGTACTTGGAAAGGAGCAGAGGAGTCGGAAAAGCTTATTAGGCTAGAGGAGCATTCCAGGTTCAGTCACTGTTTATCGTGGGACTGAGTAGCATGCCAGTTCTGACACCAGCTGCAGAAGAAATGTACCTGGTGAGTACAGGTATTTTGTAAGGATTTTTCAGATATGAAGTATTTATTTAATTCCAGATAAACATTGCTCGGCCTACCACAATCACACAAGGTCATCAACGCACCTTCACTTGAAAGATCTTAAACAGAAAAAAAGGATTTCTTTTAACTCTGGATTCTCCAGTCTGCCATGGAGCTACTGATAGTGAGTGTAGTTGCACATGCTCAGGTGGCCTGTCTCTGCGAAAGGAAGCAGATGGCAAAGTCATTACAGGATAAAAAAACCTCTGAGTGGATTGGCTTTTTCACGTGTGGAATTTGGAGCTAACGAGTGGGCCATGCTCCTTTTATAAAACAAACATCCTTCTCCTACTGGTGAAGTTTATGAATTTAAAACGCAATATATTTTTATCTGATTATAAGCTGCCAAATTGCATTAAATGAAAAAAAAAAAAAAAAGGATGAAAAGCACACCAAACTCTAGTCCGGCCCTCCTTGCTTTGGGCACAGTTTCACTTTTTTCCTTCCGTAGCACCAGTGAACGTGCAGTCTTCTCATCGGATTTCCTGTTGAACTTTCTGCAGAGCTTGTGTAAGTGTAGAATACACAGTTTTTTCTTTCTCTGTTTTTAAACCTGTGAGAGGTGGTTGTATTTCCATTTTAATTCAAGGAATGAGCATCCATTGCATCAGCACCTGTTCACATGACATTATTCTTTCTGCCATACCTTGAGACATTTCAGATTTGGTGTGCAGAAGGTGCATTCGTAACTGGGATTTCAGAGGGGATGTGGTGTAAGCATTAATTTTGTGATAGGAAAGGAAATCTAATTCTGGAGAGCATTCAGCTGTCTTAGCAATGGATGCTCCTTTCTGTTCTGAAGTTCCCTGCTGTGCTGCTTTAACTGCTGCAGAGAAGGGGAAGTGAAATGCTGCACAGACTAAAAGTCCTGTGATTAAAAATAGTTCAAGTGCATAATAGAAGGTGGTATCGTAACAGGTGTACTCGGGAGACAGAATGCATGTTGCACAGGCGGCAATTTGACACTTCTAATACTCTTTTTTTTGCACAGTTCCTGGATGCAGACTGCTTTCTGAAAAAATTCTTTGAAGCATGTTCTGCAGTGCCATTACTATAAGTAATCAGATTTTAAAATTCACTATATTGAACCAGTGGGACAGAGAATTAGTGTAACTTTTTGCTGGTAGTACCTATAGAACAAACACCAAAAAGGATAAGAACACCTTGTTTTAAGTTGAAGTCTGTTTTATCAAAACCAGAGATCTTGAACTTACCAGAGATCTTGAACTCATCCCTGTGTTTTTTCAGTCAAAACCAGTTGCAGTTACAGATTTTTCTCTCTGTTGTTCTGGGGGAGCTTCTTCTTCCTTTTTGTTCTGCTCAGGAGCAATGCTGAGATCACAGGAGAAGAATTCTTCCTGCTCTCGGTATCATGCATCCAGGAGGTTGTAGGTACTTAGAAGAACCATTACAGTGAGCTTTATTGTCATGCAGATCTTTGCTGAATGACTTCTGCTCAGTTACAGAACCAGTGTGTGATTTATCTGCAAGAATTTAATATGCAGTTATGTTAAAATGGTATTGATCTCAACATCCAAACCATCTCAGTTGATACAATTCTCCCAGAGAGTCTGGCTGAGGTCGGATACTGAGCATGCAGTGTTCTGCTTCAGACATGGGAAGAATTTACAAGCAGCTTAAGACAATCTCAGCAGCTTCACAAAATAGGTTGGTATTGCTGTTAATTCAGTTATCAGTCATTGATGCCTCTACTTACCGAGGAAAACTTAGAGCATAAATGATTCTTCCTGTAAGTCAGCAAGTCAATCCTGTTAGTTAATACTTCATTTATCACTTGATTTTCCCTTTGAACACCCAGCAGTAGTAGCTGTTCTTAGGGTATGGAATATGCACTCCCATCTTCCTCATGTTTCTTGTTTTCTTTGGTTTTGCTGGCTGTTACTGTGCAGTCAGGTTGCTTCCAGTTGGAGGAGTAGGAGCAAATATGTTCTGCTTATTTTTTCTCTTGCAGGTATTGGAAAGAGGTAGAAAAGCATATAGCTGAGGAAGTCCAAGCCTACAGCCCAGCAGCAGCACCTGTGAGGGATCCTGCATCTAGTTAGAAGAAAAATTTCTTCTTGCTGCCTTCTCTTCTGACAAAGTTCATAGTGAAGAGCTTGAGCTCATCTGGCACTTCTCACCAGTCTGTTGTAGAGTTGTGCTGTGAGCTTGCTCCAAGTGGGAAGTGCCTTGGAAACTGCTACTGGGAGGCTCTTAGGGCAGATTTCCTTTTTTCAGTGTGAAGGATTGCTTCTTAAATAAAACGACATAGTTAAATGCAGAGCAGACTTTTCCTGTTGGTATCTTTAGGCAGGTTCTAGATACTGTGCGTCAAATAAGAATGGTGTGGTGAGACGTCTGTGAGCCAGGTTAAGGCTTCCCACCAGCTGCACACGTCTTCCAAAGCTCAACTGAGTTGTCTGATGCAAGCGTTCCCTGTCAGTGGATCATTTGTACAGGAGGGGCTTTAACATCTTTGGAGTGCACTAATCCAGTGATAAACGTATGGGTTAACTTTTGCACACGATACCTCAACAAGATTGGTTTTTCCTTTGAAAGTAAAAGAAGTCTTTCGACAAAGTAAGAGAGCTTTTGCCTACAGCCAGGTAATCCTGCATAGACACTTCAGCTCTGATGTCTTTAAAGGCCTGTGTGTGTTCTGACTGATATTCTGTCTGTGGTGAATTGCAGTGAACTAAAGTCCTAATTTTTTTTTTTTAACTTGTTTTTATCCTGTTGCACTTGCCCACAACTTCGCTATTGCTGTGTTGTGAATGGTGTGTTGAGGAGATGAAAGCTGTGCACTGAGTATCTTGCACCCAGACATGGTGGCCTGTTCTCTGGCTGTGAGTTACATTCTACCTGCATGATAGAGGATGAGTTCTTGTCTGCCAGCTTTTGAAAGGTTACTGAGCTTCCATGAGGAATGCTTTTAAAAGAGAGCAGTGATTTGGTGTGTTGCGGTGTACAGACATACATACCTGGAAAAATTAGGTTAGACTAACTGAGGGAATCTCCAGACAGGCAAGAGGCAAATTTAGTCTTATTTATAGAGTCACTTAAATAATTTATATTCTTGTGTATAGAAATTCCTTTCTTAAAGCACTGGTTAACCAGTTGCTTAAGTTGGTGGAGCAGTAACAATGGCATCTTAAAACTATTTCGTTATTAAAAAATTATATGAGTAGGCAAAAGGCCTTTTCTCCTCCAAACAGCTGTATTTTAAGTACTTCCATAAAAAGCTGAAGGAATATAACCCAGTTTAGTTAATTTGCACAGTTCCTATGCAATAATCTTTTTCCATTCATATGATGAGTACCCAAAACTGGCTACTAGGAGTTATAGTGCCTTCAGAAAGAGGACTGTGTGGAACAAAATTCTTGCAACTTAAAAACAGACCTGCCTTGGGGTGAGAGAAAAGAGCAGATATTGGGAAGAATCAGGCCCTGAATTTTACCAGTGCCTGATAGTATATAAAAGTGTGTTTCTAGTCAAACCCTTTTTCAGGGCTTTTCCAGTTTGAAAATATAGTTGTTTAGTAGTTGGAACTTCCTTGTCTCATTTGGAACAACTTATGAAGTTGAGTCAGGTCTCTTAAATTATACTTGATGCCCTCAGACCCAGAACAGTCATGGATTATTTTTCCAGTTAGTTAAATTAATATTTAGTGCTTAAAGTTCTTAAAAAAAACCAAACTCAAGCAAGGCCCTAAAGAAGGAAAGCCATGCCCACAGCACCCTGCAGACCAGGTGTCTTTTCCTTCTGCACCTTGGAAGGGCAGAGGGATTGCAGTAGTGGTCCTGCAGGTACGTGGTAGCTGGTCAGATTTGGGGAGCACCCCACTAATGTAGCAGTTCAGGAACAGCTGAATCATTTTTCATTAAATGTGAGTTACTGGCAAGGATAGCTCTAGTCCAGCATGAGGTTTGGGGGCTCTTGCCAAAGTTTGCTGTGGGCTGCTCCAGGAAGAGGAAAAGAACTGAATTCTTTTTGCTTTCCATTTTTGCTGGTGTGGCCTCTTTTCAGGTATTTGATACATCTGTTTGTGCTGCAGTGGGCGCTCTCTTACCACCTTGGAAGTGCCCTTCATGGAGTGTCAGGAAGGTGAGAGTTGGAGGGGCTGTGGTGAGGTGTTCAGTGAACTCTGCTGGGACTCCAGAGATCTTGTACAGTGCTAAAAGGTAAGCCAGGAGAATGCTAAGGCACTGGCATTCCTGAGGATTGCAAGTCATAATCAAGAGGGTTGAAAACTGGAGGAGAGTGTATGTCATAAAGGATCCTTTGATAGCCAGATAGCTGACCTGCGTACTCCAGGAAGTTGAGCAGCCACTTTTATTCTCCTGTTTCCAGACAGTTCTAGATTCACCTTAAAATTTTTGATGGACACAACTTTGAAGACAACTCTTATTCATAAGCATTTCTGTCAGATTTTTTTTTCAGCTATTATTTAGGAGTTCGCTACAAAACCACTACCAGTGATTAGCTAGTCAGTCTTTATGCCATATGTGTTGTTTTGAGTTTTTGTAGCTTTGATTTTTTTGAATTTCTATACCTTTGCAGGATGCTAATACATTGCATTACATCTAATAAGCAGTCTGTAGGCTTTTTGGTACAGTATTGCTAAGCTGAACACATAGGTCAGAGGCAAAACTGAATTTCAGGTTGCAGAGGGAGCCCATAGCAGTGTTTCCCAGTGAACTTGCCAGCAGGATTTCTCAGTTACTTCTCATTCAGATTCAAAGCAATATTCAACCATCAGCAGTGTTACAATCAGGTTACTCTCTTTGAGCAGTTCTTCCTACTCTGATACTGTACAAACAAATACTAGTAGAGACATTGAATTTGAGATTCCTGAGAAACGAGGATGCTTAAAGCCTTAACCGTAGCTTCTCTCTTCAACTCTTCCTTTCCTGTTCCACTGGCTGTACACCTCTGATTGTCTTCTTTTGCAGAGAGAGAGAAGAGAAAAGTGTTCCCTGCAGTGTCTTGGATCTGTACAGCCAGCAGGCTGCAGGTGCAAAGCCCAGTTGCAAGGTTTGAGATTTTTTTGAGTGGACCTTGCTGTTTTTCAAATGACTTTTTGATGTGGTATGTAAAGGTAGAAATACTGCAGGATTCGTCAAATTTCTTTGATTATTCTTTATACGTGAAGTATGAGATCTTGAACTCATTTTCTAGATTTCTATCATTTTTAGATGATAGATGTTGCACAGCAATGTAGGCATGCACTTATGAGCTAATTTGCATTAAATTTTCCCATTTTATGCAAAGAAACATTCATTATTTCTCATGTCTTCAGAGCATTAGAATATGCATTTTCTTTAGTGTTTCTAGTAGACATTAAATCTTTTCCATGTTTCTCTAATGGCTGTTCATAGAAAATAAATGTGCTTTTTCCCCTCTCCTTTTTTGCTTGACTGACTCTTGGTTGTACAGTTTTAGCCTTTTCTTTCATGTCAGATAGATGTTTTCAGCTGCATGCCTTAGCAATGGGTTCAGAAAGGTGTGCAGTGTAGCATGTAAAATCTAAAGGTAACAAATTAAATCTATTTCACTGGGCCAAAGTGGGGTCCTTGCAGTGAAGGCTGCACCATCCCCACTGCGGGGGGCTGTGCGGCCAGAGAGGCAGCTCTGCCAGTGTAGGTCATCTTTCCTCTTCCATTGAAAATAGCTTCAAAAATCCTTTTAGCAACTGAGCTGAGGTTTAAAATAGAAGCAGCTAAAGAACATCAAATGTGTGGTTGCATCAGTAGAAGTTGCTGAAGTGAGATATAAATGTGCAAGTATTTGAGTAACTCAGAGGGATTTTTCTGAGATGAGGTGTGTGCAGTGTGGATTGGCAGTGTGTTTGTGTTTATACACATGGAAGAAAACCAGTGCAGTTGTTCAGCTCTTCATTGCTGTGATTAGCTCCACCCCCCCTTTCACTGAGGAATAAGTAATAATGGAAATTTGAAGAAATAAATAAAAAAACAGTGCTCTTTTCTTATAGCAGAAAGTCTAGAGTCTAGCATGGACGGTTTAGAGTTCAATTCTGCAGTGGGAATCGTCATCCTTCTTCTCAGAAGCAACACTTGAAATGTTTATTGCTTTACCTTCATTAAGTTTCACTTGTTTGAACTTTTTATATTAATTCTGTGTTTTCTGTTCTGTAGTTATATAAAGGCCGTATATCTGAGTTCTTGAGATTGAGGTGTGATAACCTGGCTTTCTATGAAGATTTTTTCTGCAAGGTAGAGATTTTTGGCAGTCTGAAGAAAATTGGTCCTCTGAGCATAAAGATTTCATACTGAGATAGGCTTCTTTCAGTGCTGTTTTTATGAGTGAAGAGTTGAGGTGAATTAGCTCAGAAAGTTTTCTACTCTATACTTCTACCAAATGACGGATCTGTGAAAAAAGGGGACATCAGACATTTAGGAAAACAGTTGTACATTAGACTAGTTAGCCAGTCATCTTCACTAATGGAGTTTATTCTCCCTTCTGAAGATCTCTTTGCAGTTAAGAGGGGAGTTTTTCTCAGAGGTCTGTAACTTATTTTAGCTGCCTGGAACAAATACTTTGAGTGCACACAGGTCCTTGAGAATAAAATTGAGGTCACTCTCACAATGGGAGGCTCTTCCCATTACTTTGGAAGTGGCAGCAATACTTAAATATGCAAAATAATGAGAATAGATTCCAGCCCTTCTGGCTGATTGTCCATAGGCTCCAACTCCATACTGTGGGGATCTGCAGGTGTGTAGGGTGTGCTCCAGAGAGCTGCAGGTGGGCAACTCCAGAGACCTCCCAGGGGAGGACAGTGACAGAGACCTGGTCCTCCCACTCCTGTTGTGACACTTTGTTCCTCCTGATGCACTTCTGTCTGACACAAAGTGAACTTTGAGTAACTCTCAAGAAACTTCCGGTTTGTGATTAAACCATTCCCTGATCCGCCAAGGTACGAATGTGGTTAATTGAAGCATCTGCCAGTTGTGTTGGTGGTGTCACTGCAGGGACTGCTGTGAAAACAGGGTGCATTGACCTGTGAAATGTGTAGTCTGTAAGAATCCCTGTCTATCAAAATGCAGACACAACAGCAGT
Source organism: Cephalopterus ornatus (assembly GCA_013396775.1). NCBI lineage: Eukaryota > Metazoa > Chordata > Aves > Passeriformes > Cotingidae > Cephalopterus > Cephalopterus ornatus. Next base: position 335,463 of record VZRE01000499.1, read on the forward strand.
TTCTAAACTGAGTAAAACCATGCTTCAGAGTATTTCTGGAACACTTTTCATGTCTTTAACCACCTATTTCCTTTCAAAGAGAATGCAGTGAGCAGCAACGTTTATTGATCTTCTACACCCAGCCATTTTCTCCCATGCATAGACTTGTTTCTCCCTGCTTCTATGTCTTTCCATTTTAGTTTTTAAGGTGCACGCAGAGGTATACTTTAACCACTGGAATAAAGCCTCTACACCTGATATATATTCTGCCCTTGCTAACACCATACATGTGTGTGGATTAACCAGAAATAAAGTTACACTTGCTATACCAAGCTTACTAGGAAAACAAACTGAAGATAGTGTCCCTGGAACAGTGTAAAGTACAAGAACAGGCTTACTAGAGTTGATAAAAGAACCATATTCTCCTAATATTCTTTGTTTAGTACAATATGTTAATTCTGGATTATTCTACGTAGTCATACGAGTCCTTCCTTCCTGCTGGTTGGACTGGGAAGCTTCATCCAGACTTGATGTAGTCAGAGACCTGTTTATCTGAAGAAATTTCAACAGTCAAATGTTGGAGTTTTTACTAAATTTAGGAAGTGGTCTTGGTTTTCACTTTTTCCTGTTTTCTCATCTGAACTCTTCCATTTCCTATCATCCTTTATGGGTCAGTATCTGATGGTATAGTTTGTCAGTGCAAGGAACAGTCCTTTCTAATGCAGGTGTTTCTCTGCTAGTGCTGTGGTCTGCATTGGGGAACTCATCTAAGATCACACCAACACTCTGGTTTCTGGTTTGGCTGCAGTGCAGGTTTTGTGTAGGGTTGGGAATAAGACCTGGAGAAGGACCAGGATGCTGCTTTTTGTGTGCTCTAGGTGGATGGTGTAGGAGAATGAACCATACAAAAAGGTTGAGTGTGGTGGATCCCATAATTTACAGTGTGACTTTCCAAATGGGAAACACTTCTGCTAGTCTGATTTTACTGGGAATGTGTTGGTTACATCTCCCTGATGTTGCATGTAGCCATGTTTCCAAGTCAGGCAGGCAGCCATTCCTAGGCAGAATGAGTAGCTACATCAGAGGAGCCATAAAGAAGTTTCCAGGAATTGAGCAGGAATGCCAAGACAGTGAAATAGGTGAAATGGTTTCAGGTGTCCAGCTTAAGGCGCACAGAGGTAATAATGGACTGTTCCTCAGCTGAGGGCAATTGCTGTCAAGTTATTTGTAGGTTTTCCTTGCAGTTAAAAAATAAAATAATCTGGTGATAATGCCCGTGTGCAAGGCTAGAAGAAATGAGTGCTGCATGTGGGATGCAGATAGCGGCTGCTGTTTCTGGCAGCTGTGGGGAGGGGCACAGATATGTGTGGGTGAATGGGGGAATTCCGTCCAGAGACGGAAAGATGTGACATCTCTTGTGCGTTACAGGATCTTGCTGAAGGACTTGGGTTGCTCTGTCTAAATGTGCTGTGGAGTCATCTGGCAGGCAGCATGCTGGAGGAGCTTGCTGTTTGACTTCAGTCTCCCTGCACTATTTCTAAAGAACACGTTTGGAGTGTGCTCCTAGAATGAGTCATCTTGCTTTTCCGAAAGTGTGCCCATCACAGACCAGTAGTTTATTAGAGTGCTTCTGCTTCTGAGGTGTGCATGTCAGGCAGGTAAAGTCATCTCAGATTTTTGAAGCAAAAATGCACGTGAAGTCTGAAAACCCTGAATTGCACTATAAGTTTCCAGGGGAATTTTTCATGGGCTGCCAAAGGACCACTTGCAGTCAAATCAAAGTTGCGTTAAAAGAAATCCGATGTAGTCAGATGATGTAGTCTCGGTCTTCTGTGTTTGTAGGTCTTATATTTTTCTAAATATGCTAACTGGGGACAAGATAGGAGCAGTATTTGGATAGGGAGAAGAAAGCACGATAAAGGTGATGGTGGTTTTTTAAAAAAGTAACATAAGCTTGTTTTTTTTTTTTTTTACTTCCAGTGCACTGTATCTTTCCATTTTCATCTCTTCCTCTCAGCTCAGTTAGTCCCATTAGGAGTGCACCCTTTGGAGTAAGGATACAGGGTAAAACTGCTCTACAAGTGTATGGTGAAAATCACAACAGCAATGGAACAGCTTTTTCCTAGAATGAAATACAAATCCAAAGTAATAAATTGCTTGTAGGCTGGGTAACCAGGAGTGGAGTAGCAAGTACTAACACTAAATGATATCTGTGCTTGTTCTCCTGTAGGTGTTTCAGGTTGAGCTCCTACAAGCTTGGAATGCAAAGAAGTTGTGTGTTTTACATATTTTTAACCATCATATATTTCTTACAAAGCCTCTAGTAATGTGTAAATTAATGCAAGACAGACCACAAGGATGTTTTGTGTAACTTAATGCATATTTTTCAGATACTGAGCTGCATCTAGCCATAAAGACTGGGAACTTTGCTCTTGATGTAACAGAAACATGGGAGTACATAATTAACATTGATTCTCTATTGTCAGTTAGTGTGTTGGTAGGTAAAAATTAAATGATGATGCCTGAATTGATGAATCCTCTGGGCACTGAGGGTCTGCTGTGTATAAATATGTAAGAGGGCCCCCAGGAGGAAGTGTGGGATTGGCAAAGCCAGGCGGATCTCAAGCAAAGATAGACTTGTTTTTGATGCACAGAGCCTCTGCTTGTGTTAGCAAAAATTCTTCTGTTCCAAACTGAGACCACAAAATCTTTAGTGAGTAAAAAAAAGCCACAATCAGACTTTAATACTAAGAGTCTGAGAATGATTGTAGTTACTTAGAGAAATAGGATTGCTTGATGAAAATTGAGATGTAATGAATGATTAAATGTTCGCTTGGTTGTTAACACTCATGGCTCAGTCCTGTCATTACAAAAGTTCAGCCACTGCAAGTGTCTTACTGCTGCCTGGAAGATGATGGCTGATGGCAGAATAAAAGGAAAAGCAAAAGCCTATAGCATGTAGAATGCCTTTCTTTTTGTCAGTTAGTTGTCTAAATCAAAAAGCTATTTTAGAAACTATAGTTGACTAACAGCAATCAAAAATGAGGCTCTGAAAAAGTTAAGACTTATTGTTATTTAATATCTTCATTACACAAATGCCTGGACCCTTTTATCTACTAACGATATTTTAGCTTCCGTTCTCATCTCTCATGATAACCCTGAAGAACACTCAAGATGCCGTATGAATTGAGCTGGTAAGTTACCTGTCTTTGTACCTGTGGAGAAGTTTGCTGGCTTTCCTGAAGGGATTTCAGGGAGGATTCCTAGCACTTCATTTATACCATCTGTTGTTACAGCCTCTGCATACACACACGCATGGATCCTAAAGCTGTGTCCCAGTGTCAAGTGAACTGGAGCCTGGAAATGCTTTTAAATTTACAGGAAAACTTGCAAAATTACTGTTTACCTGTGGCTCACTCCCAGCCTGTGGCAGTGCTATGGGTTGTGGCCTGCAGGGCAGAGCTGCTCTTTATCTCCTGACTGATGCAGCTGCCAGCTGACGTCTGGCAGAATAATAAACAGGTGGAAAGGGATTACTAGAGCACAAATATCAGTCACATCCTGGGTTCTTGTGCTGGGTACCATGTTCTTAAACTTGCTGGAATAATACCTGGTATAATCAAGCTATACTCCACTACTTAAATCAAGCTTAATTTTAGCCCAGTGGTTTTTGAATTGAAATTGCTCAGGCAGAACTTGTTTTTTGAAATTATGTTTGAAATTATTTATAATTGCTTCTTAGGGTTTTGCACACAAATTTCAACTGTATCCGGACTGAAGAAATTCAGGCATTCCAGTAGGTGGCTCTTCAGTGCCCCATTGCAACTTACACTGGCAGGGGAAAAAAAAAAAAAAAAAAAAGAAAAAAAAGAAGAAATAACTGACAAGTAGAGAAGTGGGACAGAAAATTATAGGTCTCTCTAGTTTCTTTTCACTATTTGTTGTTATATTTTTTGAATATTTTTCCTTTTCTAGGTTTCCTAGACTTAGGCTGTGTCCCTCTCAATCTCTTCTAGTTCATCACAAACCCAGTCAGCATTGTCAGGTGGCTTGGCTCATATTTGGCTCATATTTGCATCACAGTTTAGAATTTATTGTCCTTGCAAACATTTAAAAAGGAAAAAAACTAAACAAACCAAAATGGTATTTCACATTGTCCTGCATTTCTGTATTTTAAATTGAAGTGTTTAGGAACCTGGGTCTTAATGAACTTTTAGTGGAGATAGCAAACTGTTTATGTAACTGCCCATTATATTTCCCTGAAAATACCTTTTTGGGTGTCACCTGACTCAGTGCCTTCTCAGGTACCTGCTGCTTTGAGAGACTCACATGGAATTTTTGTGAGACTCAGTAATAGCACATGACAAGAGAGGCAGAGCAGGATGAAAATCAGTTGTGTTCTCAGAAGTGGAGCTCAGTGCCTGCTTTTTTCGCTTGTGATTTGAGAAGAATTGAACAGTTCTGGTGTTTTGTTCATTGATACCTGATGAAGAGCAGCACAGCACTGCGTCTCCTGGCTGAAGGAGGGCAGCCCTTGGGAGCTGGAGAGAGGTAAGGCACTGGAACACCTTTTCCTTGCTGGCCTTAGTGCATCTGGCAATCGTCAAAGTTTTGCTTTTCTAGCTTGTTTTTTTCTGATGCTTTGCCGGTATTACAGATGGGATGTATTAGCATGTCTTTAACAACAAGAACCCCCAAAAGCCCCAGCACCCACAACATACAAGTTTATGAGAAGATGGAATTTTTTCAGTAAAGCTGTTACTGTGAAATGTGGTGGGGAGCTGGGACACGGCCCCTGAGGGGGGTCTGCGTGGAGCCATTGAGCCTCCTGAGTTGAGGTGACAGTGCTGGATTGTCACGTCTCAGGGCTGATAGAGCAGTGTTAGGGCAGGATGTTCATTAAGTGTCGCAGCTGTTTGCAGAGCAGCTGTCACTTTGAAAGCAGCACAGTCACACTCATCTTGTGCTTGACCTGTGCTTGCAGCCTCTCCTGCTTTGATCACAAAGGTGTCAGGCTTCATGCACCTGTGTCCTTTCCAGTTTCTCTCAAGAGCCTGGTGACAGGAAGGTTTTTGGTCTTGCCAAAACCCAAACAAAAAGTAGTTTTTCCTGCAGCTTTTCAGCTTATCTATGTTTTGCCATGGAGGTCTGTGTTTGTCTCTTGGTACTTCTACTTTGTGTGTGACCCTTTCCCCTTTGGGCTAGGACCTTTTCCCCTTCTTATGATGACTCCTCAGAACTTGGTCTCCCAGCCTCCTACCCACCTTATGTTTATAATAAATAAAATATTTTTGTTCTATTTGTTCACTTTGACGGGTTTTGTCCATGAATAGAATCTCCTGACATCACTCAGACTCTTGAGTAATATCTGAGATGGGGCAGTAGCAGGTGACATTTGAGGTGATGTTGTTTGAGGTGATGCTGCTTCATTGACTCTAAATACCTTCCTGTTCTGTTGAGATCTTCCCATCTCTGTAGTGCTGCCTTCCTAGTGCTGCTGAGTGCCAGCTTGGAAGTTTCCATCTTCAAGAGCAGTACCAGCGGTTGCAGAAAGGATGAGATCAAGCCTTTTCTGGCTTTGAGGATTTGCTCTGTTGTCTGAATCCTTTCTGATAGAAATGTCACTTCCTGTGACCCAAGAGTTTTGGGTCTAGAGGTCAGCTTGGTTTGAGTGAGTTTTAGAGCTTTAGGTCTGCACACTGACAGGAGAATCTCATCAACCATCACTGCTTCTTAGAACAGTTGGTCACATCCATTTGTGGCAAGTGATTTTCTTCTGGATTCTTTGATCTCTCGTCTCTGGCTTGTGATGGATCATGAGCCTGGCTTAGCTTATGTCTCGTGATCTCTTTAGGGTTCAGGAAATGAAGGTTTCTTTGGTTTCATTCCTGTTTTAGGGAAATAGGATGTTGTGATCACAGCTCTTGAATCTTAAAATCTGTAGATTCTCTGAAATTGGTGGGGTTTTGTATTTATGGCTTTTGGCCATTAGTCTTAGAAGATGCTCTCAGGGAGCGTGCTAGTACACTGCCTCCTGCAATGGCACCTTGGTGGTGGCATCTTGACAGGTATCATCACTTATACTTGCGTAGGCAACACAAAATCTTGCAGCCTGCCTGTTTGTCATTCATGTGAGTACATCAGTCATTTAGGAATTTAAATCCTTGCCTGTTCCTAGTGGATTTGTCTTAAAAAAAGTGTAAGTAAATGCCAGTTAGTGTCACTGCTCCACAACATTATGAAATGCCTAAGTGACTGTTGTGTTTTATTTCATCTGCAGAATGTTCGGGTTAATCCATCTTTGAACAGTTTCTCTCTCCTTAATGGGCAGTTTGGAAAAATTAATGATCTGTTCCAGAGTAGCTGGGATTTCTTTTTATTCTGCATTCTCAAGAGAAGCATCCAACACATGTCAGGAGGAACAGAGTTAAAAAGAAGAAAGATTTGCCACTAAAGTCAAGCAATTTGCATATTTATTACTTAGCACCGACCAACCCTCCAAACTGGTATTCAAAGACAGAGGTGTAGAAACAGCTGAAATCAGCTCTGGCAGTACATCACATTTCTTTTAGTGAACTGAGGCAGTAGCTAGGTGAGCATCACCTGCATTCTTGTTTCCAGATTCAATCCTAAGTTTTTAGAGATAATTATACAGATGCAAAGACTTGTAGCTTATTTTGAAAAAACTATGAAGATCTTTCCAAGTCTACCTCAGTTATTCAAGGATATTTGGTGACATGTGAAAAAGGTGGCTTTGTTTCACTTACCTTTGGCTTTATAGAGAGGCAGAAGGACAGTTTAACACCTGCTCACATTCACTGCAGGACTATATTAATATTATTAACTAGCAACCTCACATTATTCACCACATTAATGAATCTTTTCTGAGATTGTGAATTCTATTTTATTCACTTTTGCTGCTTTTGTATCTACTAAATGCCCGCTCCCCGTTTTCCGTGGGGTAGGATTGGAGGGCCTGTACTCTACTGTAATAACTTTCGCCTGTTTGAAATGCCATTATTTCTGGTCTGTTTTTAGATGATGAAGGATAGACACTGTGATGGGCACTAAAGCATGGACTTGCAGTGTGCACTCTCATGGCAGGTACTCCTATCTGGTCCTGGTGGTATGACATATCTGGGCACGGCTAAGGTGTTTGTGTGTCTTAAATGTGGTTTTCTCCATTTATTAATTTCAATGTTGATTGAAATGTTTGTCTTTATTTATAGCATATCCTAGAGCTGTGTTACAACAGAGAAGGTAAGTTTTCAGGTGGGAGCCAGGGGAGGAATGAGTTGGCAACCAAGCTGTGGATAGTTAATCAGTTCTGGGTTTTTTTCTGATACAGTCTTTCAAGTTTTATGGACAGCAGTCAGATTGATCAGCTGCTGAAACCATTAAAAAACAATTTGAGGATTGGATTTTTAACAGTTCCTGAAGTATTTAGTTATCGTTCAAAATATAGACCCAGATGCGAAGTCACCAATCTGTTCAGTGAGCTATTATTCCTGTTCCTTTTCCTGATTGAGAATTAGTGTTAGTGTAGCACTTGTCGCTAGAAACTATTGAGATGGTCAAGCTCATTTTTCTCTACTGTGAGGTCATGCTCTCCTGCTGTGAGCTCATGCTCTTCCCTCTGTGATGGGGGACTGCTGGTTGCTGTTAGCTGTGCTCTAAAGACAAGAATTCCTGGATTTTGTCAAGTTTAGGTCGTGTTTGTTTTGAAGCCTAATAAAAGCATTAGCTAATACGTATGTTGATTCCCTGATGTGGGTTATAAAGGACTTGCCTGCGAATGCACATGGACTACCATGTTTTGATGGGTAATTAAGCCTGGATTTCTTCCTTAGGTGACCCAGCAAATAGTGTCAGATATACTTTGCTAGGCAGAACCATGTGTAGACAGCAAGGTTTGATTATCCGTGGGGGAAAAATGTACTACAAGGGCATGAAATCTAGATTACCTTGAATGAAATATCTTAATGCCCCAACTTGGAGAATGAGGTAGAAAATCCTGAATATGAATTTTGTTTTAACTATCATTAAAGTTCTGTGTACAATCTGTACTTCTGCAGGAATGTGAAACATCCCAGGCTGCCTGAAGAACCCTGGCACTTGCCTGTCGTGGCAAGGGACCTGAGCAGTGATGTGCCCACAGTAGCAGTTCAGGTGGGTATGTTCCCTGTATTTGAAGTCTCTTCTAGTTCTCTGCATTGTACCAGAAACTGCACGTGCCTTGTACAATCTGTTTGGTCCTCTTGTAATGTCCAGTTTTCCTAATAAACATCTTTAGAAGTCTTTTTCTTTGTGGCTGATTTCCAAGGGTACGAGTGTTCCCATGTGTTAGTTACATCCTTGTGATGTGTTCTTTGGATCATGTAGGAAGGAGGAGAAGAGAAATTTGTAATTGCTTCCTTTGAGTAGAAACTTTACTTGAAGCTGCCAGATCCATGCAAGACCTTTGCTGGTAGCTTCTTTTTTTTTGAGTATTTTCTTGGAATGTCCTGATGCTTCAGATCAGACAGAGAACCATTGTAAGCAAAATGGAAGAAGCTTCTCATGAAGAAAAATGAATTCTGAATGTTTGTTTGGGAAATGATGGTGAAACAAATGGGAAGTTATGATCTTGGGTCCTGTCCCACTTCAGCCATATGAAGTTGAGCTACCTTGCACTTACATGAATACCAAAGGTTTGGCTTCATACTGGTTTGTTAGTTTTTGTTTCAAAGGAGGACTGAGAAAAGAGCAGAATACATCAATGGTCTTTGATGTGCAGCACTTCCCCGTGTTTGCAATATTCCTCCCTTTAGTTGTTTCCAGGGAGGAGGGGCATGTGGCCTGTGTGCCTGCACAGATCTGTTTACAGGAGGTGAAAATTTGTGTGTGTGTGTGTGCACGCATGTGTGTACTTACTTCAGAATCCCTTTCTTCTATAGCAGCGTTCTGGCGTGTCCTGGAGTTCAATTGGACACTGTTTTTTAGTTCAGCTGGGCAGACATTACCAGAATCCTACAAAAAGACACTCTTTTTTCCCCATGCTTAATCCTTTTTACATGTGGCGTTTACATGTGTACTAGTCTTGCTGAACAGCAGGAATGGAGAGTTTCTAACAATAGCTACTACAGAAGTGTAAGTTCAGAAGTTGGCATGAGATTATTTTGGAGTCTAGGCCAAGCAAACGGGATTAGAGTTAATCCTATAACAAACATGTTTGGCAACTTAAACAAAATCCAAAAGTTTTTAAGTTTGACTCAGCTCTAACCCTTCTCAAACAAACAAAACCTTCTTGAATGCCTTGATCTGGCACACTGCGGTGTCAGTGCTGTGTGTGCAGTCCCTGAGTGCAGCTTCCACTCCTCACTGGTTTGACCTCCTGGCAGGCAGCTGCCTGGGAACACGACGGTTGCATTCAATCAAAATTCAGAATATCTCCTGTTACGGCAAAAGGTTTAAGCTTGGGTTTACCATCCTGTGAATAACCAAGCAGAGTGCTTTCATGGGGAAAGGGGAGATGCACTTCAACTAGCCTTGAAGGAATCTTCAGCTGCAGATGAGGAGCCATCCCCTGCTCCGCAAATCCACCAGCACCTGAATAAACTTGTTTTATTTTTATGTTCAATTGTGTGAATTCCAGCTTTTTGTAAAGGGGCCTGTGAATTGGAAATGAATCTTGTGTGTAAGTTGTATTCTTGTGAGGCCCCACCTGCAGTGCTGTATCCAGCTCTGATGTGCCCACCACAAGGAGAATGTGGAGCTGTTGGAAGGAATCCAGAGGAGGCCACAGAGGTGCCTTGAGGGCTGGAGGCCCTCTGCTCTGGAGCCAGGCTGGGAGAGCTGGGGGGGTTCACCTGGAGAAGAGAAGGCTCCAGGGAGACCTGAGAGCCCCTTCCAGGGCCTAAAGTGGCTCCAGGAGAGCTGGAGAGGGACCTTGTCAAGGGCCTGTAGTGACAGGACAAGGGGAACGGCTTCCCGCTGCCAGAGGGCAGGGTTGGATGGGATACTGGGAAGAAGTTCTTCCCTGTGAGGGTGGAGAGGCCCTGGCACAGGTTTCCCAGAGAAGCTGTGGCTGCCCCAGCCCTGGAAGTGTCCAAGGCCAGGTTGGACGGGGCTTGGAGCAACCTGGGCTAGTGGAAGGTGTCCGTGCCCATGGCAGAGGGTGGAACTGGATGAGCTTTAAGGTCCCTTCCAACCCAAACCGTTTTGTGATTCTATGATGTGGTGCAGGGCCTCCAGGGCTCTCACGGATGAGGAAGGTTTTTGGAGCTTTGGAGCGTGTTGTGCATTTTTAAAGTAAATGCATAAAGCACCAAAGTCAGGCATGTGGCAGCCTGGGGCACACACTGTGATGCAGGGTGAGAACTGGGAGCACATCTGCTTTCCAGGGTATTGCCCTGCTGTGGCACACAGCCTACACCCCTCCCACAGGGCTTCCCCTTACCTGGAAAAGAGGTGCTGGAGCTGGGTGTTGCTGTGCACTGCTCAGGTGTGGTGGAGGGCTGGATGCTTTCTCTGCCCAACAAGGCAATGCCTGGATAAGATGCCTTGCTGGGACTGAGGAAAGATTGCAGGGAGGTAGCTTTGAACTGTGAAAAAGAGATCAATTTATTAATATACATAACAAGACTTTTTCAAAATAGGAGTTAGAAGTGGAGCAGCCAGCTATCCAGGAAATGTTGTGCTCTGCCTCCAGAGCAGTGCCACAGTGCAGGACCCAGCTGCAGGACACAGGCTGGCTCCATCCTACTGCCTTTGGGCTGATGTGGAGGGATGGGGACTGCAGGTGAAACTTTGGGAGTTCTCTGCAGAGCCCCTCACACATGCCCCTGGGGACTGCAGACATTCACAGTTGCACTTCTGTGCAGATGCTGCAAAGAGCCAAGAGCGGGGACAGGAGATCTCCAAGTGCCTGTCCGTCCTTAGGTGGCAGTTCAGGTGGTTCAGTCCAGGCAGAACCACCACCTGTGGTTGACTTATGCTTTGTGCTTTTGGAAACTGCAGCCACGTGGGTTGGCCCTGCATGATGACTCCTGAGAGACAAAGGGAACAGTGGAGAGAGAGATCGATGTAGGACCTGTGTTGTGGTGGTTTCTTTGGCATCTTGGTACAGATGTTGCTGGGCAGTGAGCCTCAAGGGAATGAAAGAGGTTAGGGTTATTGAGAAATAACCATTTAATCTTTCCTTATCCCTCATAAGGCAGCTAAACTGGATATAAGCCATTTCTTTCTCCACTGCATTGAGTTGAAGTTTAGTGTTGTGGAGGTGCACCCAGCCCAACCGCAGTATGAAGCACCTGTGGGCCTGCTTGAGGTGTATCCATCCTTCCTCTAATTCCTAAATAGCTTCATGGTGGGGGTCAAGCTTCAAGCTTTAGGGCTGTCCTGTGCAGGGCCAGGAGCTAGACTCGATGATCCTTGTGGGTCCCTTCTAACTGAGGATTTTCTGTGTTTCTAAGATAACTCCACAACAGGCAGTTCCATTGTTCTTTACTCCACCCCAAGTACAAAGTTTGTTGTTGGAGTAACCTCCACAATTAACTAGAAACTAATCATTGGTAATATCTAAAAGCTTGCAGCAAAATAACTAGGTGCAGAGAGGTGGCTGTGGGGGTGTGCATGATTGTCTGCCAGTCCTGGTTAGAAACCAGAGCACACCTGGTCCTGAACTTCAGTGAACTCCCATCATCTCCTCTGTGAAACCACCCACATCCGCGTGACAGCTCCTCTACCTGAGTATTGTCTGCCATTATGATCTGTCTTATTATCTGTCTGCCACAGCTGCTGTCATTGCCTCCCACATCTGAGTTCTGCCACCCAGCTCCCTCCTACATCAAAGCTTCCAGAGCCTTCAAGGGAGAAGGTCTTCACACTGAAATTCTGTGAAATCTGGTACTTTCTGTGCCCTGGCTGCCTCAGCTGGGACCCTGTGCCTCCGCCTGCCTTTTGCTTTGGAAACTCCAGTCTGGAGGTTCCTTGGCTCTTTGCACCCCTGTGGAAACTGGAGCCATCTCCTGCAGGGCAGCACGTGTTTCCCATCAGATTAGAGATCCTAAGGCTCCTGAAATGCATTAAAATATTTGGAGATTCATGATTTACATAGCAATTGCCCTCATCTTCCCTGTGCAATATGGGAATGATTTCATGCATGCTGCATGCCTGTGCCTGGTGCTACAGTGGGTGGGATGCTGGGGAGTTGCTCCCCAGTGCCTCATCCAGGGCTTTGGCTGGGCTCCCTTGAGAACAGCACTGGTGAGACGCACTTCAGCCTCAGAGTAAACCTATGCTGGGGACAGTGCTCTGGTTTTCCTCTTTATTGTTTATTAGCAAAAATAAGTGTTTTCCTGATGTGTAGGAAGTATGGCCCCTGGCTGCAGCAGACAGAGTGGCTGCTGTGAGATCTGCTTAGACATAGATAAATATATTCATATTTAGATCTGACATGCACATGCTAAACCCGGAAAGACTCTTGTTCCAGGCAAAACCCAAGTGGTGGCTGTGCCTGGAGAACTGCCCTGTAGGCAAGGACCCCCTCTCCGAAGGCACTCCCTTTTCAAATGTGATGTAGTTTTCTTTTACTCGGTGGGCTACGTGGTCTAGGTGTCCTAGTATTTGTAGAAGTACTGGACATAGTGTGTTCTCTCAGGATAAACACAAGACCCAGCTGTCACCTCCTAAGCAGGGGTATCCCTACAGTTGCTGGTCCAGATGCAGCCTGTGAAGACCCTGTTAGACCTCTTCCCCAAGGACCAACCTCCCTCAGAGGTCAGGCTGGGGGCAGCTGTTCCAAAATGCAGATGTTTGGAGGAGTCCCTTCCCTTTTTCCTCTTCTCCCTTGCTTTTGGATAACCCAAAGGGAGGTGTATCCCTATGCACAGATGTGGGTGCGTGAGGGCTCACAGCTACAGGAAGGGCTTTGGACTGTGGATGCCTCCTGAGCAGCAGCATCCTGGCAGGAGGGAATTGCTGGCTAGATAACATGTGCAGTGAGAATGATGTTTCTGGGCATGTATGTGCAATGGAGGTGCTATGACCTGAACTCACAACTCCAGTGCATGGCTGGAGGCAGGATGTGACTTCATGTCCTTCAGCTGGGCTGAGAGCTGCTGAAGAGAACCAAGTGGGTGAGGTTTTTCACATGGGATCTGACTGGCACATTCAGAAACCTCGGAACAGAAGAGGTTAATGCAGGATCTGTGTGTCCCCTCGGAGGTGCTGTTTCATTGAAATGTGGCCTTGGCATCTCCCTGGCATATGAGTGCAGGACCTCTGCTGCCACTTTCCTGGCTGTCAAGGGCAGAGGAGCTCATCCCCTGTGCTGCCCTAGTCCTTTTGATTACAGGTTTGGAGGAAGTCACATTCCTGCTTTGGGAGGTTTGTGTGCAATGGCAGCATGTCCTTGTGGTGCTCAGTCAGCAGCTGGGGTTGGTGCTGCTTGCCCACACACTTCCCACCAAACACTTCTGTGAGGAGGGGAGGAATAGAGCAGGCTGGACTTGCAGCCCGTGCTCAGACTGTTGCAGCCATGACACGTTGTAGATGATGCCCAAATATAACAAACATCATTCATCCAAGACAGTGGGGCTACAGAAATCCACCCATCTTGGCTGGTTAAAAATCCTCAGTGATTGCCCCTAGTGAGGGGAATGACTTTGCAAACTCCCTAGGGCAGACACGCAAAAAAGCATCTGTGGCCTGCAGGGTGAGGCATCCTGGCACCACAGATGGTGGCTGCTGTGAGGAGCTGCAGAAGGTGACCCAGGACTGCCCTTGCACTATCAGACCATTGACTGGAGGCCGTCCTGGGGAAGGCACGAGCCCTGTCCTGTTTCTGCCCTGGAGGCAGGGGACAGGACACAACCAGCCATCCTGCTCTTGGTGGCTGTCAGGGTACTTCCTCCAAGAGCCCCTGGGTCGTCCTGGCTTGTGGCAGTCATTATCCCACCTGTTCCTCTGCTCCAGAGTTGTGGAGTTCAGCACAGCAAGGGTCACCTGGCTGCAGGTTTTTGCTCTCAGTTACAGGTTTCTGAAGTGTCATGGTAAATACAGACCGGGGGTGAGGCAGAACACAGCCTGGGTGCAGTCAGCGGGGCTGTGCCAGCTGCAGGCAGCACCAGCCAGTCAGTGCTTATCCACAGGCAAGGTTTTGCTTTTTAGTATAATTTTTCCTTTGTTTGTTTTAATTGTACAGAGAAGACATAAAATGCAGGTACTGTTCATGTTCATGTTTTGTCTCTTCTCCTGGATCTGTCCAAGGTGATTTGGGGTGAAGTGAAATCAGAGCAGACATGAGTTTGAGGGAGTTCCTGACGCAGGGTAGGCTCTTAAAATATTTTCTGTATAGTCCTGACGTATTCTGATCAAATGCTGTGATGTAGCATCCTGGGGAGGGTGGTACAGCGGAGACTGCATGTCAGAGAGGAGGAATTTGATGATTTTGAGGACTACAGAAATAGAAGTAGGACAAATGCAAATATGTTGAGTGAGAGGAAAGGACGGTCCCTTCATGGGGAGATTTCGCTCCATCCTGGGTCTGGGATGTGACACCTTCCAGAGAGGCACTTCTGAAAACTATTATAAAATGCATTTGCCCATGAGGCTCCTGCTAGAGCCATCTTTGTATAGGCATATCAGCCTGATCTAATGTTTACATAGACTCTTGTGAGCATTTTGAGTAGCTCACACGAAGGTTTGGGTGTTGATGTTAAATCAGCAGCAGCATCGGGAAGGATTTGCCTGAGCAGTTATCTGCAGTGGGACCAAACTGGGACCATGACCAAGGGGGTTCCTGAGTTGCACAGGAAGGCTGAGGAAGCCAGTCCCGTGGAGCCATGCCCTGCCACGTGCTACTCCTGAGATGACAGCTGGCAAGCTACAGAAAAGGTCTGGGAATTGGTGTGCAAAGCAAGAATCAGCAGGATCAGCTGCAGATGAAACGTGAAGAAACCATTGCCGGTTCTGTAGCCTCTGTGGGCCTCGGGGAGCAACTGCCAGGTGCACTTAGGCAAAGGAGACCTTTGCTGTCACTGTCTTGGACTACTTAGGAGTTCCCGTCACCTCTGCTAGTTCCATCCAGGGCAGCTCACTGCTTGTTCTCGGTCATTGCTCTGACTGTGGGCTTCAGGACTCTGGACTGGCTTTCTGCTTTGAGCAAGAGTCTGTCTCTTGCCAGGATAGGGACATGGTGTAGAGATCTGTTCCCACGGGCTGTCTCCCAGTGGGTCAGGTAGGGTTGGGTGTGGAGTGCTCTGCTGCCTGGCAATTCCAACAAGGATCGGGGAAATCCTGGCTCTGGTGCATTCAGGGATGCGATGGGATGACAGTGACCAAGCTGCCACTGCGGACACCTTCCAGCAGTTCCTGGACTGGGCTAAGAGGTGTCCCCAAGTCAGGCATCAAATAGCACAGGGTTCTGCTGCATCCAGAGGAGGAAGCTTCTGTATGGGAGAGGAGACAAACTCACTTGGAAGCTGCACTTGGATCCAGGTTGACGTACAAAGAGAATCAGAAGACAAGAGCCCTCTAACACATGCTGCTGCTGGGCCATCAGCACACACATGGCCATGGGGCTGACTCGGTGGCCCATGTCCCTCTGCATGGCACTCATGTCCATTCCTGCTTTAGGCACAGCCAAGTGCAAGGGATCGGAACACTGAAGACAAGCTTATGTGGCTGTAGTTCAAAGTCAGCTGCTGGGATTTAAAAAACATATTTGATTTAGGAGCAAGTGCCTCCATGGGCCAGTAGAATGCTGGGAGGCTCTTGGGTAGCAGAATCCCAAGTTACAGGAGCTGTGATACTTCACATTTAAGGCCCAGTAGCCTCCAAAGTGCCTCATTCTTCCTCACAGATGCCAGAAGAAAAAGGCTGAAAGCCTAGTTTTAAAAGAGGACACTAAAAAGCACATTGCATCAGCCACCTGGTGCGAGGAAGTCACTGATGGTGGGATGCACAGTATGTAACACAGCTCCAGTGTCGATGTCATGTGGCGCCATGTACTGAGGAAACGTTAGTAAAGTAAGTGGCTCAACAAATAACACAGAGCCCTTCTGGAATGAAGTTACAGGCCTAAAAGTTAACGGAACAGGTGGAGCTGGCTCAGGACACAGAGGAATGTTGGAAAAGCTGAAAGCAGGAAAGGGGGTAGCAGAGATTTCAGTTTCCCAGCAGGGACTGGATGTGATTCTGAAAGTGACTTTAGGGACACCACACATGATGAGCCGAGAATAGATAACACACAAGAGAAGTGACTTTTGACATGGCCTAGTTGAGCACAGGGTTTGATTCACCTGTATTTAATATTATATATGTGCAGGGGCACTAAAATGACAAAGTAATCTGCACTAGTTTGATGACAAGTAAAAATAAAAGGTTTTGTAATAAAAGAACAAACCAAAAGGTACAATACTTGCAGAAGGTGTGAAGCCTGTTTGAAGGTAAAATAGTGGAGTCTTATACCTTCTTTTATGAAAGCCCCCCCTGATGGCTACTCAGCAAGGCTGAGAGAGCTACTCAAAGTGAGAAACCATCAGTATAAAAAAAGTGATCATGATTTTGCGCAGACTGCGGAGGCTCTAAATTGGAGTAAAATGCTAAAAACTATTGGAAAAGGGCTTAAAAAGAATACAAGACGTGTCTGCAGTGCTTTTTAAATCCCTGGCCTGTCTATATAGTGATGCAGCCTACAGCATCCCTCAAGAAGGTAAACTGACAGGGAGGAGTTCAGAAAGGGGCAGCAAAGATAACAGAAATTATGGAATAACTTGTGTCAGAGAAGTGACTGAATAGAACAGGACAGCTCAAACTGCACATAAGGTGCCTGAGAAGTGTGTTCGGAATTATCCCATATAGATTGGAGGGCTCAAATATCCTGTTTACCTCTTTCAGAATAAGAGCTGGGGATGTCAGAAGAAACTGGTGGATGTTAACCAAAACACAACTAGTCCCTTCTTCCCTTGGCACTCAGTGAAGCACGTAGACATGTTTGATTGTGGTAGTCCAGAGGGTGAGGGCTCACATGTTCTCAGAAACTGGTCTGAGAAGAGAACCCTGTTACACCTCAGGAGCCCCTGAGCCCCGGATGGGTTACAGAGGGATGGGTTGTCTGGGAAAGCATCACGAAGTGCTGCTTTCATGATGCTGGCCACCTGAGTTGCTTCACGGAGGTAGAGGATGCTGTGACCCACATCATCCCATGAGAACACTGTGCCTTGAAAGCTGCCCATGGCCAGTTGTAGTGGAAGAAGGAGCCTGTGCAGCCAGGAACCAGGTGAGAGACCTTGAGCTCCTCCAGCTGCCTCCTCTTCCCACTGATGGAGGAGGTCAAGACAGCATCTGAGAGGGAGGTCTCCCAAGTGGCCTGTGTGCTGGCGGAAGGTTGCGTTGGAGGGAAGTGGATCATGCTCTTCTCTGTGATCAGGGGACCATGGCCCAGCATGTGGTGGGGCACAATGACTAGATGTGCAGTAAGGACTGGGAGAAGGAAAACTTCTTCACCAGGGAGTGCAACCCCAGGCCAGGTCACCAGAGGGGTGAGGCATCTTCAACCCTCATCAAGAGCTGGATTAGACAAAGCCATGGCCAACCTGAGCTGGTTTGGGGGATAGTCCTACTCCACATGGGAGGGTGGACTGCAGACCTCCAGAGGTTCCCAGTACAGCACTGCTTTAATTCTGTGACCTGTCCCTTTGGGTAAGACATTGGCTCAGAGGGCTCCTCAGGCAGCCGAGACACCACTTGGTGTAAATGTATGAGGGTGTTTTCAAGCTGTGCCCTGCTAGGTGCCTGGTTAGAACCAGCCCTGAACATGTCCTGCAGTACCACACTTACTTCTGGAAGTGCTATGCAAGGTGTATTATTGCCAGGCTGCAGAGATGGTGCCTTGTGTTTGAACCTACTTCTTACCCACAGGACACCACAACTTTCATATCTCAGTCCCTCAAATAGCAGCTTTAAGTGGGTGTTTTCCACAATGTTTCTCTGTCCCAGATGTCTCCAGAGCCATAGGAAGTCGATTCAAAGATGACAACTTGGATAAATGAAAGTGTGTTGTAACCACACCATGTTAAATAATGCAGCATATGGACAGCATGGAATTTAATTTTTAAAATGTTTGTATGCACTAGTTCCTGATTGCCTTCTCATCTGTGGCATATCTTCCGACCCTCTTCCTCTCTGTGTTACTCAGATGCTATTGTTTCATGAGAATTTCTTAGAGTTACTGGTACTTTAATGTCTTTTTTCCCTGTATATAATCACTGTTGATTTCTTTCTGCATTAAAAATAAGATTGTGTAATTTTTCAACATAATGTCTTGGCTTCTTATGAGGGAACAGTCATTGAGTTAAATTATTGATGAAAGTAACATTACTCCTAGAAATAGAAAGTGCTGTGGCATAGCCAGTATGTCTGACTTGCTCAGGATCGATACAGGCTTTTGTCATGCACTCAGTGTTGACCTGGAGCCCAGGAGCTGTCACTTCCAGGGTGATGCCATGCAGGGTGTCATGGTGGGACACTGCCATTCTCACAGAGCAGCAGGTCTGCTCCCATCACATCTTCATCTTTGAAGGTTTGTGTTACCACCCCAGGGTCTTGCAAGCTTCTGGAGGAGGCATTGGGATGAAAAGGGGCAGGGTCCAAGAGCTGCACCTTAGGAGTGAGCAATCAGGTGGCTTGGTCAGTTCAGCCACCCCAATCCCTACACTAGCACGGTCAGTTGCTGCAGCTGTTTCAGCCCTTGGCCAGGCTCTTGGTGGGAAAGGTGTGTTCCAAGGGTGAATACTCACTGCCAGAGCAGAAGGGTGCATAGAAAAGGGCAGCCTGGAAGGATTCATGCCTCGTCCACTCACATTAATAACTGGTGCCATTGTGGAAAATGGAATATGGAGCAGGCAGAAATTTGAAAAAGACATGAGACACTGTAAAGACAAGGTTAAAGTTCCAGCATAAGTGGGCAAAGTGGACATCTATCTGAAAAAAATAGAATGCTCTTTGGTAGACATGCTGCCTGTTATCCTCCCATCACTGGAATAATCAATGCATAAAGACAGCGTAGGAAACATCGGTCTGGGGAGCAGCCTGATGGGAAGAAGATTTGTTGTAGACCTCCATGTACAGCTAAAACAGCTGGATCATGCCGATGTGGAAATGGCAGGCACAAAATCACCTTCTTTTGCAATCAGGAGGGAATCCAGGAGCACCCAGTAGGCAGCTGACATGCCCACAAGGACACGGCCCAGGGAACCCCTCATGGGGTCCATGAATCCCATGGCTCTGGGCTGAGGGCCGTGGCTGGAGGCCTGAGGGTGCTTCCTCAGTCGAGCTGGTGAAGGGGAAAGAAGGGGTGGATAGTTGGATCCATCACGTCCTCGCTGAGTTAACTAATCCTGATCACAGCTCCTGGGCTAAAGGACTACAGTATTCTTCCCCCTAGAAGTCCTCAGTGCACATCTCAATCCCTCAGAATCAGGTCAGGGTTTGCTGCTGGCAAAGCACCATTTCAAGCACAGTGGCACCAATTCCATGAAGTTTGCAAAGCATGCAACTCTTCAGTTTGTTTCATTCAAATATAATATCCAGTCTATTTTAACATGCATTTACTGAGTCAGAGGAATAAGGACTTTTGAGGAGAGACAACAGTGCTGTGGGTGAGATGGCTCTCATGGCTGGATGTGGGCAGTTTGGGAGGGACAGCGGGAAGGTGTGGGTGCTCTGTGCACAGCAGAGGGTAGAGAGCACAGCCATGCTTGGGGACAGGTGATGGGCCAGTTAAAGCTGGTTGGTGAGGCTCAGGGGATGGACCCACACAGATTGAGGAAAGGAAGCAAGTGAAACCAGGGATGCACTGCTGGCTCTGCCACTCAGAGGCAAAGAAGAGCTGGTGGAGATTAGCCTTTACAAACAGCAGCAGCAATCGTAAGGTCATGGAGCTTAAAATCCTGAGAGAAGGGAGCAAGGCAAATACAGAATTACACCTGCAAACACAAACCCTGTGGGGGCTGTTTTGTCACAGCAAGTTCTTTGAACTCATGTGACTAATTAAGCAAAGATTCATTCTTAGGGATAAGGACCCTTGTCTTTCTCATCCTGCCTCTGATTACCTGGGACTGTTTGGCTAGGAAAGTCTTGCCTCTGGTGATGCTCAAGTGTAACAGGGAATAAGAAGGTCCAGAAGGTTCCAGGCAGGTGTGGGCTCCCAGTACCCAAGGCATCCCTAGAGGGAACCTTGGGCCTTGGGAACGAATGAAACATTCAGAAGTTTGGCTGCTGAAGAAGGTCACTCTGGTTTTCCATTTGAGCGATTTCATGTTGTGAGTTCAGCTGCTGCAGGTGCTGTGCAGCGTCTGACTGCCCCTGAAACAGGACCAGATGTGATGCTGCCCCTCTGGGCCCGAGTGTAGCATTTACAGTCAAAAATGGTGATCCTGGAGAGGCGGTAAAGAGGTGATGGAGAAGTGATGAGGAGACCTCATTTAAGCCCCAAATGCGTTAGCTCTGTCTCAGTCTGCCCAAAGTAAACATGGCTAAAGTGTGAAGAGCACCACTTCCCTTCTAGTGCTCACATCTTCATCCCCTTCACTCCCAAGGCTGTGCTGGGACCTTTGAGTCCCACAGACTGCAATGTTTTTGATGGGCTTGTCCCAAGGTCTGCCCCACAAACTGTGCTGGTTTTGGTGTCCCCAAAGCAAATCTGAGCCTGGAGAGCTTGGACCACTCACTGAGTCCCCATGTGCTCCAGTCTGTGGCCTGTGAGTTGGCAATGGGGAAGGTCAGTGGGGGCTGCGTGGCTCAAGGGTTTGTGGAGGAGAGAGGGGACCATGGTGTGGAAAAGACCAGGCATCACATCCTGAACCACAGTGAGCTTTGGAGTCCAAGGACCTATCTCTTCTTTTGTGTAGAAATTATTGTTCTTCACCCCCTGTTTTCCCCCAGAGAAAGCTGTGCACAAGGCACCACCACGAGGGCAGAATACAAGACTGTGTCTGGTAGACAGTGAGGGGAAAAACCCTGGCATGCAGTGCATGGGTGCATCCGTGGGAGAGAAAGGGGTGCTCTAGAACCCTGCCCTCTACCTCCTGACTCAGCATCCCAAAGATGGGGTCCATGGCGCTGGGCTGGACAGGGGCAGGGCTGTACACTGGGCAACCGAGAACACAGTCGGAGTAGTAAAAACAGAAGATGTATAAATGAAAGACCACAGTAAAAAGAGAGAAAGGGTGACTACCTCTCACAGTCTAGTCCTTGAAGGCGATATGTGCTGGCTGGAAGGAATGTGGAGATCGAAGTATGTGCAGCCGCAGTGGGGCCAGTGGGTGCAGCTCCTAGAGCAGGCTACAGGCAGCATCACTTGTGAATTCAGTGGAGTGAACCACTGAGCCCTTCTTTTGATGACTGGCAAATAAAATTAAAGAGAGACAACACTGAAAAGAGCGGCACAGCAGAAGCATTGAGACAGCTCGTGCCTGAGGGACACCTGGAGGGTCAGATCCTGTGGGCAGAGAGGGCACGGAACATCCCAGGTGGATGCTGATCTCCCTGCTTTAGTAACCTAGCTCAGTTCAAGGGCAGTGCTGCAGGTTTGGGTTAAACTCACAGGTAGTTTTAAGTTGCATTTAAGTCACACTTATATATTTTTCCCAAAACAAGCAAGAAAATAAACGACTGGTCCACACTGACCTCCTGACCAGCACTACCAGACCCAGAGGGACTCAGCACCCAGCTCCCTCCAGGTACTGCATCAGCCCCGTCCTCCTCTCCACACAACTGGGCTAGCCAGTGGTGCACCTGCGTGGCTGTGGGGCTCATGACATTATGGATGTATCCTCATTCTCTTGGTAAAACTAACTGTAGCAATTAATGGTGTTAGACTCACTGCAGCCATTCCTAATGGAGGTTCAGCTTAAGCTTTCCTGCAGGCTGGGAAAGATGCCTCAACCATCATCCCCTGTATGGGATGGGACTGCTTCCAGCCACAGACTGGCAGCATGTGCTGAGATGTGAAGGTCTGTTATTGCGTGGTGATGAGGATGGGGGTGTCTTTATTGGAGCACAAGGAAGAACCTGGTTAATTTGCTAAGTCTAGCTGAGCATCCTGCAAGCAGAAGCTCGCTTCATTTCTGCCACATGCTGACCTTGCTGCATGTTACAGAACACATTTTGGCATATTATTCATGCCCCTGGCACCCAGAAGGTGGCAGGAAACTCCTGACACTGCTGCACCAGACCCATCCCTCTGCCATCTGAAGCCCTGGCCTCCAGCCATGCAGGAGGTGGCTGTAGTTACCATGGCGAAGTCCCTGAGGATGGTGCTGCCCCTGCCATTAGCAGGAGACAGACGAAGTCACAGCCCTGTTGCTGCAGTCATGGTCATGTGGAATATTACAGCTGAGCTAATTCTATTTAGCTCCACAGGACTGCAGAGAGAGCAGCAGAGAAGAGAGAAGACCTGGGCTACCTGCAGGGAGGTTACAGTAGGTGCCTGCACAGTGGCAAAGGTCAGGGGATGCTCTTGTTCATAGTTCAGTTCTAGTAGGCACTTCTGAAGGACTGTTTGGAGACCAAAGAAGTGCATGGTCATGGTGGGTGGTTCACTGGAGCTACATGAGGAGCCAGCCTGCCACCTGCAGCTCACAAGGCCCTGCACAGCCAGACAAAAGTGATTCCAGAGTGACCCTGAGGTGCAGGGACTGTTTCCACCTTCAATGCAAAAAACCCCAAAGGATCCTGCCAGGCAAAGGACAGAGTAGGGAGGACAAAGGTTAAGAAGTGCAGGATCTGGGCTGGGGGCAGTAGTTGGCTGTGTGACAGGGCACAGCTCCCTGCAGATCTCTGGAGATGAAGGGGGCTGAGCACTAACACGGAGGTGTGCAGGAGTAGCTGGACTGAGCTGCCTACAGTGACCTCTGGGATATGAGGCCTGGCTGGGGCTTCACAGCGCCTCTGGCAGGAACAGTGATGAGATGAGTGGACAGTGAGGGTCATGCCATTGCAGGAGGATTTCCTCTTCTTGCAGGTTGCCTTGTACAGCCCTTTCTCCACCTGATATCTCAGTTTTGAGATGTCACAAGAACTAATAGTTTTTGTAGCAGAATGTACCATAGAAAATTACTATGCCACAATATAATGAAATTGGCCAAGCAAGGTGAGAAAACAATGAAGAAGGGAGCTGAAGCAGCTGAGCAGGCAATGCTGGGTTGACGTATAAGCAGGAGTATTGTCTTAAAGAAGTTCATAAGGCAGTCACTAAGAACTTCGGGGGCTCCAGACACAGATGACCCCCAAAGACCCTCGGTGAAGCCCCTCAGAGACCTTATAAGGATATGTATATAAGCTAATAAGTGTTGGAAAATGTCATAAGCACGTAACAGGAATGTGGGGAACAAAAATGAATAATCATGTCATGCAGACATATGAGCTGTGACTGAAATGTCGCGGGGTGCACTTTGGTGAACTGATTCCCGGGGCACCAGGCATGCTGAAATCATTCCAGTGTGCCATGACAAAGAATGCCTGGCTTCTAAAACTCACAAATTGAGCCTTAGAGGTTCCTTTTAAGAGCCGATTTCAGGCAACAAACCCAGGGACTGCATCCACCCTTGTACCTCACCTCTTGCTGCCTGACATGAAACGTTTCCCCCCAGTCCTCCAAAACCAATAGCCTCTCACGACTTCACAGCCATGAATCGAGAACGAATTATGTCTCTCCTGTAACCTGCTCCTGCCATTGGAGCGGACAAATGCCACAGCCAAGCTCTTCACCCCTTGCCCTCCCAAGCTGTCTGTGCCACAGTGTGGGCTCTCCCTTGGTGGGCTGGGGTGCAGCAGCACCAGCGTTGCCCACAAGGCTGCTGCGTTATCTTTGCCACCACAGGGCATCTCTCGGCCTGTTGAAATACTGAGTTCAGCATGCTGAAGCACAGACACTTTATGCCACCCCGGACAATAAAATCCAGGACAGAATACAAACAGTCTGACAGAATGTATTTTTACATCCTTCTGTGCTCTCTCTGGGGTGGGAATTTTTGGGGCTGAACAGGGGCCTCAAACCATGGTCAGTGTCTCCACTCTCAGATGTAACCAGTGCAGGGAACATATCTTGGTGGTATTCCTTGATTCAGGTCCTGCAGTTCCTCTTAAATCACACTCGGATGGACAAAGCAAGGTCTCTGGACAGTAACTGTAGTATCCTAAGAAAGGAGGTTTAAAATATGCCCTTCTGGCCATTGTTGCAGAGTATCTTTGTATGTTGTGTCCTTTGGTCTCTCTCATTGCTCAGAGAAATCACAGGATGTACAAAATTAGATATAGATTTTTCAAAACCAAAGGACAGAAGAAACAATGCAGAGGCAGTAATAGCACAATAATTAAGAATTTTCCTTATTTGAAAACAAGATTCAATTCATTATATTTAAAACTTACAGACAAAAAAAGATCTGTAGAGGGTGCTTCTGTGATTGATCTGCATGAAATCTCTGACAAGCTCTCCAGTTGACCTTCGCATCTTCCCGGAGAAGCTGCTTACACAGGCCAGAATTTGTAATGAAAGAGTGAGCAGAAAGAACAAGCAGAAAAAGTATTGATTTTTCTAAGCCTTTCTCATCTTTAGAAACAGAGTAATGCACAATTTAATTATTTGCCTCTGAATTTCATTAATGATTGTGATGTATTAAAAGAGAGTAGAAGAAAGGTTTTTGTGGCAAGACACAGTTTTGTCACTATTTATAACACAGTAGTGGACACTGAGTTTCCCCCTGACCAGCTAGATGCCATTAAAACCCCACACTTTGTAATGATGTCATGGCCCTACACAATCAAGTTCAGGTCTCCCACACTGAATTGCTGGTGGTTTTAATTTTAATCTTTAAATCTGAAATTGAGAGAAGCGACTTCCTAGCAGGGACGTGCAGAAGGTTCAACAACACCTCCACATCCAGCTTCCTGGGTTAATCTCCAGGTTAGAATTGTAGAATCACAGAATATCCTGAGCTGGAGGGGACCCACAAGGATCATCAAGTCCAACTCCTGACTCTGCACAGACACCCCAACAATCCCACCCTGTCCCTCAGAGCGTTGTCCAAAGCCTCCTGGAGCTCTGGCAGCCTTGGGGCTGTGCCCACTGCCCTGGGGAGCCTGGTCAGTGCCCAACCACCCTCTGGGGGAAGAACCTTCTCCTGAGATCCAACCTGACCCTGCCCTGACACAGCTCCAGGCCATTCCCTGGGGCCTGTCCCCGCTCAGAGAGAGCAGAGATCGGAGCTGCCCCTCCTCTGCTCCTCATGAGGAAGCTGCAGGCCCCAATGAGGTCTCCTTTTCTCCAGACTGAACAAACCAACTGACCTCAGCTATTTCTCATATGGCCCCTCCAGACTTTTCACCATCTTCATAGCCCTCATTCGTTGGTCCTGTTTGACCTCATCACACCACTGCCATGTCTCTGAAAACCAGCAAAATCAAGGTACAAGCTGAAGAGCTCACCTGAATCAAGACACAGGGAGGGAGGAGTTGTCCTCCCTAGTGCCTCTTCCCTTCTGGCCAAGGACTGGATGCTCACAGAGGAGGAAAAGTGGATGTCTACTGCTGGGACCATGCCTTGGGACACTGGGATTGGGAGAGAGACTATTTATACACAGGGGAATAGGAACAGCAGAAATGAGTGCTGGGAGAAGGGAGAGCTCCCTTGAAGCTCAGAGCTTCAGTGGTTTTGCTCTTTTGTTGGATGGGTTCCCTGTGCCCAGTTTTGGTACTCCACCTTGGGTTGGGCCTCTTCCTGTTCCCATTGCAGGGACATCACCATCCCACCCCCTCAGAATTTCTTGCCAAAGTACACCCTCTCTGCATTTCTCCACATCTTCACAGTCATATACTGTTAAACAACTCTTGCTGCTTTCTACTATCAGCTCCTGTGTTAATATGGACTTAAATCTGAGAAGCCATGCCAGTAGTTCAGGAATGTATCAGAAGTGGTGCAGTCAGCCCCGGGAAAGACAGCTTCCATTTAGAGGTTCTCAATAAGCTGTAGGAATGGGTCAGTAGTGATCTTATGAAGTTCAACACAGGAACATGTCTGCTCTTGCCCATGGTATAATAACCCCATGCAACCAGGACAGGTAGGGGACAACCACGCAGGGAGAGGCTCCCTAAAAAGACCTGCAGCACAGCAACTTCACAGGAGTCTGAAGAGCATCCATGTGGTGAAGAGGGCCAGGCACATACTGAGTATTGGTGAGAAAAGAGCCAGAGGTCTAGGAAAGTGATTAATCCCCTTGACTTGGCACTGTGCCCACTTGGAGGCTCCCTGGGGCAAGGGAGACAAACTGAAGGATCTAAAGGAGGGACAGGAAGATGACTGGGAACAAAAATGCATGATGTACAAGAAGCTGAAGCAAAGAGGTGTTAGGGATGATCAAACTTCTGTCTTCAACGACCTGAAAGGAGGTTCATAATGAAGATTGGACCAGACTTACCTCACAGGTGCACAGCACAAGGACAAGAGGTATCTCACACGGATTGCAGTGAGAGGAACTGTGACTGCACATCAGAAAAAAATTGTTAACCAAGAGGACATCAAACACTGGAGAAGGTGCCCAAAGCTGGTAGAGTCTGCATTCTTGGAAATTTCCAAAACCTGACTGGAGAAAACCCTGCTAGATCTGCTCTGGCTCTGAAGTTAGTCCTGCTTGGAGCAGAAGGTTGTATAAGGTGACCTTCAGAGGCCTTTGCCAGCCTGAATCTGTGATTCTACTAGGAGATCCAAATACCTTAGGCATGGGAAATCCAGGTGTACAAGTGGTTCCTTGTTAAATCCAAAATCTTTCATATATATATAGCATCAGCCATTCCATTATGTCGTGCTGGCAGGCAACAATTGCAGGAGTGAAAACAAGGAGCATAGCACGACTCAGTTTGGTAGGGATCAGGAGTCCTGAAATGTAGTAACAAGATTTTTCATGCACACTTTCTGTTTTTATCCTCAGTGGGACCGAGTTGAAGCTCTGTGAGGTGCATAATTGTAATGACCATTCACCTAACCCTATGGATCTCCCTGATATCTGAGTGGGCCTTATGGATGAGGACTCAGTGTAAGACAAAAAGACTCATCAAGACACTCACCCATACGGCATCTAGTGCCCACCCATTGGGGTGGATGAGGCAGTTTGCCAACGTGCTCTGAAGAAAGGAGGGCTCTTCATCAGTTCAGCCCCTTGGACTTTAAAAGAAATGAGCGTTAGGAGAGGCATTCAATGTTCTCTGGTGTTGGCACATCCAGCCCCTCTGACTGTGCTGCATACCTACACTGCGTTCTTTTCCTGCAGCCCAACATTCACCGTTTTCCATTTACGTGCCCTCTACAGACCTGTGTGACTCAAGATCTGTTTTGATGCCTTTTCCAGGTCAAGTTTTGCTTGTGATTCAGGTAGATAGTCCCATTTAGGAGGAAGACACTTAGTCTGAGGAGGAGCCAATGACTAACTGTAGCTAGCTGAGGCAGAGGCCATCAAAGTCCAGAATTTCATAAGAACCCCCTTTGGCTCTCAGGCAGTACCCCTAGCTGGCACCCTCCACAGTGACCTTGGATTCCTCCTTCTCCAAGTCTTCACATTCCCATTTTGGGCAGGTTCCATGCAGAAAAGCCCCTCTGAAGGCTGTGCACTGGCAGGCACTGCAGGGGAACGCTGCAGAGGAGTGTAGCAGAAGAGACTTGTTCAGGGCAGGATACATATTTTGCAAGGAAAGAGCAACTTGTGGCAAAAAGGGTGAAATATCAGAGGGATTCACAGATATATGAATTGACCTTTGAACACCTGCACTGGGCAGATACCCCCAAACTGTCATCTTCACTTCTGCCTTCACCGAGTCCCTGCGGGTGAGCTCCTCGCCCACTCTGCATTTTGATTAAAAACCCCTGTCTTTTCTGGCTTCATTATTTAGTTCTACTACAACAAGAGTTTTAGTGAAGTCCATATGGAGGATATTTTCCATAAAATCAAATGGCAAAAGTATCAGGTTCAGCCAAGTTCAGATGTCAGCAGATGAGCAGCAGGTGGGGGAGGGACCACAAAGGAAAATGACAGCTCACTCCAGGGTCTGTTCCTGCACTGCAGCCGGGGACCACTGCCCTTCCTCCTTGCTAGTGGAGGTTCCTGGCCAAGAGGCAGTGGAGAAGGGGTCCCTAAGGGGAGGTTGCCTTCATCCTTTTCACATACCTGGAAAATCTTGGTGGTCAGATGTCCCTGAGCTCTCTCCCCTCTTTCCTACCACCACTTCCCTTCCTCCTGCATCCACGCTCAGGAGTTTGGTCTACCTACAGGGCCCCGAGTTGTCATGGGGTGTCTCCCCACCTGCCATGGGGTGTCTGCCCATGCCACTCCTCAGACTGCTGCCTTGGAGCAATGGGCACCCTGGCTGCATGCACCAAGGCCTAAACCTCCCCCCCAGTATGTGGTTCTTTGCTCCTCTCCACCCCTAGTGCCCCATACCACCACTCAGCAGGCACTGAGAACCCCACCCCAGCTCAGACCCCTAACCTCTGTCAGTGCCTCCAAGCCCATCATTCTCCTTCTTCATTAGTGATCCTCTGGAAGTGTCATTGTGTCCCCCTTGGTCTGGGTGGGATCATGTCAGGGGTGATGCTGTGCCAGGGGTTGGCTCCTATTGATAATGGGGTGGGAAAGCCTGACACCCAGGTCACAAGGTTATTTAGAAGAAGTAGCACATTAAGGGGGTAAGGAGGGTCCTTGCACTGAGATGTGGATGAGATGCTCAATCTTCTAATATATTTAGAGGACTTTCCTGGCTGGGAAAGTTTCCAAGGGAAAGTGCTCTCCTAGTTCCCTTAGACAAAGGCACGGGGCAGAAACAAGGCACAAGGCACGGCAGACCATGTTCCTGATAACTCCATAGTAGTGCTCAGGGAGCCAGAAGGGAGCCTTGACTCATCCAACATGTCTCCTGGCACCAGCACTGCAGTGTGCTTCGGATTTGGCCCCATATGCCTCTGCTTTCTCAGCAGGGAGAACAAGGGATTAGCTCTCTTCACAGCACATCATGAGACTCACCCACCTGTGAGAAGCATTTTGGACTCTCTGTGCTCACAACACTGTTTTTAGTTACTAATGAATGAGTCTTACAGTCAGTAAGGCTGTCTGGCTCCATTTCAGGGCTCGAGTTTTCTTTTCCTGTCTTTTTTGATATACTTTTTATCACTGCCAATCTAAAAGCTAACCGGGGTCACTGCAACTCCAAAAGCAAGCAATAAAAAGGTCCTAAAAGTCTTACAGAGGACAGTGTTCCTTGAGATGTCTTCGTTGCCAGTAGAAATGATGCAGGGACAGAGTCTATGATGAGAACACTGCTCGTTGTTTCAAGTTATTTAAAAATACAAACTTAGATCACTAAATTGAAATTAGAGCTCAACAGATGTATGTTTCTCTGTTTATATTTCCTTTGGCAAATCTGCAAGCTTTGAGGTGGCAGAAAGTCACCAAAGAAGTTAATGTAAAATGATGATAAAAATGTGGAATAGTGAAGCGGACTCTTTGCACATTCAAAAAATATTCCACTTGACCTGAAATAAAGTGTTTGCCTTTGAAGTATTTGTAACTAATTAAAAATCAGCGATCAGCTGAGTTCCTGCAAATGCTTAATAGCCCAAGTCTTCAGGACAGCCTGTGGTCTCCCTTTATTCGTGAGAGGATGTAAATTTTTTTCCATCTCAGAAAAGGCAGGGCACCCTTACTCTTCCTGCAGAAGCGATTTCCATATTTTCCATTCCTCTTTGAACAGTTTTCCATTTTGCTTCTGCTAACAGAAATTTTCTTGAGCTCCCAGAACTTATTGGTCAGCAACCTCTACAACCAGGGGCACCTCTACAATCTTGCAGGGCATCCTGGGAGGCTATTTCAGCAAGTACCTTTGGGGAAGGAGATAAGAAAACCAATCGCCTTCTCACAGAGGAGAGGTAGACTGTATTTTTGATATGGGCCTACTCAACCTGAGCTTTTTGTAACCTCTCTTCATAAATCAGATATTTGTCAGGAAACACTAGAGTTCTGTGCCTACTGATGACATCAGTATGTTACAGGAGACACAGGTTGCTACCCAGTCTGTAAAACACAAAATACTCTCTATTAGGCATGGAAAGCCTCAGCCACTTACTGAAGCACACTTCATCAGAATTTGGTGACAAGCTTCTCAAGTAGCAAGGACTCTTCATAGGATGGCTGCTCTGCTTGTACCAGTACATGCTCCTCTTCTGCTTGGCAGATTCAGCAGTCAAAAGCAAGTAGTAAGTTTTAATAGCTCAAGTGAGATTGTCAGTGTAACTGTCAGCTTTACTTTACCATCTTTTGCCTCATGCTTGAGCTGGGCAGTGAACAAAGGCTGAAATCATTTATGCCAGGCTTCGCCCTCTTTCATTTCTGAGTGTTTGTTATCTCTAAATTCAACCTGTTGGGCTCCCTGAGCGCAGGGCAGGCTTCATAGGGACAGCAGCCTCATAGGAAGGGGGACAGAGTGAATGGGGAATGGAAGCCACACGTGGTGGAGTTTGCAGTTCTTATTTTTTAATTCAAAATCTGACAGATCATGTCCCAGAGATGAGATGGAAGTCTGTTTTGTGAATCCTATCAAGATTGTGACATAAAAAAGGTGCTGCATGGGCTGGGAGGTACTATATGCCTGGCAGTGGGGATGTAAGTGGTTAGAGTGATGCAAACCTACAAGCTTGTGTGCTAATTTAGGGTATATAAGTGTTAGAAGTAATTTAGCACTAAGTTACCACTAAAAATCCACCCTGCATCTGAGGAACTGTCATGATGAAAGAAAAATGGTTTTCAAATTCTTTTGAACCCTTTGCTGAGGAAGTTTTAGGACCCTTGTCAGAACAAAATTCAAGAGTTCTAGCAAGTAGTGTAACTCAGGATCTGACTGTTTCATAAAAATTGAAGGCCAGCTCATAGAATCCTGGAACCTACCTATAGATTTGTAGAATTATAGTTCCTCCAGGTTTCTAGGAAGTTATTAGTAGGGCTGACCAAGCTCACTTTCTGTGGATGGTCTGGAATTCTGTCTGTTCCACTGTAGGAAATGAGGTCATAACTCTAAGCACTTACTGTGGGTGTCTGAGTTTGACAGGTTGACCTAATCCTTTTGCTCAAAGATAGCAATGAAGACAACTCCAGGAACAACAACTTGTGTAGGGCTTTCCTTATCCATACTCAAGCTTCCAAGCTCAACTTCCAAATCTAAGCTGTCAACATGATATTATTGGAAAATTCAAGTTACCTGCACTAGGAACTTTATTTTTCTTCTCCCACGTTAAAGCTGTATATATCTCATGTAATCCTCATGCTGATCCTTCTCTGAAATGTTCTGTGCTCCATATGCCTTGCATAATCCTGTTTATTCCAAGTTGGTCTCTACAGCTTGAATATATTCCACAGCAATTTCCAGCAATATAGGAAAATATTTTTTTTGGCAGTAAGTTCTTCCAATTTTTTCCCAGAAGAACTCTGGCGTCCCGCATCTTGGTGAAGAGCCACGAAGTTCAGTGAGGAAAAGTTTTGTATCATGCAAAGTGGTGACTCTGGGAGAAGGTTTCATCTTCTCCAATCTACTTGAGCCTCTCACAGCTCCTTGCCTCACCAGGTAGTGTTTCCACACACAGGCTGCTATGGTTGCTGTTACTGCAAAGGCAGTGGGCACAAGTGCAGAAAGGGAAAACCTTGGACAACGTTCACCACTTGCCGTGTCTGTCACGAAGGACCCCATTACCAGTAGCCAGCCCTGCCCACTGTGCTGAGATCCTGTCAGTGAGGGCATGGTCAGTGCTGGGGTCACCCTCCGCACACTGGCCCTCAGAGAGCAGCATTTTCGCCAAATCCTGCAGCAAGCAGGCAGTCCAGAACTATGAAATGTGGTGAAGCACCTGTCTTGGATGTTGGAAGCAGGAGCAGAAAACTCACGCAGATGCCACACTCTGTTAGCTCAAATGGTACGTGTCTGTATCAAGATAAACTTCTGCAAATTACAATTTCTTCCTTTTTTCAAATTGCTTTGTTCAGATGTGTACCAAATCATATTCTAAATAAACTACATTGAAACAATAACTAGATTTAAACACCTAGGTGAGCTTTCTGCAGAGATAATAGAAATCCTTAGTATTTTGAATATGAATGAATGAACTTTCTTCCATCTAGGTAGTTCCTGATGCCTCCTGCATTCATCAGCACTCTGGAGATTATTTTGGGTTCATGCTCCCCTTTAACAAACAATAAAGACCTTTGCAAGCAAAAAAACCCCTTATTGTACGTGCTTTGTTACAGTTCTTGCAATAACGCTTCATGTGATTTTGGCTTCCCAGGGGGCCAAGAAGGTGAAGAGAAGCTTTGGGTCATTGTTTGATGTGTGGGTCCCACAGGTAGCTAAAGCTGCCCATCACTGGGCATGGTTTAACAAGAGGTGCTGGGTGCTTATCTAAGGGAAATCAGTATTTTTCCTGCAGTTAAAATGATTTATATCAAGCTAGAGATGTAGGAAAAGGGTACTGCTTAAATATACTAGAACTATAGAAAATAGATACAGGCTTTAGTAGGGCTACTTGAAAATTTGTCTATCAGTTCTCTCAAATACTTTAACACAATTGGAACACATGAAACTGTTGCCCACTTCTAGTCATTGAAACACACAGATTCTGACCATCCATCACTTTTGTTAAAAGTTGTTCATGGGCCTGGGGGTGATATCAAGGATGCTACACAAGAAATAGGACCCAGAAAAATTTCCAAAGCAGTGACTGCTGGTGGTGGACAGATCTTTTGAGGGTAGTTTTCAAATCTGGTCTGCCCTGCAATGAGGTGGTTCTGGGCACTCACTGATCTCATGCAGGGCACATTTTTTCCCTAGTGTAAATCTTGTTATGAGCTACTAACACATAAGTTTTGAGATTAAACCCATGAGCCTCAACTCATGGGTTTTGAGTCATCTCTGTCCTTTAGGTAAGGTAGCTGAGCCTTTCTCTGCTTATCCATGTGATGTACCCAAAACCACGATCCAGTTGCTGCTCTCCCCCTTTCTGGGCCACCATTATTCCCAGCGCTCTTTTGAAGCACAGAGGAACACAGCAGTGGCTGCTCTTTCCTGAGTGTTGCACATCATTGTTCTTCCCTCTGGCACTGCTCCACGCGTCATTCATGGTTTCATCTCGTTTTTGATATTGCTTATGGTCTGGCCTTCATCTTCCTGTCTCAAAATGTTCTCTTTAATTTCCTGTAGGAGGAAGAGACTAGTCCATTCCTGTATATGGAAGAATCATATATAAGTTATTGAATCTATTTGCTTACAGATTGCCAGTTGGATGGATTTTAAGGAGAGAAATGCCCAGTGTTTCAGCCAAAAGTCTTGGCTCCATAAACAGAGGTGAGAACTTGTGTTAATGATGCTGTCAGATGAAATAAAACCCTCCAGTATCTGCTCCTAATGCACTGTGTGATGCTGCCAGTTCATTTTGTAACATATAAGTACTTGTTCTGTGCCAAACTGGAAGAAGATAATGCATAATGACTAGCTGATGGTTAGTCTTTAGAACTTCTTGAAGTGACTTGCCAAGACTGCCTTGTTATAATCACCTTTCTAGCATTTCCCAGCCTTCAGTCAATACCTTGCTTTTCCCCTTATACTGCACAGCAGGACATGGAAAATCAATCATGCATTTCTCAAGAAACCCACCTTGAGAGACTGAGCCTCAAAAGCTGACTCTGTTCAAGGTCTCAGCAATTCACAGACTTCATGACTAGAAAAAAAATGGTGACAATTTATTTTCACTTGGCAGCAAAGTCAGTAAATGTCCTGTTGTCTCAGCTTGTGGACCACTGTCAAAGGAAAAACCAAGCATGGTTGTGGACCCATGGTTAGTGTGGAGCTTCCATTGAAGAGACTCTTCAGAGAGGAGCGTTCTCACCTTGCTACCCAGACAGCCCCTTTCTACAGGATTTTCTAAGAACACTGTGGACTGGAATTACATTTAAATATGACCATGATTTGGGATCCAGGGTGGGCAAAGGGACATGAGGCCCACAGAGCAAGAACCATCCAGGTTTCTGCTCATTTTTATCTTTCCCTACTGGGAGTGTCCTTTGGCTGTCCACAGGGTGTGGATTTGTCAGCTCATAGGTTTGTGCAGCACCCTGAGTGTAAGCACCTGGCTCTACACTGGGATCTTCCTCTAACTCCTTCACCAGCAAAGGAGTTTTCCCCATCACTCCTTTTCTGTCTACCTGGGTTACTTTCTTGAACACATCAGGAGTATTTCCTTGCTGGGGGAGAGTTAGTGTCTCCATTGTCTCCTGAGGGAGGAAAGCAGCCCTGGGAAGGTTAAGGAACCCATCTACTTTGACATATGAGAGTTGTTGCCTGCCTGCTGGTTGAGATGCACAAGAGAACACAAACTGGGTGCCAGGTGTTTGGCTTCCACACAACCTTTCTTCCAGTCCAGGAAGGAGTCAGGT
Organism: Cephalopterus ornatus; assembly: GCA_013396775.1. NCBI lineage: Eukaryota > Metazoa > Chordata > Aves > Passeriformes > Cotingidae > Cephalopterus > Cephalopterus ornatus. The sequence goes on from VZRE01000499.1 coordinate 369,941, forward strand.
GTTATTTTAGTGCCCAGATAGGCCTAAACCAGAAAGAGGCTGCATGTGAGAAGATGAAAACAGTATTAAGGACCACTAGCTAATAAGCTCTTTGACAAAGGCAGGCATCATTTATTTGAGTGAACAATACAAGAAACATGGTACAGAGAGGGTAACCTCATCCCATATATCCTTTCCACGCTTCTGGAAGTCCATGCTTTGAAAACGCCCTGAACAAGTGACCAAATTCAGCTATAGTATTTATTTTCATCTAATGGATTTTTTTTCCTTTGAAATTTAACACTTTTTTTCAGGGCAGAAAGTATTATAATTAAATTGACCAAGTGTCTCTGGTTTTGGTTTTAAGCCCATTACAGAATAGGGAAAGGCCTCTAGTCTTTGAACTGTGAGAAGGTAAGTAATTGTTTCCCTACCATCTCCTCTGTATCCATGGTTTTCTATTCATCCTTCCAGCCTGGTGGCTCCTGGTCTGTTTATTCTCCTTTCACTGCAAAACTATTCCCATGTTTATCTTTTGTCCTTCCTTTCAGAGACCTTGTTCTCACTTGAAATAGAAGTACCAGAACTCCACCCAGCATATGTGTGTGCACACAAGAGGTGGTGACACCTGTGTTACCACTTCCTTTTTGTTCTGTGTTCTTCTACTCGCAATTCCATAATCTGATTTTGAGCTGTAGGTGAGCACAAAGCTCCTTTTTTCGTAAAACTGCCCCCAGAAACTACATGTGAGTAAACAGTTTCTCACTATTGTGGATCTTCAGAATTGTCACTGCTGCATCCACACCCAATTAAATTCAACTGCTATTTTCACCTCCTGTCACTCCACGCTGGGATGTGCTCTGGCAGTGTGTCCTGGTTCCAGACAGGATAGGGTTAATTTTTGCAGTAGCTGGGAGGGAGCATGGCCAGGACCCAGGGGTTATTTTATACCACCTCTGGTCGTTGCTGGGGCTTGGGGGTGGATGGGAAGAGTTTCTTCAGGGGAGAAGGGTTTACTGTCAGTCAAGAAAATGTGGCAGGGTGGCAGAGAGAGGGTGTGGGTCTGTCCGGTATTGTTTATTGTTGCAGGGTTTCTGTGAGATTTTTTTCTTTTCTTATACCTTTTGTTATTAATATGGTTGCTGTTACTGTTCATTTTCTTATCTCATTGCTTTTTGTAGTGAATTGTTCTTATCTCAACATGTCATCTTTGCCTTTTGCGCCTCCAGCTGGAAGGGATGGGGGGGCCAAGGAAAGGAAGCAGTGGTTTTCAGCCAGTACTGAATTAGAGAATATCATTCCTAAACCACAGTAGCCACCCAGCACTGCTGCTCTCCAATCCCTGGGAAGTCAGGGTGGGCAGCTGAACTGGCAGAGACTGAAAGGCTGGCCTTCTTCCCTGCCTCATGGCAGAAGAAGACTCATACCTGTGGCAATGCAGAGAGAGGCAGCATTTTTTGTGGTGGCACAAAGTTTAGGTGGCCTGCTTGAAGCATCACATCACACCTTTAGTCCAAGCGACAGGGTGCCTAGAACAGTGATTCAAGAATGAGCAGGAAGAGCTCCAGAAATGCCAACTGGGTGGCACTGGTTCATTCGGGTGAAAAATGCTGAGTAAGACAGGTTCTGAGTGCTACTTTAGATGAAAACAGCACATTCTCAGTTGAGCACTTCTGTTCTGCATTTTGTGCCATTTTCTATTTTCTTCTTGTGAGTTTTCAGTGTGCCTCTTTTACTGATGCAAATACCCACCCAAAGCACTCTTTAAGCTGGCTATAATGAGCACTTGGCTGCTGAAAATTCAGGACTGCATATTTGAAATTCTAACAAAAATGTCTGTCAGTTTATTCCACAAACTGTAAAGGACTGTTTAATAGATCGTGCAATCACAGGATGGAAGGAGCTGGAAGGAACCAGTTGTAACGCTTTGCTTGGGACTTTTTCCAGGGACCTCCTGACAGGCTTATTCATCTATGTGGCCACTCACTCAAATGACAGAGGAAAGCCTTTCACATATCTAAGCCAAAATAAGTGATTTTTGACCCTACAATCTTCAGACTAAACAGCAATTTGTGGCTGTTATTATTAAAACATTCTGGATGATAAATCTTTCACTAGGAAATCTATGATATCACCTCTGGAAACCATTTGAGAACTTCTCTAAGTATGGTTATACAGTTCCAAGAAAGAAAAGAACAGAACCACCTTGGACACCATTAGTCCTCCAACCATCCTATTTTCTGAGCATCAAGTGCAATAACTTACTGAATGAAGATGTGAATAGGAAGATTTGAGTGCAAAGAGTAGGAGTGTGTCTCTGGTACCAGAAGGGAATATGAGAATTTGCTGATGAAGGCAGTAAGTGGCTAAAGAGGACATCAGCTGGCTTTCATAGAGCCCTGTGTATCAGGTGAATGGTGCTTTGCATAGGATGGCAGATCAATCTGCAGCCAGGTCCAAGGAAAACCCATCAGAGTTAGCTGATAACAGCTCCCTGAGCTGTTCAGGGTAAAAGTGCTCCAGGATTCCACAGTCTCCAGAACAGCAGGTATTCTCTCCATCCAGTTCTTCACTTCCTATGATCCTTGTGCCTTTTTCAGTTGTTTTACCTTATTCTTCCAAGAAAACACTTGTCTAGTCATACAGAGCTGCCCTAGAAGTCTTAGCAACTGGCAGCTCTGTAGGACTGCTGAAACCTGCCAGGCTTTGCTTGCTTGCCTGCAACCCTTTGGGCTCCCATGAAGGCAGATGGTGTAAGCGTGTTAATCGTGCTGAGTCTCCAGCCATCGCTGCATGCAAGCAGACTTCAATATGTAGGTGCCCTAAGCAGCTGTAATGTAAATGCCAACAGTCCAACAACAGATATGCATAGCACATGAAGAAGATGCCCTACCAGTGCCTCCATCTCTGCTCCACGGTCAGGTGCTGTAGGCTGAGTGAAGGCTGTCATCTCTGTCTGCCCTTCCACAGCTTTCTTCCATTGCCCACCAACTGCTCAGGCAATATGTATTGCAGCCATTTAAACCAGCAAAACTAAAGGGGCGTACCTTGGAAAGCCTTGTCTTTACTGCTTTTCCAGCACCAGTGACACCTTTGTTATTTTCTTTGCTGAGGAAACCACTGACACCAACTCTGTTGTCCCCAAAACAGCTCAACACCAAGATAAGTCCCCAGGTTCCCTCTAAGGGAAGCTGAAAATTCAAACTCATGAGGGTGATGTTTTTGTCTTCACAGTGGTTTCAACTCAGATATGAAAGTTTCGTGTGTTTCCTACATTGTCAATGAAGGGAATGCAAATCAGAGTGGAATTACCTTAATTCCTTTTTTTTTATGTTTTACACCACCTGAAGCCTTAAAAAAGGCAGCTGTAAACAGAAGTGACAAGGGTACACTGGACATACTGCTTCTCGTTTTACAGGGAGGCAAAACTTTATGGAATGTACAAATAGCTGTTCCAGGACTTGAAAGTCACTTGAAAGTGCTTGAAAGTCATCAATCATCACTATTACATGCTTATTAGACCAGCAGTGCATCACAGCCCTTTCCAGCCTGGCTGAGAGGCCTTTGCCCTTTGGTGGAGTGAAGTGTAAATGGACTAGCAAGGCAATGAAGCAGCTGGGTCTGGGCAGCTGTGAAATACATTCTGGTTCAGAGAGTTGCAACAGAAATTGAGTGGGAATGTCTGTGTGTGAAAGCACCAGAAGAAAAACAGGGCAAGAACCAAGCAATCAAATTGATAGCACTTGGAAAAGTGTCACTTGTATCAAAACAAGATGCAGATGAGTTCAGCAGAGCACGCACACTCCTACAGCAGCAGGATGACAAGAAGGTTCAAAACATCAAATACACCTTTCCTCTTCCTGTTATGCTGATTGGGAGACAGATGGCTGTCAAAATGAGGAAGCACAAAAAAAGGGCAGCAGCTTTGGCTGAGATACGTGGAGAATGGAGTCAGCACAATAACTCTTTGCTTTTAAAGGGTCCTAGGGGGGAGCACTGTGTTGGTTGGATTGCATGACAGGGCTGGGAAATAGAGGCAATTTCTTGGTTGTAGTAGAAGGATTGTAATCTAAGAGATCTAGAGATGGCCTGCAGTCCGGGGACGGCTCCTGCAGCCTGGCAGGGGGGATACCCTGCCCCACTCTGGTGACCCTGCAGATGCAAGTTGTCCTGGCTCCCTGAGCATCACCCTTGAAGACCAAGGTTTGTTCATGAAACATTTCTTGTGTTGGTCTCCTGCGACCACAGGTACCAGCCTCTTGTGCCTCTGACACCAGAATTTCTCAGCCTTCATGGATGACACAGAACAAATCTTGTGCTCTCCCATTCTGTTGGTAGAGGTGCTCCAAGGCACCCTGTCTGGGCAGTGGCAGGATGTGCATAACAGGGTCTTTCCCAGCACATTAGTTCAAGTTTTTTGAACTACCCTATTTCCCTTCCATCAGGGCTTGCAATGGACAATTAAGCAGCAGATTCTTACAGCTGCTGAAACAGAGATAAATGGTTTGTTGGAACAGAACCCCATCATGACAAGTGGGGTTTTTTTCTGACATTTTGAAACAGAAGCATTTCTTTTTGACATTTTCAATATTGTGGCTTCCCCTTCCCCCCCATTTTTGTGTTCAAATTTTTAATTTAAAATTTTAATTAAAATCAGTGTAAATGGAAGGCAAACTGTGTCAACAGATATGGGCAAATATGCCTCCTCCCCCTGTACATCCTTGCCACCCCACGACTCCTGAAGGAGGAAAATACTTTATTTCAGATCAGACAGAATTTTCTGTTGGTCCCAAATGAAACATTTTGGTTTTCCATGGGGCTGAAACTAGATTATCTTCATTGCCCCCTGTGCAGTAGCAGATGTTTCAGAGAAAAGTGCAGGAATCTATTTACAGCGCTGTTGCTCCAGCCCCACCAGACCAAACCATCTTCCTTTAGGCTGAACCTTGAGAGGGAGACAGTCTCTAAAGAGGAATATGCAGTTTCCCCCCATAGGCTGCATACAGATGCATCTAGAAATCTCAGGAGGGTTTCACTGCTACTGAGATTCTCTGTTCCTCCAAACTGGTCCTCTCCCTACATCTCTGTACATTGAGGTATATTGCTCTTAACCCATAGACTAAAGAGGGCACCACGCACAACTATTTGCATTTGCCTGCTGCAAAACTTCTCAATTCTACCTGGACCCTTTGCCCTCTGGTCCTCATATTTCACCCCCAGGGCATGGTCACCGAGCCCCTCCAGGGCAGGGTTTGGGCTGTGTGAGAAAAGCTGAAGCACTCAACAGGATATAGCTACTTTCACCCTGTGGGGATAAGACCAAAGGTATCAAAAGGTCTATAAGTGATACTTTTGCCAGTGAAAGTCTTGCTGCTTAACTCCTGCATATCAGTTGAGTCTTTCAGAGCAGGTTTCTAGCAGAGGCGAGCCCTGTGATGCAGCATTTGCGTCTATATTTGCGTGCACAGAGAGGAAAGTTCACCCACTCCATGTATAGAAAACCTAAATGTGTCGTGTGTGTCAACTGCTTTTTCTGTATGTGTTCACATACCCACTGTGACAAATTTAGGCTGCGCTACAGTCATCCCTTCTCCAGACATCCTAGACACATGTTACTGTCTAGTTCCCACAGTGACTGCATTACACAAGACAGAAGAGCCAACACAATCATTCCCCAAAATGTATCTACATCTAACCCTGCATCACCCCCTATGAGTCACCATCACCCAAATCTCATCACACAAAGGAACATTTCTGACTGTGTGGTCAATCCAAGCATCTGACTGGAAATTCAACCCAGATGAAAGTCAAGCAGAAATTTTAGGAAGATTTTAAACTTTTGAGTAAACCTGGGGTATTTTTCTCAAGCCATAATGCTGCAGCTGGGATGAGGCAACCCTGGGTGTACGTAAAGACTGGGGAATGTGATGCTGGCAAGCAGTGCTGGGAAACGGCCCTGTGGGTCCTGGTGGGTGCCACTTGGCCGTGAGTCAGCAGTGCCCTGGCAGCCAGGAGGGCCAACCCTGTCCTGGGGGCACCAGGGAGGGGATTGTCCCGCTCTGCTCTGCCCTGGGGCGGCCTCACCTGCAATATTGGGGCACTTTGGGGGGACACAACATAGGGAAGGTATTGAGTCATTGGAGAGTGTCCAAAGGAGGGCAAAGAGCTGGGGAAGGGCCTTGATTTGAAGCCATGTGAGGATGCTGAGGGCACTTGGTGTGTTCATCTGGAGCAGAGGAGACTGAGGGCAGAGCTCACTGCAGTTCCAACTGCCTGGGCAGGGGCAGAGGAGGGGCAGGACTGAGCTCTGCTCTGGGGGGACCAGGGACAGCACCCAGGGAATGGCCTGGAGCTGTGTCAGGGCAGGGTCAGGCTGGATCTCAGGGAAAGGTTCTTCCCTCAGAACAGGCTCCCCAGGGCAGTGGGCACAGCACCAAGGCTGCCAGAGTTCAAGAAACATTTGGATACCTTCAGGCACATGGGGTGACTCTTGGGGATGGTCCTGTGCAGGCCCGAGAGTTGGACTCGATGATCCTTGTGGGTGCCTTCCAAGTCAACATACTTTGTGATTCTTTGAAATGTTCAGCTTTATATTCTGGGGTTGCTTAGCTCTTTAATTACTTGCATTGGACACTAGATCAATTTTTGCATGAAGCTGCTTTTTCTAAGCAGATGTTGAATATTTTCATTTATAAAATTTTTGTGCCAAAAACTTTCCCAGTTTGTCTTCTTCTGACATTCATCTGCATATTAAATGTAATTAATGAGATATTATGTAAAATATAAAATTTAATTACCCTAATTATAATTTAAATGATAATCATATTTAATAAACAGTATTTTTTAAAGCCCAATTTCATAAGCACTCAATTGGTCAATTTTTAAGCAGCTTTTCTGTCTCAGCCATTCACCCACATGAACACCCTGCCTTATTCTGCAATGCTGATGTAGTCCAGTTGTGCAATGCTGAGGGATTTCTTTTTAACATGGATTTTGGTTATTGAATATGGTTATTTTTAATGTGGATTTGTGGAGCAACCAAGCAGAAGCAGTGATGTGCTGGCATTGCTATCAACTACAATGTTCCCGGAGTGACACCTCCACTGCTCAGTGAAGGTGTTTCTGACCTGAGGGGTCCAGCAGGCGCAAGCCTGTGACTGAGGCTGAGAGGGAAGCGCAGTCTCTACCAAGAGCCCCATGAAAGAACAAGGTATGTTCCCTTTGTGGAGAGGTGGAAAATCAGTGAAAGAAACCCATGGGAAGGCCCTAAATGTAAGTACATTGGAAAAACCCCACTGGTCGTCTCGCCCAGCCCAGCATGCTGTCTCCAGTAGCAGGTGCCACCGGCAGGACATGTGTGAGCCTGGCCACCTCCAGCACTCCCCACTCACCCCTCAAGCAGCCACAGATGCGGGACTGGAAAAGGGTTGTCCCTGCCTCATCTGCCAGCAGTCAGTCGGGGACCTGTTTCCCATGATTTTGTGTGTTCTCTCTCTGGATCTGCTGCAATCAGCAGCTCCCACGGCAACCCAGGATAGCTCAGGACCTGACCTGCTGCATCCATAATTCAAGGGTTGTCTCACAGCCATCTCTGATGAGTTCCTGAGGGCTTTCTGTCGCGGTACGGTGGGACTGTGTGAGCAGCTCAGCTTTCAGCATGTCCCCTGCCTTGAGGAGTTTGCAAACCTTGATCACACTGCCTTCCTCAGTGTTCCCTTCTTCAAACTGGAGCCCTAACCTTTTTAACCTTTCCTTGGAAGGCAGCTGTGCTCTTCTCTAGACCATTTTTGCCCCATCATTTTTGTTGGTTTTGTAAAACCTTTTAGAGATCCTCACAATCCACCATCAGTGTCACATAAGACTACTCAAAAGAGCTTAAATGCAGTTACTTGCATTTTGTTTTGTTATATTTGGAGTCACATCTCTTAAAATTAAGGCAAGAAAGTTTTAAATCTCTAAAAATATAAAATGACCAGTCAGGCATTTGAAACTGCGGAGGTAAGTGATCACCTTCGCTTGTGTTGGGATGCAATTCTCCCTCCTTAAGAAGAATAGGTTTTATCTGAGAATAATTCCTGAGGCAGGAAAGACTGAGTGTGGTCTCTTGTGTTGGGAAATTCAAAGTAAAGAATGCACCTTTGGAGCATCCAGAAGGACTTTGGGGAATTCTGTACTACAGGGTCACAGCAGTGAGAAGCTCTAGATATCTGGTACAGGCAAGCACATAGCTTGTCACCCATGATAAGTAGTGTGGGGAGCAGATTTCTCCAAACAATTTCAGAATTGAAAGATCAGCAACAAAAAGTTGTAAGTGCTACAGATATATTTTGGAAAATGGGCAGCTGCTCATTACAGAGCACCTTGTTTATCTTACTAGACCAGATTGCTTTAACACACTGCTTTTTTAAAACACTTGCATCATCACTCCCAAGCACATGTAGTTCACAGAGTTCCCAAACAGCTGAGTTGATTTGCTGGGTGTGAACTTGGGACAAGGCTTAGACTTGTCCCAAAGAAAACAAAGAAGCCCAGCCTACAGAAAAGTTAACTGGAGCTTTCTGAGGGAAATGGACTGTTGTTTCAGTCAGACCCAGGATCAATGTCAACAAAATGCATTATTTCTATAAACAATGAATACCTGGAAAACCCCACCAAGGTCTATAAATGAAACTCTGAAGCCTGTACTGGAGAATCAGCATGTTTAGATGCCTCTCTGAAATGCCTCTATGCTGCAGTACGCAGCACAGGGACCAAAGAGGCAGAATCAGTGTGTGTGCAGCTACAGGGCCATGAGCCATGAGCTCTTGGGATCATGGAGACGTGGTGGGATGGCTGACACGACTGGAGTGCTGCAATGGATGGACTGAAGCTCCCTAGGAAGTATAGGCCAGAAGGGTGAAGACAGGGTTGCCCTTTATGTGAGAAAGCTGTAGGAATGCAGGGAGCTCTGCCTGGGGGTGGGTCAGGAGCCAGTAGAGAGCGTAGGGGTCAAGTTTAATGGCCAGAGCAACAAGAGTGCTGTAGCACTGTCTATCTGCTATAGACCTTGTGATCAAGGTGAACTAAATGAGACCTTCTTTGAGCAAATGGAAGAAGCCTCACATTTGCAGACTGTGGTGGTCAGCTTTAAGGGTTCCTCTGCAATTGATCTTGCACTCTCACCTTCTACCTGCACACGAAGACACCCATGATGCCATTTGTGATGAATATCATAGAATCACAGAATGGTTTGTGTTGAAAAGAACCTCACATATTGTTCCAACCCCCCCCACCATGAGCAGGGACACCTCCCACTAGACCAGATTGCTTCAAGTACTGTCCAACCTGGTCTTGAACACTGTGGGACAGCCACAGTTTCTCTGGGCAACCTTGTCAGTGCCCCACCACNGCTATAGACCTTGTGATCAAGGTGAACTAAATGAGACCTTCTTTGAGCAAATGGAAGAAGCCTCACATTTGCAGACTGTGGTGGTCAGCTTTAAGGGTTCCTCTGCAATTGATCTTGCACTCTCACCTTCTACCCGCACACGAAGACACCCATGATGCCATTTGTGATGAATATCATAGAATCACAGAATGGTTTGTGTTGAAAAGAACCTCACAGATCATATCGTTCCAACCCCCCCACCATGAGCAGGGACACCTCCCACTAGACCAGATTGCTTCAAGTACTGTCCAACCTGGTCTTGAACACTGTGGGACAGCCACAGTTTCTCTGGGCAACCTTGTCAGTGCCCCACCACTCTCACAGGGAAGAATTCTTTCCAATATCCAATCTAATCCTGTTCTCTGTCAGTATGAAGTCATCCCCCTTATCCTGTTCCTCCAGGCCCTTGTCCAAAGTCCCTCTCCAGCTCTCTTGGTGCCCCTTTAGGCACTGGAAGGGGCTTTAAGGTCTCTCTGGATCCTTCTCTTCTCCAAGCTGAACAATGTCAGCTCTCTCAGCCTGTCTCTAAACTGGGGAGAGACAGAGTTGATGAGTGGACTTCTAGATGGATTAAGAAAGTGGTTGGATGGTCACAACCAGAGGGTAGTGGTTAATGTTGCAGAGTCCCAATGGACATCAGTGACAAGCGATGTCCCTCAGGGGTCTGTACTGGGACATGTATTGTTTAATATCTTCATTAATGACATTGATGAAGGGATTGAGTGCACCCTCAGCAACTTGGCAGAAGACACCAAGCTGAGGGTGCAGGTGACATACCTGAAGGACGGGGCCGTCCAGAGGGACCTGCAGAAGCTCGAGAAGTGGGCCATGGGAATCTCATGAGGTTTAATAAGGCCAAGCACAAGGTGCTGCACCTGGGTCAGCAACTCCCAGTATCAGTCCAGGCAGCTGATGAACACATCGAGAGCAGCCCTGGGCAGAAGGACTTGGGGGTGCAGGTGGATGAGAGGCTGGACATGCCCCAGCTGCATGCGCTGGCACCCAGGAACCCCCTGTGCCCTGGGCTGATCCCACAGTGTGGGCAACAGGGGAGGGGGTAATTCTGCCTCTCTGCCCCACTCAGGTGAGACCCTGCCTGCAGTGCTGCCTCCACCTCTGGGGTCCTCAGCACAGGACCAATTGGAGCGAGTCCAGAGGAGGCACCAAGTTGATTTGAGGGCTGGAGCACCTCTCCCACAAAGAAAGGCTGAGAGAATTTGGGTTGTCCAGCCTGGGAAAGAGAAGGCTTGAGGTGACCTAATTGTGGCCTTTCAGGACCTGAAGAAGCTACAGGAAACATGGGCAGAGACTACTTAAAAGAGCACGTGGTGACAGGGCAAGTGGGAATGGATTCAAAGTAAAAGAGAGTAGCTTTAGGTTAGATATTAGGAGGAAATTCTTTGCTATGAGAATGGTGAACCCTGGCACAGGTTGCCCAGAGAAGTTGTTGATGCCCCATCAAGGGGCCTGGCTGAATGGAACTCTGAGCAATCTGGCCTAGGGAAAGGTGTCCCTGCCCGTGACAGGGAGGTGGAATTATATGACTAAGGTTCCTTTCAAAGCAAACCATTCTGTGATTCTGTGACTCTAAGATTCTTTGATTCTATCTGCGTAGCAGAGGTGTTCTAGCCCTTGGAGCATCTTAGTGGCCTCCTCTGGACTTGTTCTATCAGATCTGTGTCTTTTTTGTGCTGGGGGCCCCAGAGCTGGATGCAGCATTACAGGTACTGTGGTCTCTCATCTAAGCTGCCTGAGCCTGCAAAAGTAAGCTGTGGTGCTGAAGGAAAGCAGGATAATGAAGGGATGCAGCTCCCAAAGGCAGCTCTACATGAAGTGATCCAGAGAAAGAGAGACTGGGCTGTCCTACTGTGGAACCAGCCATCACACAAGTGATCCCAGCACCAAGCTGGGAACAGACAGCGGGCAGCAATCAGGGATGGACAGAGAGACCGCATGGCAGGGGAGACCCTGAGACACACTGCCAACAGTCTCCTCATCCTCTCAGACAACTTTTGCAGGTGTTGCCCACCTGTATATGCTGGCTGGTGGAATAGGCATTGCTCTGGATCTTGTGCAGACAAATACTGTAGCTGGGACAATGTGGATGTGGTGTGGATGTGGGATGGATATGGCTCCCCCAAAATGGAGATACTATCCCAGGAGATGGATTGCACTTTCAGCGGCAGGAAAATCTGGAGCAAAGCCTGCTTCAACTTCCAGCTCACTGTTCCACTCCCATGAAACCATATCCTGTGGGAGCCAATGCGGACTCTCCCTTCATGCACATGGATAGACCTACACATCCCAAAGCCTGCAAAACATTATTACAGAGTGACTGGCTGAGGGTAACATACCAGAACCTGACTTTATCTGGTCATGTGGGATGTTCTCTGCTGTGGTGGAGCTGGATCTCATATCAAAGATGTCTTATCTTCCATACAAATGTGCTCACAGGCAAATAAGATCAATTAAAGAAGTGAAGCAGCTTGTAAATCAGCTGGCTCTGAGAACTCCCCCAGCCTCTTCCAGTGAGTCAGAGTACATGGATTCAAGATTGCAGGCATCTTTAGAGAACACAGCAAATGCAGGCTAACATGTTCTGCCCAAGAAAACTGATAATAAGGATGAGTGCCACCTGGTTTGTGCCAAAGAAACTCCAAAACTTGAAAAAACCAGGCTGTTTGTTTGATTGAAATTTTCAGGAGCAGGAGGCTTGATCTCATTAACTACTTCATGTGCCTTGCTGACTTTTCAGTTCTGTGAAGGAGCCAATAGCCTGGAACTTGTCTGCTCCGGCTTTTAGAGGGATATGAACTATTATCTCCAGGTTTCTAAATAGCAAACGTTTCCACTCTGAAGTGGGGGATCAAGCAATGCAAGAGGACCCCAGTGGGGTTGTGAAGGCTCCATTCTTGAAGATACTAAACATGAAAGGCCCACAACAACCTAAATTAATTTCAAAATTAATCCAGGCTTAATTGAATTAATTTCAGAATTAATTAGGGAGGCTCATTGGACCAGGTAGCAACCAGAAATCCCTTAATACCTGTATTACTGTGTAATTCTGAACTTCATAAACAAATAACAAAGAAAAGTATAATGAATGGTCATTCAGGTTTGAGCCAAAGTCCCAAGGGGTTGCATTTGGAAGAATACAAAAGCTGTGATGAATGTTGCTTTGTAATTTTTCCCTTCAATAGTCCTTGTCCAAAGCATTGCCATCACTCACTGCTCTGTGCCAGAGCCCTCTCCACACAGGCCCTTCCTCACACAGCATCCTCAGTTAAAGATATATGCAACTCCCTTCTCATGAAGTTTAGCATATTTGACAAAATGTTGGCTTGCACCTCACCCACTGACACAAAAATGCAGTTAGAACTGCCTTTTAAAAGTGATTTTTTCTGTCATACTGAAGAGTGATTAAAATATGACATTTCTGTAAATTGGTCATTGTATAATTAGAAGTTTAAGGTCAATATATTTTTAAATAGCAGATGCAGTTATCTCTATTTAACCTTTCCATTTAACAGTAGGAAGAAAGCTGCACAACTACAGGAGGAAAATAAACGGGTTTTAAGGAATATTTAGTAAATTGTATGTTGCAAAAATTCCCCTGAATTACAGCAGCACAAATTCCCTGCAAGTCATGACAGCTCTCAGGATAAAACAAGGACAGTTCCACGCCCACCAGCTGCTCATTTCTATGTGTTTTGTATTTCACAAAGAGATGAAAATCCCATGCTTGCCTGGTGGGATTTTTGCTCTCTGGGACAAGCGGGCTGAGTGCCAGAGCTCCTTCCATTACCAGATCTTGACTTGAGCCAATGCTGGTTTGCTTCTCATTGGTGCAGTGAGATCTCCCCTTCTGAACCCAGAGCTGATCCTCTCATCTGTCATTACATAACAGCACCAGCTCAATCGAGATGTGGCCTTTGGATACCCTGTGGCTATTGATGGGCTACAGTATTGCGTTTAAATAAAGGGTCATCATTGATCAATACATAGGACAAAGTCATTAAAATCAGACCCCACAACACCTCAGGAATCACACTTCAGGAAAACCCAAATTTTTTCTGGTTAAAAGCCTTTTGTTTTTTTACTATTTAAAATAATTTTTAAAATAGTTATTGAAGAAACTCCAAAATAAAAGGGGCACAAGCGGCTTCAACAGGTGTCCTGATTCCGGTCAGGACAGGGTAACATTTTTGCAGTAGCCAGGAGAGGCATGGCCAAGACTCTGAGGTTATTCTATAGCCCCTCACACCAATGTGCAGGGGGCGGGGGAAATGTGCCCTTCTGGTCGGCAGGTGGTGGGTGGGCTGTCAGGGTAGTGCTGGCTCTGCATGGTGAGCGGAATCGCTCATCTCTCTTGTACCCTCTGTTATTTAATACCGTTGCTGTTAGCGTCTGCTTCTTATTCCATTGCTGTTTCCAGTAAATTGTTATCTTGACTTTTGATCTTTAGCTTTTGTGCCTCCAGTTTTCCTCTCCATCCTGGGAAAGGCGGAAGGGAGTGAGTTGGAGTATTTCAGTGGGAACACCTAAGCCACGACAACAGGGAAGAAGCCATCTCCACTGAAATGATTGTAAAGTACCTGTGAAGCAGGCACAGGGAGCAGGGAGCACCTCCAGAGCCCTGTTGGATGCTCCTTCTGTTCATCACAGGCCTCTTACATCTAACTCTGACTTTGCTCCATGCAGGATGCTGTGGCACCCAGACCTCCTAAATGACCAGAATTAAATTTTTCATGGACTTATAGCTATGGGAAGCAATCATAACGTGCCTTCTTTTCATTTCCTTCTCTACCAAGCTCACAGGATGACGGTTTCAGAGTGCAATACTCTGGAGTTTGACATTTAACTTGAGTTGATCATCCCTTTCTTACCCTCTGTCAGGACAAAGGATGGGCTTGTTGTGGGAAAATGTTTGTGCTGCATAGGAAATATTCCCCACTGGCAGCAGAGTGAATCAGGAATATTTTGTGTGAATGAGGCTCTGTTGCACCCTAGGGATTGAGAGTGTGTGCAGAAAAATTATATTTTGAATTGCTACTATCCCAAAACGACTGAGATGTAAAAATTCTTTTTCCTTTCAGTTCATGGAGGAAACCCCATGAAATGCACTAAGGCTCTATGGTTTGTCACTCCAAAGTCAGGCAGAGCAAGGGTCTTGATATAAGGTATAATTTTGATATTTATCATATAGCTACAAGATTCTTTATTGGATCTGTTTCTCACACCTTCTAAAGCAGATGGGGTTAATCTCATGTAACTCTATACAATCCTTTTCATTACCAGAGGGACACAACAAGCCCATCCTTCTAATGGCTACTCAGTCAACTGCTTTTGAATGTCCAAGCGACTCTCTCAAATACATTTATTTCTGCTGACAATAAACAAGCCCAGACCACCTCAGATGGAGACAAACAGCTCATGGATGCCTGCGGCTACCTGTGGTGAGACATTCTCCTGCCCTGCTTCTTGGGGTCACCATAGGGACCACCTGCACCAAAAGCAAAAGCCTCTGTGCCTGGTTCTGCTCTGACACTTGACTGCAGTGCTGAAGTGAGCTGAGACACTGAGAGACAGAGTGCTTCCAGCCAGTGACTTAGCTCTCCCACCCACCCTCCCAGGCAGGCAACTGTGCTGCCATGTGTGTTTGTGCTGTGGCAGTGGCAGCTCAGCAAGGACTGAGCTCTCTCCATTACCTGTGAGGCATGTGGGTTTTGCTCTTTGGGAAGCATCTTTGAACCCATCTGCCAGCAAGAAAAATGAAGAATTGCCCTGTGAAAGTGATCCTTGTGGGACGTTCTTCAAACTGAAAATGGCTTCTTCTGGCCATGTTTGTGAAAGCTGAGGTAAAGAGTGTAGAGGGAGGTTCAGGTGGGGGCTGGGCCAAGTGTGTGCCCAGGAGGATGGTCTTTGGTTGTGAGGAGGGACAGTCATGGCCTGGCAGCTTCCAAACAGAATATACAGAATATACTGCTCTGGCAGAGGAGTTATCACATACTGGAAGCTCATCTCTGGCATCATGGTAAGGGCATTGACAAGTGCATTAGAGAGAATGTTTTTATTGTGCAAGAGAGATTATTTTTTGCCTTTCAGATTGCATTCTTTCTTTTTTTTATCTCTCTGCCTTGAATTAACCATTTCTCACTTTTACCATTCTTTTCAAATGGTATTGTTTTTTCAAATATATTAATGGCAATAGGCAGTACAGAAATTACATCAGCCCATTCCAGGACGAGAATGGTCACCTCACAAACAGGGACAGAGACAAGGCAGGAGGTGTTTAGTGCTTTCTTTCCTCTGCCTTCAACACGAGTGATGGACCAGGGGATCTCAGTGCCCTGAGCTGCAGGACCATGAGTGCGAGAATTATGAACTCCCAGTCAACTCTGACATTGTGTGGAATCTACTGCTCCAGCTAGATCCCTACAAATCTCTGGGGCCTGATGGGATTCATCCCAGAATCCTAGAAGAGCTGCTGATGTCATCACAAAACCTCTCTCCATGATTTTTGAGCAGTTTTGGGAATCCAGAGAGGTCCCAGACGACTGGAAGCTGGTGAACGCTGTCCCGATTTTCAAGAAGGGCAAGAAGCAGGACCCTGGGAACTACAGCCCTGTCAGTCTCAATTGAGTGCCTGGTAAAGTTATGGAGAAGATTATTCTGGGAATTATTGAAAAACATCTGAAAGATAGTCACTGGTCATAGCCAGCAGGGCTTCAGGAGAGGAAAGTCCTGCTTATCCAACCTGATTTCCTTTCATGACAAGGTGACCCACCTGGCTGATCAAGGGAAGCCAATTGATGTGAACTTTTTGCATTTCAGTAAAGCTGTCTCCCCCCAGATACTTCTGCACAGATTGTCCAGCCCACAGCTGGATAAACACATCATGTGGGGAGTAAGCAATCATGTGGGGGGTAAGCAATTAACTCACAGGTCGAGCACAAAGGGTGACAGTGACTGAGGTGACATCAGACTGGGGACCTGTCACTAGTGGGGTTCCACAGGGCTCCATCCTGGGCCCTGTGCTCTTCACCATCTTCATCAAGGACTTGGACATAGGACTAGAAGGGACACTGAGCAAGTCTGCAGATGACCCAAAACTGGGAGGAGTTGCTGAGTCCCTCAAAGGCAGGGAGGCCCTGCAGAGAGACTTCGAGAAATTGGAGGACTGGGCAATCACCAACCATATGAAGTTTAACAAGGGAAAATGCCTGGACCTGGGGGTCCTGGTGGGTGCCACTTGGCCACGAGTCAGCAGTGCCCTGGCAGCCAGGAGGGCCAACCCTGTCCTGGGGGCACCAGGGAGGGGATTGTCCCGCTCTGCTCTGCCCTGGGGTGGCCTCCCCTGCAATATTGGGGCACTTTGGGGAGACACAATGTAGGGAAGGTATTGAGCCATTGGAGAGTGTCCAAAGAGATGGGGAAAGGCCTTGATTTGAAGCCATATGAGGACACTAAGGGCACTTGGTGTGTTCAGCTGGAGCAGAGGAGACTGAGGGCAGAGCTCACTGCAGTTCCAACTGCCTGGGCAGGGGCAGAGGAGGGGCAGGACTGAGCTCTGCTCTGGGGGGACCAGGGACAGCACCCAGGGAATGGCCTGGAGCTGTGTCAGGGCAGGCTCAGGTTGGATCTCAGGACAAGGTTCTTCCCCCAGAGGGTGGTTGGGCACTGCCCAGGCTCCCCAGGGCAGTGGGCACAGCCCCAAGGCTGCCAGAGCTCCAGGAGGCTTTGGCTGATCCTCTGGGGCACATGGGGTGACTCTTGGGGATGGTCCTGTGCAGGGCTAAGGACTGGACTCAATGATCCTTGTGGGTCCCTTCCAACTCAGAACATTCTGTGTTTCTGTGATCATGAGAGGCTTCTGATACTGAAGTCACAGTTTTTCGCTAAAAACTGTGGTTTGTGCTGCTTGAGATACAGCCTGGCTCTGCAGCCTGGAAGAGCAGCTCCTTTCTTCTTCCAGAAGGATATTTGCTTTTCTCATGGAAGATCTCTTTATCCTCTAGATACTGACAAGTCAAATCCTGCGTTCAGTTTTGGGCTCCTCATGACAAGAAAGACATTGAGAGGCTGGAGTGTATCCAGAGAAGGGCAACAGACCTGAGGAAGGGTCTGGAGCACAAGTCTGATGAGGAGTGGCTGAGGGAGCTGGGGGGCTCATCCTGGAGAAAAGAATGCTCCAGTGGGACCTTCTAACTTTCTGCAACATCCTGACAGGATGGTGGAGCCAGGTGGGGGTCAGGATCTTCTCCCAGGCAACAAGTGTCCAGACCAGGCTTCAAGTTGTGACAAGGGAGGTTTAGATTGGACATTATATTTCTTATATTGAATATTAAATATATATTGGATATTATATTTCTTCACTCAAAGCATGGTCAAGCATTGGAAGTGGTGGACCTTTCCCTGGAGGGATTTAAAAGATGTGTGAATGCGGGACTTGGGGACATGGTTTAGTGTGGCCTTGGGAGTGCTGGGTGGAACAGTTGGACTCAATGATCTTAGAGGGCTTTTCCAACCTCAAGGATTCTGTGATTCTATGAATCAAAGTCACCCCAAGGAGCAAATATTTATGTTAAGCATGAAGAGCTGCAAATGCAAAAGTGTAACTAGCTTATTAGAAATTCAGTGAAATAAAGAGTAACTTCCTCTGTCTCAGAGAAGTCTCACAATGTGCTTTATCGCAGTGGGAACACACTGCCACTGCAGCAGCATTGATGAACAGAGACCCGTCAGATACCTGCAGTGCCGTTTACAAGCTTTGTTAAGTGTCGCTCTAGTCCTAGTGAACATTTAACACAAAACAGGCTGGTTTGCATTTTCTTGCTAATTGCTTCTCAGAGGAAAGTTTTCACAGGCAAGTAGAGCTGATCTCTGTAGCTGGTGGCATAATTGGTCCATCCCCGCTCGCATTTGCTTTAACACATCAAAGTGACAGCACCCTGCCTGCTCAGGAGAACAAACCCGACACACCTAGCACAGAGCCACAGCCCTTGTCTAACAGCAAGGTTGTCTTGACTCTTCTCTGGTTCACGTGTCCATAGATTTCAGAGAAGCTGCTGCTGAGAATGTCTTCAGAGTTCCCCACACCAGTGATTTGTCTCCATCCTTCCTGGGCAGCACTCTGTGCAACACCTGGAAAATACCTGTTCTGGAATTGTGATTCCTTGAAACAGAGCAATATTCTGGCATGGCATGGCTAGTTGTAGGCTGGGGTTTCTGCATGATTGTGCCAGAATGTCTGCTATAGTAATAAAAAATGTATTTCAGGAGAAGAGGATGCTGACAGAACAATTCCTACAGATCCTCCACTCTCTGGGCCATTATTATTTAATAATGTTTAACAGTGTTATTTAATATCTTCATTTTGGGAACAAGTTAAGCCACTAGCACCTGCATTCAGATAATTAGGATCAAAAGGGAGTGCTTTGGCCTTGACTGGTGTTTTTCATAAAGAGAGTGCTGTGTTCTCCAAGCGAACACCACTTAATGGTCTGCACGGTCTGCATGTTCTTCCTGTGGCTGAAAACAGCCAAATATGACACGAGTGTAAATGTGTGGAATCAAAACACCAGTTTAGCAAGATCCTGGGAATTCTGGTTCACTGAATGACAATACCAGGTGCTTTACAAAGGAACCCTAATAAAAGGGGAATGCCAAAAAGAGATCGTCAGACAAGTCCCGAAATCGAACTCTGTGTGGTGGCAGTCTCGTTCCTTTCAGTGCCCATACTTCATTAATGACATTGATGAAGGGATTGAGTGCACCCTCAGCAACTTGGCAGAAGACACCAAGCTGAGGGTGCAGGTGACATACCTGAAGGACAGGGCCGTCCAGAGGGACCTGCAGAAGCTCGAGAAGTGGGCCATGGGAATCTCATGAGGTTTAATAAGGCCAAGCACAAGGTGCTGCACCTGGGTCAGCAACTCCCAGTATCAGTCCAGGCAGCTGATGAACACATCGAGAGCAGCCCTGGGCAGAAGGACTTGGGGGTGCAGGTGGATGAGAGGCTGGACATGCCCCAGCTGCATGCGCTGGCACCCAGGAACCCCCTGTGCCCTGGGCTGATCCCACAGTGTGGGCAACAGGGGAGGGGGTAATTCTGCCTCTCTGCCCCACTCAGGTGAGACCCTGCCTGCAGTGCTGCCTCCACCTCTGGGGTCCTCAGCACAGGACCAATTGGAGCGAGTCCAGAGGAGGCACCAAGTTGATTTGAGGGCTGGAGCACCTCTCCCACAAAGAAAGGCTGAGAGAATTTGGGTTGTCCAGCCTGGGAAAGAGAAGGCTTGAGGTGACCTAACTGCGGCCTTTCAGTACCTGAAGAAGCTACAAGAAACATGGGCAGAGACTACTTAAAAGAGCACGTGGTGACAGGGCAAGTGGGAATGGATTCAAAGTAAAAGAGAGTAGCTTTAGATTAGATAGTAGGAATAATTTTTTCTCAGTGAGAGTCATAAGGCCCTGGCACAGGTTGCCCAGAGAAGCTGTGGCTGTCCCATCCCTGGAAGTGTCCAAGGCCAGGTTGGACAGGGCTTGGAGCAACCTGAGATAGTGGGATGTGTCCCTGCTCATGGCAGGGGGTGGTAACCTTCCAACCCAAGCAATTCTATGATTATAAGCTCACGGGTCCATTATTTGAGTGTCTAAACGAGCAGCAGCTGGTTATTAGCATTGTCAGTTGCACTCTTTGCTCAGATTCTGCAAGCTTCATCAAGACAAACATGCATGAACATGTGTGCCTTCTTGGACATCAAACCTGAATGAGAGTTGGCTATTTTCCATCACAATTCATTTGGGATCCAAACAATGGGGAATGCTCCTCACTATGGGTGCTGAGAGGTGACCCAGGAGCCCCAGGGAGAGCTGGATGCAAGCTCTGTGGATCTGGGAAGCGTCTGACTAAGCAAAATGTTCAGCTCTAAATATCCGAAGTCCTGCAGGCAGAACGGCTAGAAAGAGTCATATTTAGTAGCTGATTGGCAGGGTGGGCTGGCTTAGGCCAGGTCCCACCAGCAAGGCACCTTGAAAACCATCCTGGAAATGGGGACACTCAGAGAGACATCCTGTGAAACTAAGACTGGAGATGTGTTTTGTACTTGTTTTCTTAATAACTTTTAGTTTTCAATTATTCATCTGTAAGTCAAATAAAAAACAGTATTGGAGCAGTATTTTCCTCGTAAGACCTGTCTTTCCAGAGGTGAGAGGTTATCATTGAAAGTTGCACAAAAGCAGGCCTGAAGAATCGGTAGGGAAAGGAGCTCAGAAGAATACTTACCAGAGCTTTGAAGAGTGGGGTCTTTGTTTGCTCTCAGCTGAGATTTAGAGAAGCTTTTCTTCAGGAGGCATTCAAGCACCCCTTCTTCAGAGAAACACTCATGCCTCCAGCTAAACCCCAAAAGGCCTGTGAGGCAGACACAGTCTTCATAAAATGCAGGGATCATATAGTTATAAAAAGAATTATATTTTTGTGGTTTTGAAAGATGAGTGGCCTGGACAGGTCTGCACAAGTGCCCAGTCTTCCCTTACCACGTTCCCTCTGGTAGTAATTCCTCTCCTTCCTCACTTTTTTCCTTTCCTCGCTGCAAAGTTCTCCCAGCCTTTACCCAAAGTCAAATCAAGACCCCAGTGATATGTAAAGACCTAAGAAACAACACAACCAACAGACCTGGGGTTGATTATAGAAAACAAGCAGACTTTCCCATTGCATTTGACAGCCAAGGAGGGTTTGGGCTGGTACTACCTCCAGAGGAGTTGTATAATAAGGAGGAATCTGACTCCTCAGCATTCAAGAATATTGCCCTTTTCTGTGTGTGAACAAGAAAAGCATTTTACTGAATAACTGGGTTTGTGGTGTGTCCTTAACTCCACAGCAAGAAATCTCTTTGCTGCAGATTTTGAGACAGCAATGGAAAGTGTGCAAAGCATAGGCCAGTGTATGTTTAATTCCCTGAATAATACCAATGTGATTTCCTTCAGGATGCAGAGTATGAAATACAGTGATTGTGTACAGAAGCCAGTGATCCAGCTAGTTCCAGTGAGGCAGACATTAGTGAGAGAGCTCAGCAGTAGGAAGAAAACCCAAACTGAGGAATTGCTCCGGAACATTTAACACAGCTTCTGCTGCACAGGACAACTACAGGAGCAGACAGGACATTTTCACCTGAGTCATTACATCTGCAGTGAGAACAACCAAGCAGAAAGCAGTGAGATGGCATGTCTCAGTGTCACTGGTGGGTGCGTTCTTTCTTTCCTCCAATGCCCCTCTCTTCTCAGATGAATTGTTCTTGCTATTCTCTTAGCAAGTCTCTTAGGGAGTGGAACCTGTCCTTCAGCTTCACTTTGGAGCCAACATAGCTCTAACCTTCCTTCACTCAGGAGGTATCAGAACCTCTGTTGAAGCAAAACCTGCTGCACTGAGCCTTGCCCTCCTTGCTGCCTACTCTTTTCTCCTCTTTTCATGAACTTCTCTGGAAACTGGAAAGAGCGTGTTTAGTTTGGGACAGTAGAGGAGTTGAGGGAAAGCCCTGTCTGCCCTAGACCCAAAGCCAGCTGAAACGCAGTGTGACAGTGCTTGCTGTCCCTGCCTCGGGAGAGGGCCTGGGTGCAGCCAGCATCACAGCAGGGTCACCCGTGTGGTGATGGCTCTGTGGTCAAGCACACAGCAGAGAAGACTAGTATGGCAGGCACTATGAAAACATCACCACCAATCAAACTGTGGTGTTTGTGTCACATCTATTTGGAATCACAGTGTTACCATGACATCAGGAAAGAGATCCTATCCACAGGCATCACAGAATTTCTGGCTGAATCTGAAGAGCTGTGAAGCTCTTCCTCGTGCACACCATTCCTTCCGTCCAGGAACCTGACTCCATGCCAAAATCTCCTTTGCTTTGCTGGCCACAGCTTCACCCCACTCAAGGGAAACTTCCCTCAGGAATCTCTTGCTTCCCATGGAAAGAGAGTGGAGTGGTTACATCTGAGGAGACTGTGATTGTGGTTCCTCTCACATGAGCAGGTGAGAGCGACGTATTGGGCTTTTTGTACCACGTAATAAGAGTCTAGCAAAGGAAGCAAAGGAAGAGGGTGAAGGTCCAGCCCACTCACATTCCAGACTGAGCAGCACATTGGCACCCTGTGGTTGAACCTCCGAAGTGGACACTTGCTCACTGTCGTGCAGTGTTTTCCTATGGACGGTTGTTTGCTGGTAGCGCTGGATCAGAAAGACTGGGAGAAGCCCACTTTGAGGCGGTAGTCCTGGCTTGATCCTTCCTTGCTGTGATACAAAGCATGGTTGGTGGGCCATGGCTCTGGGGGGATGTCCCTCCCTCCAGTGCACAGTCCCCAGAGGGCACATCAAAGTCGCGGTGGTGCAAAGGTAGAGTTCCAAAGGAAGGCAGCTGTTGATTTTCCTGTGCTTCTGCAGGGGAGGTGCTGGAGACAGAGGCATGCTGGAGGATGCACCAGTTGCACCGTGGAAGTGGTGGATGAAATCGGTGCTTTTGTCCAGCCCAGTGCTCCCTTTAGCAGTGAACTCACTGGAAGGAGCAGTCAGCCAAACCCAAGGAGGACCTAGATCAGATCAGTCACTTTCTGGGAGACTCTGCTTCTCACTGTCTTTCCAGGGTGACTCATTCAGGCTGCAATGTGGAGGCTCAAAGCAAGTGGTGTGAATCCTGCTTCATGAGGAAAGCTAAAAAGAGAGGTGAACAAGGAAAAGTAAGGAAGCAAAGAGGGTGTGACTTCACCCACAGCAAGGACCATGAATTACAATCTCAGCAGGGAGAGGCACTCTGCACAGGGCAGTAACTAGAAACATGCCAGTGCTCATTTTGAAAGAAAGACTGCAGATAAACCCTGTTCCTAGCTAGAAGTGGAAATCAAAAGAGAGAAATGAAGCATCCCTCTAATTTTCTTTACTTTGTGCAGCTTGTAAGGAAACTCGCTCAGGGAGAAAGTCCTTCAAAGAACCAGATCATTCCATTGTGAGAGCTGAAGTGTCTGCAGACAAACAGATAAGCACTAAGGAGCTTTCCTGCAGCACAGAGGATCCAAAAAGTTTTCAAAGTGAACATTTTCTAGAAATGTAGCATATAGCCCACTGACGTTGAATATGCATGACTGCAGCCTCAGTATTCCCATGGAGAGGGAGGGATGGGTGAGTTACCTGAGCCCACAGGCAGCTGCAGTGCCATTTCAGCTCACCCATTTGCCAGCAGATTTTGCAGTCGGTGAGGTGCCCGCTCTGTATGCAAGTGTTGGGGCAGCAAATACAAGAAGGAAGTAGAATAACTAGAAAATATCCTTTGGGCATTTGCCTGGTGATGGTCCACCTGCTCTGCTTTGCTTTGTGCGTTTCACCTTGCTCCTGGGCAATATTCACCTGTAAGGGGTCAGGGAACTGCTGGGCCACCTTCAGCTCAGCAACTGCAATTCTCTGAGAGTAACATCTGGAGACTTTGTTCTGGATCACAGTCCCCTTGTGCTTAATCCTTAATCAGTGTGATACAAGGCAGTGGTTACCTTCATGTGTGTGGCTTGAGTGGAGAGGAGAAATTCACGTTCCAAGAGTCAGTGCTAGTGTGTGCCTCATCTCCGTGCTGATCCTGCCCTTCCTCAGCAGAGCCCAGCCACAGGGCAGCTCTGCCTGCCAAGCTGCAGTTCATCTCCTGACTGAGAACTAGGAAGCACAGACGGAGTGGTCTGGGTTTGGATCCACTTCTTTGGGCCAACTTCGTCTCCAGGGTCTTTGGATTCTCTGGAAGGAGCAGCCCTTTACTATGCTGGGTGCTGCTCTGCAAGGGCTGTGCAGAGCCTGCTGCCCATCACAGGGCATCAGGCCTTGTCTGAGGAGCTGTGGGCTAAGCAATTCTACTCTGGAGGCAAACTAAACAGTATCTACTTCTTTATTTGACATTTAAATGTTATTAAAATACTTAGCTCTTTCTTTTCTGCCATGCTTAGAGGTTTCTGAGGTATTTTAATATGAAAACGAACAATATCTTTATCTGTTGAACTTCATGAACAAAGCATTTATCTACTATACCTGTCTGCTAGAATTTTAAAAGAAGTAAATTACAAAATTCCTTAGGCACTAAAGCTCCATTGTGAGCTGCCTCAGGATGGATGGGGGCGCTTGCTACACTTTTCAGAAAAAAATTGGATCAGACCCAGGGGAAACATCCAAAATACCTTACTTTAGTGACAATGCCAGATACTGAAGCAACTATTTTGAAAGCACAGAATCTAAATATGATATTAAAGTGAAAGTAGCTCCATGGTTATAAAAAGGGAGATAATAATAGTAGAAGCCCCTCACTAGCATCCATGAACAATAGCAAGCAACTCAAACTGCAGTGCTATCTGAGGTATGACACAAATATAACACACTCAATAAGCAGCCTGTTGTGCTTATGCCAACATTCTAATTATGGGCCCATTTCTAAGCATGTGGACAGATAGCCCATGTAGACTGATAGCTGTGTTTTGCAGCATGAACTGGAAGAGAAGAGAGGACTGATGACCCTTTTTTTCATTGTATGTTCCTCTATGAGACACCTAGTGATATGGAAGCACCATTTCCTCCTAAGCTCCAGCAAAAGTCTGGGCACCTCTGTAGTTCTGGGAAGCCTGGGCTACCAGTGATCTGAATTTGTCCATGCACACGGCCATGAGCAGGTGGGTGACTTTGTGCTGAGGAGATGCAAAAAGCCCCGGGAGAGGTAGCTTGTGCTCTGGTGGGGGGACTGGGACCAAGTGCACTGGTCAGCCCTGGGCAGTATGGGACAGTCTGACTTCATGGATATAAATCAAGATGTTACCTGTGCAGTAAGCACTCCTGTCAGCAATGCAGTCAATTAGCAACATCTACTGCCTATGCTGAAAAGGATCCAGAACCTAGAGCTTATTTCATCCTCAAGCAGTCCCCAAGGCTGATGAATGATGCCTTTTGTGGAAAAGGAGCTCAAAATGGCAAGATGCAGGGGTCTAAAGTTTATGTAGAGAAGTAGTGCTGGGACTGAATGAGACCATCTGAAATGGACCATTGTGCCATGCACAAATATTCTCTCATGAGTTTTAATCTCCTACTGGGGCAAACAGTTTCTGCAGTGAAGACCTGGAGGGGTTTTCCAGGCTGCCTTTTTGCCATCTGTATCTTAGTTGGCCTTGGTAAGATTTTGAAAGGAATTAGCAGTCCGCAATTCACTAGAGCCAGGGAAGCAGAAGTGCTACTGCTTTTCCATTGTACATTCTGTATAGCCATTGCTAACTAATTAAAGTGTCCTTATCATGCAGTCTCTCAACAGCCAATGCCAGTTTTTTCAGGAGCTATGTCACACAGTCAGCCATGTTTCCCACTGAGGCAATCTCTTAAGGTCTGGTTAAGCTGTGCCTGGAAACTGGGACATAGGTACCAGAAGAAAAGCCAAATAATTTTGTCTTCCTACATTTAGCATCCTTCTCCAGTGCTTTTCCCTTTTACCCCATGGAGCCCCAACTCATCTTCACAGCACAGCCCAGGGCATATCTTTAACACCGACTTGCAAAATCACTGTGCCAGCACACTTGGTCGGAGCACTCCTAGCTGGAGTGGGAATGAGCACAGTCTGGGTGGAAGAACAAGATGGACTCTCTAAATGCACTGGCAGAAAAAGAGATGCTAAAAAACTGGATCCCCTTACTTAACCAGGCAGGGGACTTGGGGACAAAGGACATGGAAATGGTTGAGGTATCCTGTTCAGCCTGGAGAAAACAAAAATAAGATCTCATGGTTGCCTGCAGGTATCTAACGGAAGGGAAGGCTGAAACAGATTCTACCTGGAGGTGTGCAGCAAAGGACAAGAGCTTATGCTGGACTCAAGCTGCAACACTGGGAATTTCAGTGAGGTATTATGAAAAAAAATTTATTGTGAAGACAGTCAATCAATGGAACAGGAGCCCAGAGGAGTTGTGGATTCCTGATTATTCATTTAAAACTCAGCTGGACCAGGCTCTGAACAACCAAATCTGCTCAGAGTGGCAGGTAGGGTCCAGCAGCCTCCAGATATTTCTTCCTACCTCTTCTTCTCTCTAAGTCTAGATTCCATCTGATCAAACGAGTTTTATCTTCTCCCTTCTTCAATTTCCTGTCTGCAGTGTAATTTGGGTCAGGATTTAGATCAGCACAAATAGTTTATTTTTTTCACTGTTCAGTTTTCCCACAAAAAAAACCTCGAGACAATGCCAAATACAAGGAAAAGAAAAAGATGGAGCAAAAGTACTAATAATCCACTCAAAATTTAGGACACAAAAAAAAAAGAAGGCAGAAAGCAACAAAAAATAATAGCCAGTAAAAAATTTAGAAACACAAATTTTCAAAAATTTCATAAGAGGTTTTGGAAAAAAGGCCAAAAATGTATTTTTTCCAAATGCATAGAATGAAAATTACTATGATTCCATCCCCCCCTCCGTATGACTTTCTCCATATGGTTTCTAATTTGTGATTACTTATAAATTTGCAAATTATGAGGAATTATTCATTGTATCTGTACATTCTGTCTTTCTCCTGACTAGAAACACCAAGACCAGTTTTCCTAGGTGAATCATGAAGCAGATCTTTCACTACCAGGCTCATCCTTCTCCTCTTTTTCTACTTTATTTTTTTGCCTCCGAAAAAAATGAAATGTGTAATTTTGAATCACGCTTTAAAGACATCAACATTTGATTGATTTTGATTTTATATCTGTTTTGTCTCTCTCCTCTGCTATGTAATACAATCCTCTAGAACATCTTGCTGGCTGCTTGCTGGTTGTGCTGTGGAAGGAACACCTTTCTCTGGGATGTATTAGTGAGACCACTGGGATCACTGGTGGTTTGCCATCATGGGAACTGCTTCCAAAGGGAGACAACACTTCTCTTTTTCATCCCCTGGTATCACATGAATCTAGCTCTTTATGAGCCTCCATCCTCACAGATTTTCAGGTCTCAGCTGGACAAGACTTTGTATAACCTGGTCTATACCTTCCAGACTGCCCACCTTTGAGGAGGAGGTTGGACCACAGACCCCCAGGGATCCCTTCCAGTTATGCTGTGATATGACTCGTGTTTCCATACACAGGGGCTATTTCAGTCTCTGACATTCATGAAAATAACATGAGCCAAAACACCACCACCACAGAGGACATTCCCACTCTTCACCCCTGTTGCATTGCTGGGCACCATCCTGCATGCTGTACCTCTTTACTGGAGAGCACGGGAACATGCACTTCCCATGGACTGCTTTTTCTCACAGCTTTGAATGTTTTAATTTCTCTTAGCAAAACATATTTTTAGGGACATAATGGGAGTTGACAGGGACAAGTGTTTTTCTAAATAAAATCAAAGTGCTTCAGTATTTGCTATTTTCTCTTGTTCTTCTCTTCACACAATTTCATAATAGCCTGTAAGGCAAGGGAAGGATGGCAAAGGAAGGACACAAATCTATCACCTCTAATCAAGAATACAAATATTTATTTAATAGCCTTCCCATTAATGAGCATCTGGGGCAGAAGGACGTTTCCTCTACAGAGGATTTGCCAAAACAACAGAGCTGAATGGCAGCCCAAAATCAAAGATTCTTGGCTATTGCATGCAGGGATCACTGTCGAAAGAACTGAATGCTGACTCGGCCTACTTACAGCCCTTTCCTTTCCACCCTGTGACTTACAATTGCTTTATGTACACCGACCCCAGACTCAGCCAGTGGCGGACACGGCAATACCCACACTGTGCACGGACGTGTTGCACAGGCTCTGAGTACTCATCTCTGTCTTAGCATCTCTTTTGGAGTGAAACTCCCAGGACAGCCCATGCAATTTCTGTCCAACTGGCAGTGGGGTGCAGAGGATGTCCTGCCCTGCTCTAGACGGTTTTACCTGAGGGGAAGCAGTAGTTGCAATTACACCTGGTGACAGCTTAAATTTAAAAATAGACCAATTCAGTGAATCATGGATGCTTTGTCCCCGATTTTTGGTAGACTGCTGCCTTGCCCTTTGGCTCTGAGCAGCCAAAAGGCGAACACTTGAGTCCTGTTGTTGAGGAATATATCTGGTGCAGGTAGCTCGGCGTGCAGCTGCAGTGCCAGCTGCAGATTGAGCTCTGGCTGAGAGCCCGAGACAAGAGGCCATGAACTGTCGATCCTTTGCATAACAAAGGGCGCGAAGACCTGTGGTGCCAGACAGGGGAATGGACACTGGGATACACAGCAGGAGCGGGAGACTCAGGAGGAAAAGCAAGACTTGTGCGCAGGTAAACTGTGAGGGTATAAAAGCCCAGGGATCCTTTCCTCAGGGTCCCTCCTCTGAGGCACCAGCTCGGAGCTGTTTTTGTTTTACTGCACCGTGAATAAATTGCATAATGGAACGAGACATCCGAGGCTCTGCTATGGGAAACCTGGGGTGGAATCAGTGAAGAAACCTGGTCTGACTGTGAGAGTGTGGGCTGTGTGGGGAGTCAGGTGGGGACCCGCTGGGTTACCAGAGCCATCCGCTGTGGAGGGGCTCCGATCTGAGCCTTCAGTCCCAGCAGTGAAAGTCTCTGACCTGACAGTCCATCTTCCCCTCAGCAGTGAGGAAACCCGGGTAGGGCTCCCAGGGTACAGGACTGCGGTACAGCCCTGCCACAGGCAACTGCCATGCAAAATTAAAAAGGTGTGTACCACTGATGTGCCAACATCTTTATAGCTGTTAAACATAGCATCTCTATAAAGAATAAAACAAAACCAACTTTATTTCCCAAACTCTATTTTTCCATGAAGCTGTTTTTTTTCTGACATTAGATGAATGGAGTCTCTTTACTAGATCTGTGAAAGGTGAGCCTCAGAGCTACTGGTTCAAATTCAAATGATTTAAAATGCTTTCAATGTTTTAATATTCACTTTCTAAGTGTGAACATGAGAACATGGAGTCTCAGCCAGATGTGTTTCCTAGAGTCTGACATGTATCACTTTGTTCCTGAGACATCAGCTGCAGGACAAATGGAAAAGTCACGAGTCTCACTAGATGGTTGGGATCAAAACGAACAGTTCCTCATTGACAGTGTGACATATGTGTTTTCACTGTAGCCAGTACTGAGAGCTTTGCGGTTGGTTGTCTTTGCCTCAGAAGAATCAACTGGCAGAGGTGGTTACTGGAAATCACAGGAGAAGGACCCTGTCAAGAGTTTTCTCATGAATCTGCTATCCTGCCCTGAATCATTAAAAGCTGTTGCTATGCCAAGCAGTGCTGCTACTCTCCTTCCCCTGCTTGAAGTGCTGCCGTGGATCACAAGGCTGGTTACAGATTAGGACACTTGCAGCTTGCCTCCAAGCCCAGATATCTGCTCGATCACTCAGTGAGTTGGTCTGCACCATTCTGTTTCCCTGCCCCACTCCTGACACTTAACAGAGCTGTAAGGAATTCACACCTTGGATTGCTTCACTCCTTTATGACACATGGAAAATTTCCAGTGAGACAGTGTGATGGGCAGGAGCTGCCATTCTCCTTAGGGTCTAGTTGGAATTTCCCTTGCTGTGACTTTTGTCCATGGTCCTTCCACTGTGCACAGCTGAGAAGAACCTGCCTTCATCTTCTATAACCCCATTAGTTAACTGAAGATTGCAGTTAGATCCCCCTGTCCCTTAGCTTTTCCAAAATGAACGTGCCAGGTCCTTCAGCCTCTCCTCACGCAATGTGCTCCAGTGCCCTTTTTGCTCCAGTGCCCTCCGGTGGGCTGTCTCCAGCTCTGATGTCAGAACCACACACTGTCCAGAAAAAGGCCTCGCTGAGTCAGTGCAAGAACAGTGCTGACAGAATTCATCTCCCCTGTGGAAGAAAATGAATGTCCACCTGTAACAAAACGATACTTTTTTTAATGTGTAAATAAGACCTGTGACCTCACGGAGCTTCAGTGAGCACACACAACTTTTTTGGACATGGCTGTCTTTCTCAGCCATTTTCTGCATCGAAATTTGAAACAGATTCAAGAAACTCTTTGAGAAGGCAGCTGCCAAGCAGTTTCAGGCTCTGGTACCAGTTACCTCAGCAATTATAAGACAGGTTTTGTATTTTGATATTGTACCAATTTCTGAGCATTCCTCTACTTGATAAAGAGAAGGGAAAGAGAGCAGCCTCAGGAGAAGGAAGCATTGACTGGGCTGGGCTATGGTCCTTTGCAAGACTGAGAATAAAGCTTTAAAGCCAAAATACACCTTCTGTAGAGGTGTAGAGAAGTGGTGCCTGAAGAATTCTCCATATGCCAGTGTCTAACTGTGAGGTTTGGAATGTGACAAAAACGTGGAATTCAGAGGAAAATGACTCATCTAGGAAAAATAAGTACTGTGATTTTCCTCATTTTTTGGAATGTCCATGTTTTTAATTCAGTTTTCAATGATAAAGTAAGGTGACATCAAATATCAAAAAGCTGAGGAAATTCCTGAACCGAGAGACCTCACATGATGCATTTGCTTTCCTCGACCAAAGTAAATTTCTGTCACAAGAAGCCAGTACATTTTGTTGCCTCAGAAAAGAGTTGATTGGTTAATCGTAAGGGTAAATGTCAAAGAAGGAGCTGCAGAATGCAAAAGAAATAGATGTAAACTAGCAATGGGCAAAATTAGGATGAAAATTAGGATGGTCCCATGTATTAGTATTCTGAGCATAGTTTAACAGTGAGCAAAAGCAGTTTTGAAGTACTCAGGGTAGTT
This sequence comes from Cephalopterus ornatus, assembly GCA_013396775.1. Classification (NCBI taxonomy): domain Eukaryota; kingdom Metazoa; phylum Chordata; class Aves; order Passeriformes; family Cotingidae; genus Cephalopterus; species Cephalopterus ornatus. The sequence goes on from VZRE01000499.1 coordinate 401,053, forward strand.
CTCAGAATGAAATCTGCCTCCCCTCTTCTCTGGTCTGGGCTTGGCAAGATCTACACAGGGAAAAAGAATTCTCTCTGTTCACATAAGCAATGGATCTGACTGAGGTGCAGCCACAGGGAGCCACGCTACTGACGAGGAAGGAGGTATTTTTACTTGAACACCATCCAGGCCACAGCCATTTTAATGTCATCTCCCATCTTGTGAGGAGGATGTATTCAGGTGACGGCTTCCGTGCCGAACTCACTGCCGTTGCTTGGTCTACTGTCTTTCCCATCTGCTGCACAATGTGACCAGGACAGTTTTCAGCTCTCGGAGAACTTCAACCAGGGCATCAAAACAATTCCAGTCTCAGAGGTTTTGTCTTGACTCATGTGAGTGGCGCTGTGTGTCTCTCACTTGTGCGAGCGGTGCTGGTTCTCAGTGGAACTCAGCAGCCTTTAACCAGAACCAGATCAGTTTGTGCCTATGCACAGTCCTGCAGAGTCCCTTATTATTGATTGCCACCCCTCCTGCCAGCTCAAAGAAGTAAAAACACTTCTCCAGCATTTCTGGGAAAGTTAAATAGTTACTATTATTCCACTTCATAGGAAAGTCAGAGCAGGAAAAGCAACATCACTCCAGTGTATTTGAACTTGAGATAGATCAGACCAGAGCAAGGCTCAGACCACAGGTTCTGGGCTCACATCAGAACAGCCTGGACAGCCAATACCCTTGGGAAGGCAAGCATCCATTTTGCCTTTGACGGTCTTCCAGCTACACCAAGAAAGGAAACTGTTTCCCACACTGTGAAAATATGAAGTTTTCAGACTTTCTTGTGCAGCAAGAAAATAAAAACCTGAGCCCTTTGAGCTCCTTAGAGCAATCCTTCACCACCTTAGAGCAATCAACAGTCTGGTCAATATGGTGAGGTATTCACTCAGGATTCTAAGGAATGAGGTTTAATTCTCCTTGTAGGGGTCTGTGACCCTTATTACCCACCCCACCCACATCCTCCTGCAGTCCCAAGGATCGAAGACTCAGTTGCATCCTAACCTTGGCTCAGGTTGCTGGGGAAAAGTTTAAGCTATGAGCAACAGAGGTGAGAAATTCTGAGAGTCACACATAATAGGAAACAAAATTAGAGGTAGGACTGCTGAGATGGGCTCAGTTTGAAAAGGAAAATTGAAATCAGTCTTGTGAAAGTAAAATAACTGGATTAAAGGAAGAAACTCACTACAAGATGTGAAGTTCAGATTTTCTCCCAATGACCTGCCTCAGCCAGTACCAAGTGGGTTCAAACGTGGGTGGACTTGAGCTCCACTGATGTACAGCTCTGACTGCTTCAGTATGGGGATCTATAGACCAAGCATTGCCACACGCTGCTCTGACTCTGCCAACCTTGCCAACACAGCTATGGTTTATTTCCCTAGTGTTAAGCAGAAGACTAGACCTGTTTCAAAAGCTTCTTTTATTTGTAGATCTGCCTCTATTTGTAGATCTCCTTTATTTGTAGATCTGTCTGTTTTACTGATGCACATACGTACTGGCTCTTGACCTGTGCACGAATTCTTTCTGTGCACCCACCTGAACAAAAATGAAGACAACATCATCAAAAAAAAGAGTAGCTGTATTATTTTTCTAAGCACATTCAACACAGGATATTAAATACAACACTGATTTTGACCGTGTAAAGCATGAGAGAAAAGAGCTACAGCTCTTATGGGGCAAAAGAGTGTCTGGAGGATCAGACTAGTTTGCATTGTAAAATTTTCTCTGATTTTCCCAGTCAGCCTAAGGAAAGACACCAGACATTTCCTTTTTCTGCATAGAATTGATGGTTCTGAAAAATAACTGACATATGTGAAGCCCTAGCACGGGAGAATGATGACTTTACAGCAAATGTTTTTCCTGTGCTAGGACGAATCTGGCCTCTGCCTGCGGCCCGTGAGTTCCCTTCTCCTGACAAGGGACTGCAGGGCAGCAGCAGCTGTCTTGGGTGGCCATAGACCCCAGACCAGCCTGCACTCTGCTGCAAAGCTCTGCAAGATTCCCTGGAGTATCTCTACCCCAAGGGCAGAATTTATTCCTCAGCTGGAGATATAAAAGAGCCAACCTCTTTCCTTGCACATTGTATCACATCAAACACATTCACACCCACGAAACAACACCCACATTGTTTTGGAAGAAAATAAACTGAGAGGCATCTTTCGAAGAAAACGTATTGTGGCTACTCTTGTCTCAGTCTGTCTCCGGGAAATTCTGAAGGCTCAGAAGATTCACCATGTGTCCTCTCCCAGCCTGGAAGTGAAGTGATGCTGCAGGGAATTATTTTTTGTATAAGATTCACACCATGTGGCTGCAGTTTAAAAAGCTCCCATTTTCCTCTCAGTCTCAAATGAGGCTTTAGCTTTATGACTTACACAATACCCAGCCTCTTCAGGTTCAAAAGCATGTTCTAAGTCCTAAATTGCAGTGGAGAATAGATGAAATGCTGCTGTTTGTGGGAGCGGACAGTTATTTGAAGTGTTGAAGTTGGGACAAAACCCTTTGAAATATTTGGAGAGAGTGTGGTATTTTTGAGACTGAGCTGAGGGCAGCTAGAACAGACTTGGGCTCAGGGTCGAAAACCATTCACTGAGACAATGTGGTGGAGAGGGCAGAGCCTGGCTCTCAACAGTAGTAAGTGTCTAAAAATTATGAGATTATCTGTATTTTGAAAGAATCCAATATGTAAATTAGCTGAGAGCGGGAAATGGAGACAGCTGATTGGCAATGGCTAATTTAGAATCTCTTTAGAACCTTAAATGATGCTGCAATGTGACTTTAGCATTGCTCTTTCAAGACCTTAGATTTTTAATTACTTTTATGTAAAAGTTTTGCCTAGTGTGAAAAGTTACTGCTTGTCTGAAAAAAAGAGCTTTTATTTCTCATTAGCAACTAAACTAGTTAAAAGCCACTAACTGCATAGCTTAAAAAAAGATGGAATTAACACTCTGGGTCTTTTAGGTTTGGATGCAGAAGGGCTGCTCTGCAAAGGGGGCTGCGAGCCCCGGGTCGGAGCAAAGCTGATGCAGCAGTTGGGTCAAGCCCATCCAGGTGAGCTCTGGACCATCCTCTACCCTTGGCTATCGGCGGGGCCTCCGCTGCCGCTCAGGGCATCACCGTTATCTCGCAAGTTATTGATCCTCGAACCAATGGGAACAGCGCGAGGTCTCCGACCCCGCAGCCTGCCACAGCCGCGCTTCACGGCCCCGGGGACAAGACCCGGGCTGGCGCAGCGGGTCCGGTGCGAAGACCTCCTGGGAGGGGGGTCGCAGGCCCCACCC
>VZRE01000499.1:404818-435798 GCA_013396775.1 Cephalopterus ornatus
GCTGCCGACGGGGCGGGCTCCCGCCGCCGCATGGCCCGGCCGGGCGCGGGGGCGCCCGCGGAGCCCCGGCTGAAGTTGGTTCCCGGGGACGGAGCGCCAGGCGCTTCGCCACTGTGGTCCCGGGAGAAGCCCCAAGACCCGCCGGCGGAGGAGGNGGCAGGAGCTGGAGGCCTGGGCCTGCGGCGGCATCGCCCCGGCTCGGCGGACGCCGGTGGGTGGGGCGGGCACAGCTGCCTCGGCGGCGTTGCCCTGCGGAGCCCCGGCCAGCGGAGAGCGGGGAGCCCCGCCGCAGCGGACACGGGCGTTTGTCACAGGATCAGAGGATGGTTTGGGTGGAAGGGACCTTTAGAGGTCACCTAGTCCCTCCCCCCGTCACGAGGGGCATCTTCAACCAGATCAGGCTGCTCAGAGCCCCGTCAAACCTGACCTTGAATGTTTCCAGCCACAACCTCTCTGGGCAGCCTGTAATGACCCTTTATGCCGTGTATCTGAGAGGGAGGCATTGCTCTCACAGGCGATTTAGACCTTTAAATGCGTATTGCATGTCTCTTCCACCAGGTACAGGGTGATATTGGGTAAATGAAGTGACCACTTTAAAAGTGTAATTTTATGTGGATTGACCGGGGGAAAGCTTTGGATTACTGCGACTCGGAGATTTGTCTTCTTAGGGTTATTCCATCATTATCCCACCCCATCCTGGTTTGTATTACATGAGTGACCCAGCTACCTGGCTTCTTCCTCACTCCTGCTTCAGGTATGATGGGGACCAAATGTCACCTCTGACGAGGTACTAGCACAAAGCTGGCAGTTGCCGCTGTAATGTTATACTTCTGGACTCTTCACTTATCCGTGTGTATGTACCTGCTTGGATGCAAGCCAGGCTTTCCAGGACAGAGCGCACTGTTTTCTCACATGGAGCCAGTGGACCACCTGTCACTTGTTGCAGCAGTGATGAATGTGAACCACTTTTGGGATGAGCTTTGGTCCTGCAGCGAAGAGCAGGATGCAGCCAAGAACAAGGACTGCATTGCCCTGCAGTCATGAGATGATCCTGATTTTTCCAGGATACTGCAGGCAGCAATGCTTGAGACTTGAACACAGACTTCAAGGAGAATAACGCTTCCGCAGACAGACAGTCCCTTTCCTAGCAGTGAGCCTGGTGTAAACCCCAAGGAAGAAACTTTGTTTGCAAAACTAAGTGGACAGCTGGCTTCAGAGAGGTGGAACTACTTTACTGGTAATTGCAGCTTCCTCCTCACAGGAACTGTTGTCAGTGGAGTGTTACATAGAGTATTCCAGAAAGCCATGGCTGGGATGCGTGAGGTTTCTCAAGACAAATTTGCTTTTACATTTCACGTTCTCCCTAAAGTCAAGGCAGCATCATAACAAAGGATTTAGGCTGTACATCACACATGCTTCTCAAATAGTAAAGTTAACAAATATCAAACAAATAGTCAATCTGTCATTTTTCATATTGCTTGTAACATTTTCTGGTTTCCCCATTTACCCTCACATCCGGATGATCTCAGAGTAACATTCTCACCAGTCATCACCCATTCATTTTCTTCTGATGTATCACACTTCTGATGGGCTGGTAATTGAACTCGTATAATGCAAGCATATGTGAGTAAATGGCAGAGAATAAGGAAATTAAAAAAAAAAACCAAACCCACTAGTGGTTTGCAGCTTCCTTAGAAATCTAGGGAATGTATTTCTTAAATTGAAACATGTCAAAATGTTTGAGGGGCCTGGCTACTTTCACCATCTAACACAAAGTAAGCATGACGGCAGTGCACTGTCCTCACCTAAATGCAGAACAAAACCCAATGGCAAGTATACAGCAAGGCGATGCAGTTGTCTTGCAGTTGTTTGCCTGGCTAGAGCTGCCCTACATACAACTCTGAGGGGAACCAGCCTGATATCAAAAGTTAGCATAAAAATTAACTATTTTTTCCTCTGTCTTTGTAGTAAAGATTCCTTTCTGCCCTCTGGCGAGGCATTCAGAGATGCATGTAAAGAGAAATATCCCTCAGTATGCACACAAGCCATGATCCATCCTCTGTGATCCCCAGAGGCACAGTGCAGGACTCATCTAAGATGTTCCTTTCTGCCCACTCCCAGCCTGCCCATCACTGACCCTATATGACCACAGAGATATTATGCAGAGGGGAATATAGATATTTTCCCATCTCTAAGCTCATTGAAATTGGGGTACCAGGGAAAAAAATAACCAGCATCGTGGCCATAAACACTGTGGTCAGAGCAATAACTGTTCAGCTTCTTTGCCAAGGCTGGAGAGCTCCTAACGGGTCATATGGGGGAATGCTACTTCATAGTGCCTTACAAACATTCAGGAACCAAAGGAACAAGCATTGCATATCAGAGAAGCCTGTGTCTGCATCCTAGAAAGTGAACCAGAAGGCAGAGGAGTATACTTAAGCTCGGAGTGCAGCGAGAGAGGAGGGTAGAGCATTGGTAGGGAGCAATGCTCAGAATGTTCAGTAGCATGTGGAAAATGCTCATGGGGCTGATGCCCTAGTGTGTCAAGAGAACATTCTGATGCAGTCCTCCTACCTGGCACAATTATGGGGAGTTCCCTCCTCCTCTTCATGCTCTGAAATGGTGGAGGCTGGGGACTCTGTTTCCCCAATGACATCCAGTGATGGTTGTTATAAGCAACTGTGTCATTCCCCACCACTCTCTGCTTGAAGGCGATAAAAATTACCTGAGTTCCTCTGTCCATGTGGAGAACCACAGCACCATAATGCTGAGTCTTGAGCTAGTTCCAGATATGAACTGTGATGTCTGCAAAACTTGCACTGTCTTGGGTTTTTGTTCATTTTGAATTGGCTACATTTACACCATATTGCAGTCAAAAAAATTTCTTTCTCCATCTTACACAGAATAGACCTGTCTCATCTACTTTGCTTTCCTGGTGCTTTGTTGGTTATAGGAAATCACACTACAGAAAGACTGTTTCACCTGTCCTTGTGACATCTCACAGTGTCCCCAAACAATACTTTTAGTTTCACTACTCTTACTATCTGCAAGGTCTTCCTAATGGCTCAGTCTTCCTTCCTGTAGTTAATTCCCTGTCCTTTCAGTGATACTAATCACAGCTATGAGGAACAGACTATTCTTTACTGTTCTGCAGGCTTTCATGCGTAGAAAGACTGTTGAACCTCTCCTTCAGCTGTGCCCTTTCATGCAGTTTATTCCCATACACTTTCTTTTCTGATGATTCCTGCTGCTTTCCTCTGATCTCTTCCTACATGGTCCGTGTCTTCTTGGGAATAGTGCCCAAAGCTGAACGCAGGGCTGTCATTTGGCCTTGTTCAAGGTGAAGAGAAAAAGATCTATTCAAGGCCTTATTCCTAGTTACACACTGCCAAGGTCTTTGCCATTTTGCTCAGGTACAATGTCACTGGCTCTGCTGACAGTGCATGTTGGTCCCATGCTATGCAGAGCTTCTACTGAGCTGTTTATTGTCCATCACCTGAGATTAGCTCCACTGGTTAGAGCACAGTGCTAATAACACCAAGGTTGTGTGTTTGATCCCCACTTAAGAGTTGGACTTGATAATGCTCGTCCCTTCCAACTCAGAATATTCTGTGATTCTGGGATCACACAACAGGGCAGCTGCTCCTTTCTACCTGAACTAAATACCTCCCCTTGTTCTTAAACTCAAATTTAACCTTAATTCTGTTTCCTAGTGTTCTGGAACTCCAGAAATGTCATTCACCCGAACCATTACTGAAAGTACCAACTACTGGTTCTCCTTGTTCTCATCACAGTAGAATTGCTAGTAGAATTGTAGGATTGCATGGTAGAATGTTTCATCCTCCTTGCTTGTAGGTAAAATCCCTGTGTGTTCACTCACACACCACCCGCAGCTTGAGGTCCTTCAGGCAGAAGTTGTTCTCAGTTTCTTCCTAAACTGCCTCCAGGACATAGGGTAAAATGACAATGGGTGCTTCTTCCAAGAAGTGTAAACCGTGTTTCTGCAAAAGTGCATTTTAAATTTATTTACTGGGTGAGGAAGTGCTGTGGGAGAGGTCCGTATGCTGCCTTCTGAAGCTGTCTCACCCTCTCTGTTGGCAATCAGGGGTACACTCTGATTCAGTGTCTATATTTAGGCAGATCAATTGTGATCTATCATCATAGCTTGTATTTTTAAGGCTTGATTGTTTGTGCAAGTGCAAGGATTAGCACATCAACCAATGCCTTTCAAATCCCTCTACAGCCAAACCTGTAAGATCCTTTCTGGAAAAAATATAATTCTTCTTGACTTCTGGACTGGAGAGGAGGTCAGGTAAGGAATAATGGCCAAAATGTAAAAGTGAAACTTGGTGCATATGGATGGCCCTGAAAAATCTTAGTGGACCACTGTGCTCATGGATAAAGTCTCATAGGAATGGCTGAGCATGCTGAAACTAAATTAAATAAATCATCAGTGGGAGAGCCACAGAGCACAGTGGAGTGCTGAACCAAGCAAGGACAATTTGGATGAGACCTGCAAGAACTTTTTCTTCTTTACATGTCTTTCCGCCAGCTGATTTAAAACATACCAAGGTTTGAGCACTGAGGACTCTTTGAATGCACTAGGACTTTTCCAGAGCACTCAATATGAGCCTTATTCCCGTTGCTCCATTGGATGAATGCAAATGTCTTGTTGACTTAGCAATAAAGGTATTAAAATATCATTAAACATTTGGAAAAATCCCTGAGTCTAAAAACAGTCTAGAGATGCTCTGTAGGAATCTGTAACAGCGAGTCCCCATTCTTTCCAGTACTTCAGGGCAGGTGTTTGGGAGATCCCGACTGATTTCCTGTCCCTGCTCCAGCTCTCATGCCGTCCACCACTGCTTCCAGACTCCAGGCAAGGCTGATGGGCTCAAGTTGGGCTTTTACAAGGTGGGATCACTCCAGGCTTCCTTTTCAGGAACTGAAAAGAAATGGACACCATTAAAACAGCTTCTAGGACATGAGGAGAAAGTAATCTCCACAGAGGGAGCCTGAGATGATCAGCCACTCTTCAGATGTACCAGGTCAGAGTTTCTATATCAGTTAGCCCATCCAGATCAGTCATGTCACTGCTTGTCCCAGATCTCACCTTACAGGCACTTGGACACAGCTGGCATTACAATCTCACACCACACTGTATTTTTTGGCACTTAAAATTCCACTGATTTCATGACGCCAAATAATAATGGAAGATGAAATGTGAGAAAGAAAGAATTAATTGGAGATTTTGCGTTGTGTGCGTTTGTTTATGGCTGAGGGAGTACCCGGAGCTAAGTGCTCCAGACTGTGCTGCCTTCACAGAACTTATGGTAACACACTGTAGAGTCTGTTTTTGCAGTGTAGTATTTGCCAACATTACTGCTCCTGAATCCCAGCCTGTCTCTTTGATAAGTAATATTTAGTTGTAACAGCATTTGTAACTTGGTAGTTAGCAATGAGTTAATTGCTAATACGTTTTGGCTGTGTATAAATAAAGATAAGAGAGGAAAAATACCAATACTTTCTTGAAAGCTGAGCAAAAATAGAAGGTGAGGAGAAGGCAGCAAAAGTGTTAAACATTGTCAATATTTGCTTGCCAATTACTATAGTTGCTTATTTAAAATGAGAAATGTTTTTCTACAGTTTCTCACATAGAGTTCTGTTCTCTATGTCAAAGAAACAAAATGCCTGATTTACTTGGAAATAGTCACAATAATCGTATCATTAGAGATTTAGCCGTGCTGCATGAGCCATGCTGGAGTGAACGCTCGTGGTGTCAGCTACACTTTAGAAACATGAACTCTTCTGTACTAGCTCCCCTCACAGGCAGTGAAGAGAGATGCTCAGCCCTAAAGGGCCCAGCTGCTGCTGGGGCTGACCAGAAGTTCAAGTGCAAACAGAATTTACAGACTGTACATCTCATTTTCTCAGTGCACTATGGCATTGCCTGTTTTTCTACCAGAAGCTGCATCCTGATGTGATTATGATCTCTGGATGGGCAGATTCCTAGAGCTAATTCTAAATGTATTTCATGATGTTTGAATGGGGCTTATGTCTCCAAGTTGGACACCACAGCTACTCTATTCTCCATGCTTGAGTCAGTTGCCCCAAATCTGCAAGAACTTATTCAAAACTTGCTCCCTTTTTTGAGTTCTGCTCTGAAATATGCCTTTAGAGGGGTGCATCCTTGCTGGAGTGCCACCTCCTGTCCCAAGGTGCTAGCTACCTGCTGTTAGCTCACACCGGCAGCAGCTTAACTGCTGGTCATGCTTTGAGCATGACAGAATAGACCTGGTCTATTTAGGCAAGATAGCGGATTCTACGTATAAAAAGTGACAATCAGTTACAAAATGGATTTTCAGTAGTTTGCTGAACTTTAGCTCTGTTCTCAGCCATCCCTTTGCAGTTCCCCAGCTTCAAGGAAAGAGACTTAATCTCCTAATTCCTCTAACTTTGGTGTGAACTTTAAGGAAATGTGCAACATGTTAAGGGATATTTTATCTTATTCTCCTTTTTTTTACTGTTCTATTTAGTGAAAGAGTAAATTTCTGTATTTTCATTTCAACATACCTATTTTGTACACACTATTTACCCCTCTCCAGCCCAGTTCAGGGTGCACCAAAGCCTTCTCCTTGCAGCCCAGCATCCTCAGAAAGTGTATCAGCTGCACCATGGAATTGCAGTCTGTGGGAGTTGCCCCACTCTCCAGTAATGGCTGTACTCCAGAAAGGACAGAAATGTGTCAGGACTTTGTTTGCCCTTAGGATTGAGCATCTCTGGCAACCTGAGTGGTCTCTGCAGCTCCATGCCTGGATCCCACACGATGGCACTTGGTCCTAAAGAGCTCATGGTGCCACCCAGCCTCCTCCTGCCTGCCAGTGTTCCTGCCTTGGCACACCTGGAACTCAGTTTTTCCTCCTACAGGCCCTACCCTGCCACCTTGCCCTTGCTCTGTGAGTTTAACTGCAGAGCTGGGATGCAAAGCACTTTTTCTTAAGAAGTACCTGGTTTTAAGCGAGGACCCTGAACAGTGAAGCAGTCCCAATGCTATCACCAACAGCTAAAGCGTGTTTTCTTTCCACATTGCACATGAACTTGCTTCACCGTCCAGTCCCTGAGCTGAGCTTTCTGCTAAGTTAAAAAGCACTGCACTGTCTGAAACTGTCTCCCCATTTAAATGCTCTTTTCTTCTTTCTGATTAATGAAAAAGAATCTCTCCAGGTTACCAAGACACTCTTACACATCTCCTTACCTCCTGGACTTTCACAGGAACTACTGACTGTGGGGACACAGGGATCAAAAGGTCCCTTCCCATGCAACCTTCAGTACTGTTGGTGGTATATGAATGAGAGCCACAGTCAGCCCAGATCAAATTTGGGGTGCAGGAGGGAGGCAGCTGCAGAGGACAGTCCTGGTTTCTGTGGCCTTGCAGTCAGGACGTGCTGTTCTGTCCCTACTGGTTACAGAAGAGGCTCTGGTGACTGTGCTGCTTGCTGGGGTTGTATCATCATGTTTCTTCACCCCAGGGTCACTCTATGCCTTGGTTTCTCATCATTCTCACTGTATGGCTCTGTACTTGCCCAATCCTCCCTCAACTGCCACTCCTGCATGCTACTCAGTGCAGTAGTGTGGACAATCCACAGGGACAGTAGTGTGGATAACCTACTGGAGACACTAGCGTGGATAAACCAAGGACAGGTGTGCCCTCCTTTGCTCTAGCTGTTCCTGACTCCTCTTTAGGAATCTTCACCTGCAAGCATCTAAGACAACACTGGTTTGCTCCATCTAGGCGTTGTACATGACATGTGCTGTGCTGTGAAAACCTCATTCTGGTTGGCTGTGACATCATCTTCAATTTATTTCAGAAACTTTAAAGTGAAAAAAATACCTGCAGTCTATGGCGAAGAGCACCAGGGGAAGCCCAAGACAAGATGAACCAAGGACAGCGCTGATACAGCCAAGGCATCTGAGAGGATTCCCATCCTGTGAAGTGTGGGTGACAACCCTGCCATGCCCTGCCTGGCGGGGCCAGAGGGCTGGCGCGGGCTCATTCACACTGTGCACAGAACTGTCTGCAAGGCAGCACAAGCGCTGACCCAGGCTGCGAATTGCACACACTGGAAGCAATAATACTACCTTATCTAGAGGTGATAACACCAGCAGTATTAAGGAAATTTCCCTGTCCGACCTTGCAGGAGCCCCTCTGGCACTCGCTCTCACACCACCCGAGCTGGGACCGAAGGCCCTGGGCAGCTGCTCCCCGCACACTCACACAGTCAGACCTGGGTTTCTCACCGGCTCTGCCCCGGGTTTCCCACTGCTGAGTCTCAGACGTCCCGATCCTAAAAGTAATTTGATCATGGTGCAATACCAAAATAACAGCTTGAGCTGGTGCCTCTGAGGAGGGACCCAGAACAGAGGAACCCCTGGGCTTTTATCCCCTCACAATCCAAGCCCAGGAAAGTCTGGGGGTTGTCGGCTCCTGCTGTGTCTCTGAGTGTCCTGTCCCCCGGCAGGGACACGGGGCCCGGGGCCCTTTGTTGTCCAAAGAGTCGGCAGTTCACGGCCTCTTGCCTCAGTCTCCGGCTCCTGTCCTACAGAGCTCAGCCTGCAGCTCCAGTGCAGCTGCACCCCGAGCTACTGAATGTATTCCTCAACAACCAGGTTCTGCTCAGTGCTCCTCATGCTCCAGAGGCCACGTGCGCTCTGCCCAGGCAGCACGTCCGCTCACTGCTCTCAGGGAACATGCCAGACAGCCGCTTCCTACTCCTGGGCTCTGGCGTTTCAGGATGTGTGTGCCTGTGCATTTGTGTTCTGCTTTTTTTAATAGGCAGTTATGTGCATGACCTTGTACTTGACTTAATGACTGCTCAACGTCTAATGTTATTTTTTCAGTGTCTGTAGTTTATGCAAATTTTTTTCCCCTTTTTTTTTTTTAAGGGAAAATCATTTACCTCTATTCAGCATTTTTTTTAATTGAGTAAAAGGTAACTTAATTGAAATGCTAAATTATTGGGAGTATGTTCATTTTATCTAGATGGTAACTTTTTCTGAGTACAGGATAAATCCTGACTTGGAGCATTTTTGTAAAAAATTTGTTCTGAGACATCACTTAATTAATTCAGTAACTCAGTATATGTTAATGCATTATTTGGTTTCAGTAAGACTTTCTCCCAGTGTAGGAGTGTCCTGTTTACCAGTATGTTGAAGATTAATAATTCATTTGAACTCTAGACTAGTTCATTTCACTGAAAATGCCATATTTCACATCAACTTATTTTTTTCCCATGGTGATTGAGAGCTGTTGGAAGCATTAGGATTACTAATTGGCTTGTTCACGTACAGATGGGTGGGTGAGGTGCACTTCACTTTAGTTCATATTGCTGGAATTATTCTAACACAGAACAAAGGCTGATACATTATATGGTAAAGGCTTGATACCACTTTTCTCAGTAACTGAAATCAAGATTGGCCTTGGCTTTAGTTTTTAAGAAATACAGTCACTGTCTCTAATATTGCTAATCAGTCTGTCTGGTGGTTTTGGTTTAGCTTTTCTCCTGCATGGGATGTGCAGTCAGCCCAGTGTTCAGGTAAGAGATTTCTTAGACTCAATAAGTGAGAGCTCTGAAGTGAGCCATTACTGTGTCAGAGAGTTAAAAGGATGGTAAAGCTATGGAAAAAAAATAAACCCAGAGAAGATAAAGGAAATTTCTCACAGAGAAACTAGATTCAGCATCTCTGTTCAATGGATGTTCAGTGGAGTCTTTATTTCTGGCCAAAGGGAACAACAACATACTTTCACTATGAGACAGTGCTCAGCTAGAAAATTCAGTGCAACTCCAGATCCGAAGTGCAGTGGTATCAGTGGGAGGGTCAGCCTCTACTTCAGCTCCCTTTGCACCTGCCAACTGCAAGACAACCACTGTGGTGTCACTTCCCAAAGAGATCTGGACAACTGCTGAGCTATAACCCAACATCTGTACATATAGCCAGTTGGCAGAAATTACAATAAACAATAGTATTACTGTACACATAGTAAATATGGTGTTTTGGAGAACAGTCAAAGTTCAGGCTTTAGTAAAGGTAAGTTATGTCTCACCAATCTGTTGAAGTAATTAAGAAAAGCAGATGAGTACATGGAGTGAGTGAAGTCCAACTGATATAATTACTTAGACTCTCAAGAGACTTTGAGTGATCTGGAAAGTACATGAATAGTGGGATGATAACATATGATGATGAAACAAAGGTCTTCAGAGTAATAAAGACAAGGACTGACTGAGCAGAGTTGCAAAGAACCTTAGTTAAAAAGTGGGAGAAGGAATATAGTGCTCATAGATGTGAAAAGTGAGTTGACAGGGAAAAAAAGCTGGTATTACCACTCAAGGAATTTGGAATTATATTAATTGGGACTGCTCTGTGGAAATGTCAGATCAGTGCTATGCAATGATTCAAAAAGCAAAGTAAATTTCAGGAATCATGAGGAAAGAAACTGAGAACAGAAAACACCATTATGCTGCAGTATAAATCTGTGGTGTATCCACATCTTCAACAACTTTGTGGTTCTGGTCTCTGTCTCCAAAAGAACATATCAGTGTTGGCAAAGTGTCAGGAAAAGGCAACAAGGTTGAGCTGAATGTATGGGCCATTGTCAGAGACAGGATTTGATGGACTTCAGTCACTATAAGCATTTTTATGTTCAAAAATTCTTGTAAATTGCACCTTTGCTCAGCGTCACAAAAATGGCTATTAGGAAGGGATCTTCCCCTTTCTGGAGAAAAAAAAATCAAGAAAGTAATAGTCTGGTATGAAATACGAGACTCATGTCCCCTTATTGGAAAAGTATACCTCAAAAGAAAAAGCATCTCTAAAAATCAATTTAACTCACAGAAGTTGGTTATTTATAAAAAAATCGAACACACCAAACTGAAAAGTGTTGTTTCTTATGTTAGGATTTAGGAGCTTAAGAGAGGCTGTTTGACATCAAAGTGCTAATGTTTCATGTAGAATATATGCTGCTCTTGCTCCACAGATTCCCAACCAACTGACTGTCCATTCTCTGTTGGATGCATGAATCTGTACCAGTGATGACCGAGAGAGGCATTTCTCCTCGATGACTGGGAGAAGGCTGGCCCGGTGATTATCTCCTTGGAGAAGTTCAGTGTCTCCCTTTGTAGCCCTCATAGCACGCTGCAGAGCCATTCATGACCCACATTCAGGATGTCTTTCAAGAAGGGTTGGGCTGGCATAATGTAAGTAACATTCTGGTACTCATAGGTGGAAGTGAGTGAAAGGCCTGAAGGAAACCTGTCTTAGGATGTTTTCTTCAGGTCTGTGAAGACTTCAGGTTACACTAAGTGAATCCAAGGAAAACTATGAAAAGGTTGTAGATTGCATACTGTGCTATAATGTGTGCCAACACATTGAGTTCTGGTACCTAACATCTGACTTCAGCATTCAAAGACTAAATGTTGAGAGAACATCTGAATGACCTGGAGAAATAAATGAAAACAAAGGTCTATACTTTTCAAAAAGAAGTCTTGATTTGCAAATCTGACAGAAATTATGTTTACAGAAGGAATCCAGACGGTACTGTTTTATATCTTGGGTACTCTACTAATAAAGTGTCCCTTGTAAATACCAAAAACGTGACAGTCAGCTATTGGAGAGAGAGGGAAAATACTCTTGAGGGCAGCTTTATCCCAAGCAAAGGGGCATTAACTACATGCCCAGGTGTTTCTTTTCTGTCTCTCACCCTTCAGTATTGATTTATGCAGCTTTGCAGAAGGTTAGTTCTGAAAAAAAGACAAAGAATGATTCTGTCATCTTCAAGATGAAAATGAAACCCATCTAAGTTCTCGTCACTTAATAGTACTGCTTGCATTGTCGTACACCAGACTGATATCTGGATGATTATGTTAACATTTTGCTTTAACAATGATGTCATTGATGTGATGTGATGGAAGATCTTGTTTCAGAGAGTACCTCATCTACTGTGTCAGCTGAAGTTTTCAACAAGTTAATATTTCTTCAGTGTTGGACTGAAGTATGAGAAGTTCTATTTCATCAAAAAAAGTGAGCATCTTTCTTCATTGTTCTAGAAAGATTACACTGGAAGGTGAAATCAGAGCAGAGGATGACTCAGTACAACCATTCAGCAGAGTTCTCTCTCCAGAGCTCAGCAAATAAGTCATTAAATTTCACGGAAACACCACTGGCTTGGGATGAAAGGACACTCTTAGGGCTGAAGATTTCACTGTCAATCCTTCTGTCTGTTATAACTTTGGCAACAATTCTTGCAAACGTTTTTGTTATTATTACAATTTTTCTGACTAGAAAGCTCCACACACCTGCAAATTACCTCATTGGCTCCTTGGCAGTGACTGATCTTTTAGTGTCTGTCCTTGTAATGCCCATCAGTATTGCTTACACCGTCACCCATACATGGGCCTTTGGCCAAGTGCTGTGTGATATCTGGTTGTCATCAGACATCACATGCTGCACAGCCTCTATCCTCCACCTCTGTGTTATTGCACTGGACAGGTACTGGGCTATCACAGACGCTTTGGAATACACCAAACGCCGGACTGCTGGCCGAGCAGCCCTCATGATTGCAGTGGTCTGGATGATATCTATCAGTATTTCTGTGCCACCATTTTTCTGGAGGCAAGTGAAAGCTCATGAAGAAATTGCAAAGTGTACTGTGAACACAGATCAAATTACCTACACAATCTATTCCACTTGTGGAGCTTTCTACATCCCAACTGTGCTCCTCCTGATATTGTACGGTAGAATTTATGTAGCAGCTCGATCCAGAATTCTGAAGCCACCCTCATTATGTGGGAAACGTTTTACTACTGCACACCTGATCACCGGCTCTGCGGGGTCTTCTCTCTGCTCCATTAATGCTAGCCTCCATGAAAGGCATTCCCATTCAAGTGGATCCCCAATATTTATCAATCATATTAAAATAAAACTTGCAGATAGTGTCCTGGAAAGGAAAAGAATTTCTACTGCAAGAGAAAGGAAAGCCACCAAAACTTTAGGCATTATTTTGGGAGCTTTCATTTTCTGCTGGCTGCCTTTTTTTGTCATGTCCCTAGTCCTACCCATTTGCCAAGATGCCTGTTGGTTTCATCCCATCTTACTGGACTTTTTTACCTGGTTGGGTTACCTAAATTCATTGATCAATCCAGTCATTTATACAGCTTTTAATGAAGAATTTAAACAGGCTTTCCAAAAACTAATACTTCTCAAAAAGTGTTCATCTTGAGACTCTCCTCTTGTGTTACTGACCCTTGTGCAATCTCATAGCCTACCTGAAACTTTCCATGCTTCTATTCCTAAGAAACAGAGTGGTAATTGCCAACTCTGCTGCTCATCTGTTCTGTGCATGTAACTGGGAACTTCTCGCCAATTTGATACTTTCTGTCTGGAATTCTGCATTCCGTAACAGAACTTGTCCATGCTCTCTGCAGTGATTGTGTGTGTGTATAAGATCAACAACACATGAAATAAGCTTTGTAACAAGAGAAGGTGTGCAAACCAGGGAGCTGGGCTTGTGTGAGGAGGTGACACATTATCCAATTCTACCATGCTTTGTAACCTAGTGGGAGGAAGTTGTGTATGTATTTGCAGGATGTCAGTATTTCTGCTGTGTATTATTAATCACTTACGTAGACTGAGAAAGTTTCTGGAGAGCAGGATCTGATATCTACATTTTCTATAGCCTGTATCATATCCATATGAAGCTGATAAGACCTGTAACTTTTTCAGAAGTTGTGTGACACAGCCTGGCTATAACCAGCAGCAGGGCAGAGAGGCATGTAAGTTATATGAATATTTCACAACTGCTGCATTTTAAGCTATGTTTTGTGAACTGCAGAAAGAAGACAATTTATTTGAAGCAATTTTTACACATTTTATCATGAATAGAATAGCCAGTGCAGAAATACTACAAAATAAATAGCATGAAAATTATTGAGAAGTACCTTGATCTTATATTTTTATTTCATTTTTTTGCATGCACGAACTGAAACAGGAGAATGTGGTTAGTGCCAGTGTGGAATGACTGCAACCTCAGGAAACAGCCAGGAGATTCACTCCTTGGTGACAAGAAATTGGAATTTAAAGAGGAGAGAATGAAGTGACACATTAAGAAAAAATGTTCTTAGTAATTAAGGTTGTTGGGGTGGATGGGTCATCACTGTCTCTGGAAGTCTTTAAGTACTGGTCAAACAAACATTTGTCAGGAATCACTGTCCGAATCCTCTTCTGGAGCTGCGGAGGGTGGAGCAAGTCCCCTCTAATCTGCACTTCTCTGCTTTTGGGATTATTTCCCTTATTTGGCAGGTGGGAAGTGGCACATGGAGGTCTTGGTTGAAGTCTTGGACAGGACAGCACACCAAGCGGTGCAGCCCAAATTTTATTCAGCTTTGTAGTCTCTGGGCATTTTACAGCAGAAGTGTCCACACTGTGTTTTGAGAGGCACACATTGCTTTGAAAGTTACCCGATATTCCTTCTGACTGCCCTTCCATCTCTCGGCCTGCCCCAAATCATCTCCACCATCCACTGATGTGGCCATTCCAATACACTCCACCACAGCCCAGGTCCACAGCTTTCAGCCTCTCCTTTGCATTTGAGGCAGTTTCACAGCTTTTCCCTGTTGCCGGTGCCTCTTCTGAGGACTGGACCATAAAGTGATGGCCTGGGACCACCTGCATGCTGCAGAATCAAGCAGAGCAGTTGTGTGGTCACAGAACTGTAGTCTTCTCTCTCAGAGTATTTACCAAGGGCACTTAAGGCTGCCCTGTTTGGGACACAACTCCTCTCCCCTACCAGAAGTGCGCTGATCTAGCTCCATTCAGCTCGAGATTTTGATGGTGCTGCTACCTTGCCGTGTCCACACAGTCTGCTTCTAACGTGTGTCCAGAGTGCCCACTGGCTGTGGTGGTTCTCGCCTGTGCTCACTTTTTAGTTGTGCTGTTGCTTTGCCAGGGGACACGTGAGCTGACACAGGCCACAGCCACACAGGGAAGGCCTGAACCATTAACTAGTGTTGACAACTGAGCTCTCACACCTGAGGCTGTTCAATTTGGCTATTCAATACACCTGGCACTATTCAATTTGGTGTTACAGCAGTGTCCAACTTGGAGCTTCAGGCTTCTTCTGGGCTGCCATCCCTGTGTCCAGGCCACTCAGAGCTGCTACTGTTAAGGGACAAGACGGTATGGCACTACCAGTCCAGTCTTGCTCTGGAGGTAGCTGAGGTATGGAGGAATCACAAAAGGTTGATATAACCACTTCTCCTAGAAAAAGGGGATAAACAGTTTCAAATTGGGCCTGCAACACGGGACCTGTGTCACTACATGAATTCAGAGATACAACTCCAGAATCCTGCAGGGTCTTGTCACTCAAAGAACCATTTGTGGAGACTGGAGAAAGCTCTCCTAGCTTAACATAGACCATTGCATATTCCAGAAAACTGGCATCTTCTGGGTTCCTCAGGAATTTGAATAAGAGAATTAAACATGGTTTCTCTGCCTCCCCTCCAGCAGCACCAGCATAGTGCTGGTGCCTCCTCCTGAGGAGGCCTCTCCTGCTGAGAGCTAGTCTGGCCTTCCCACCATAGGGCTTTGTGCTGCCTGAGTCAGGGCTTGTCTTCAGCCAGGTCACTTCTGATTCTCTTCGTACCTCGTGTTTCAGGACGTCGTGCTAGCAGTGACTCCTTGGGTCACAGTGCTCTTGCAAAAACTTGGCATCAAGACCGTCACTTCGTTGTCTAAATGATGCTGAATTTTGGCCTGCACATCGCTTAAGGACCTTCTCCACAGTGTCCTTCAGGTGGCCTCATGCCTGGTTCTAACCTTGAAATCAGAGCCGCAAGCAGCTGATGGCACATCCCATTAGAAATACTGACGGGGCAATGAGAGCAAGTGTGTGTGTCTTCCTTCTCAGATCTGGGGATGTACAGTACATAGAATCAGAGTAATTCGGGTTGGAAGGGACCTGTGGAGGTCGCTACTGCAAAATTCTGCTCAAAGCATGGCCATCCGAAGTTTTCTCAGCTTTCCAAGAATAAGGACGCACAACCACTCTGGGTAACCCGAGCCAGCGCTTGACTGTCCTCCTGGTGAAAAAGATTGCCATAGGTTTGAAAAGAGATGTTAGAATTTTTTCCTCAGTGTTGTGCCCCCCATCCCCCCACACTCCCAACCTGTGTTTTCTGGGATGGAGGGAGACGGAGAGGAAGGGCACACTCTGGGCCGAATGGGAGCGGGTGGGGGGCCCTCTAAAGAGCGTGCTAGGGCCACGCCTCGGAAGCTGTTTTGTCCGGAGGATTGGGGTTTTTTCCCACCGACGGACAGAGCGGGAGCTGCTTTTGGGGTTTTTTTTTGGGGCCTCTTTTTTTTTTTTTTCCTCCTGATGGGAAGTTTTTTTTCTTTTCCCTGCCGGATACCGCATGAAGAGCAACTGAGAGAGAGAGACCGACGCATTTCGGAGCGAGATGCCCCTGGGGCCTGGGGGCTGCATTATCAAGGTGCCTGAGTTGAGACTGCGCCTGTGAGAAGGACGACTCTTTCTACTAAGCCACCAGCCACCCACGTGGATGCGAGCAGCTGTTGAGCTGCCAGGGACAGTTTTGCCATCAGCTCTCCCCCCCTACCCCGCACCCCAGTTTGCCGTGGTTTTGTTTTTCCCCCTGGGGAATTAGAACTTTTTGAAAGTTTTGGTTGCACCATTGTTGCTTATTTGGATTTGTTAATAAAGAGCTGTTCTTTTCCTTTTCCACACTTTCATTTGCAGACCCTTAATTTCGAAGTGGTAATCTTGTTAGACAGAGATTTTCCTTATATCCAGTTTGAACTTCTCTTTTTTCACTCACATCTGTTGTCTCTCAGTCTCTCACCAATCACTTCCTCCTAGGTCCTGGGCAAGTTGCTGTCAGGTTTCCTCATATCATTCTCTTCTCCAGGCTGAGCAAGCCCAGTTCATTCAGCTTCTCCCTCTGTTCCTGGGGCAAGTTCTCCAGTCTCCTGACCATTCTGGTGTTCATCCATCAACCTCACACTGCTTTAGCTATGCCTTTCTTGTACTAAGAGGCCCAAAACCAGACACACTTTTCCAGATGTGGTCTAGCAAGGGCTGAGTAGAGCAGGATAATCACTTCCTTTGGATTTATTAACTATTCTTCTGCTAATATAACCTTCTCTGCACCAGGTCACACTGCTGGCTCCTGTTCAACCTTCTCTCTACCCAAGACCCCTAGGTCCTTTCCAGCAGAGCTGCTATCCAGCCAGTCAGTCCTCAACCTGTATCATCTCAAAAGGTTCTTCCTTCCCTGGTGCAGGACTTTGCATTTGTCCTTGTTAAATTCTGAAGGTTCCTGTTAGCCCCTTCCTCCAGACTGTCTACATCACTCTGAATAGTGGTTCTGCCCCTGAATATGCACTGAACCCCCCAGCTCAGTGTCAGCTGCAGACTTGAGTGCACTCCATCACTTCCTCCAGGCCACTGATAAAGAAATAGGACAGGTCCTAGGACAGTCCCCTCTAGTACTCTGCCTGTTATAAGGCTGTCCACCCATGCAGACCCCAGCAACCCAAACTGGGTTCAAGGATATTGCGTGAGTGTTGAAAACCTTGACAAACTCAAGCTTCATGCACAAATCCAGTAAATGTCTCGTACAAGGCAATCAAACTGGGCAGACATGATTTACCCTCCTCAAATCCATGCTGACTGCTCACTTTGTTCACTGTGCTCTTGGCTCAGATCCAGACTCCCAAGGCATTACAGATGAGAGCCAGAACTTTGCCATTCTTTTTGCAGAACATGTTGCAAGAGAAAATGGGCAGGATGACAGAGAAACAGGAGCCCGAAAGAGGTCAGTCTGAGTAACCTGTGCAGCACCTTTTCACTTAGACCCCACAGCCCACAGGGAAAGTGTCTCAGAGAACAAGAGAAGGAGGAAAGCACATAGTTTATGTCTGCTATGTGAGGAGTTCTGATAAATAATGTTTCACTGATATAACTTTAGGGCTGGCTCCAAGTGGTCACTGAATTGAGATTTCTTCACGCTTGCAAAGTCCCTAAGATGGCTCAAATGCATTAAAGACCAGTGGGCAAATGGAGGCAGGGTATGTAGAAACCCAAGTCTTAGGGAAGTCTTTAAAGAGAAAGGCCCCTTCTTCCTCTCACCCCTTTGGATTGAAGGATATTACCTCTGCTTCCATGCCAGTGTTTGTGCCTGTTCTTTGGGAAGGACCTGGTGTCCTCTGTTTCTTCCCACTACTCAGATGGGTGTAGAATCAGAGCATCATAGAATGTTAAGGGGTTGGAATAGACCTTAAAGATACCTAGTCCCAACCCCCCTGCCATGGGCAGAGACACCTCCCACTAGACCAGGTTGCTCAAGGCCTCATCCAACCTGGCTTTGAACATTGCCAGGCTTGGGACATCCACAACCTCCTTGGACAACCTGTTCCAGTATCTCGCCACCCTCACATTAAAGAACTTCTTCCTAATATCCAACCTAAATTTCCCCTCATTCAGTTTGTACAAATTACTCCTTGTCCTGTGGCTACAGTTCCTGAGGCACTGTCTCTCTCCCTGTATGACCCCTTCAGATACTGGAAGGTTGCTATGAGGTCTCCACTCAACCTTCTCTTCTCCAGGCTGAACAGCTCCAACTTTCTCAGCCTGTCTTTGTAGGGAAGGTGCTCCAGTCTGCTTACCAAATTCGTGGCCTCCTCTGGACTTGCTCCAACAGTTCCATGTCCTTCTTATGTTGGGCACACCAGAACTGCACACTGTGCTCCAGGTGGGGTCTCACAAGAGCAGAGTAGAGAAGAAGAATCCCCTCCTTTGACCTGCTGGCCACGTTCCTTTTGATGTAGCTCAGAACATGGTTGGCTTTTTGGGCTGAGAGCACACATTGCCAGCTCATGTTGAGTTTTTCATCAACCATTACCCACGAGTCTTTCTCCGTGGGGCTGCTCTCAATCACTTCTCCACTCAGCCTGTAGGTGTGTCTGGGATTGCCCCAACCCAGATGTAGGACCTTGCACTTTGCTTTGTTGAATTTCGTGAGGTTTGCATGAGCCCACCTCTCCAATCTGTGCAGGTCCCTCTGGATTGCATCCCTTCCCTCCATCATGTTGACTGCACCACACAACTCAATGTCATCAGCAAATTTACTGAGGGTGCACTCAATCCCACTGTCAGTGTCACCAGCAAAGACTTTTAACAGTGTTGACCTCAGTACCGACACCTGAGGGACCCCACTCGTCACTGGTCTCCACGTGGACAATGAGCCATTGACCACAACTCTTTGTGTGCGATCATCCAGCCAGTTCTTTACCCACTGAGGGTCCATCCATCAAATCCACGTGTCTCCAATTTGGAGACAATATTGTGTGGGACAGTGTCAAATACTGTAAGTCCAGGTAGATTATGTCCGTTGCTCTGCCCTAGCCACCACTGTTGCAGCCCCATCATAAAAGACCACCAAATCTGTCAGGCATGATTTTCCCTTTGTAAAGCCAATCACCTCTTTGTTTTTCACATGCTTTAGCATAGTTTCTAGGAGATTCTGTTCTATGTTCTTGCCTGGCACAGAGTTGGCGCTGACTGGTCTGTAGTTCCCAGGGCCTTTTGCTTTCCCCTTTTTAAAAATGGAGGTTATATTTTCCTTTCACCAGTCATCAGGGACTTCACCTGACTTCCACAAAATCTGAAACCTTACCACCCAGCATCCTTCCCATAACTCCTGGATCATGAGCTGATCAACTTGAAATTATTCCCCTATTTGCTGTCATGGTTTAGGAATGGCATTCTCCAATTTAGTACTCCCACTAACACCACACACCACTTCTCCTCCCCACCTCCAATTGGAGGTACAAAAGGCAAAGATCAGGACTGAGATAAGAATGATTTACCGAAAACAGCAAAGAGAGAAGAAAACGAACAAAAGCTCCTGATAATAAAAAAATACCGGACTGTTCTGTCTGCCACATTTACTGGACCAGAAGGAATCCCTTCTCCCATGAAGAGGAAGAGTCCCTTGATCCACCTTGACCCTCAACAGTTTCTGTGACTCACCATGTAGGACTCCACATGGCAGCTTTCCATTTTTGATGTATCCCTGCAATACAGCAGGAACCGTCAGTGAAGAGAGTGTGTCTTTTGAACCTGTCCACAGTCTTGGAGAGTCTCTCCACAGTCGATGTGCAGGTCAGTAGGGAGGACCTGATCTTCATATTGCCAGAGTCAGGCAGTCACCTGAAGCACTGTTTGTTCTCCTTCTTTCCATCAATGCCCCATACAAACTTCCACCACATGTATTGTGTGCACTGGACCTCATCTGGATCTACAAGGACTGCTTGTTATTTGAATTCCTATAGATTACCTCCAGCACAGCTAATTCTCTCAGGTACTGGACACCTTTCTCCATGGTGTTCCACCTGCTTGGACTTCTAGATCATCCTTGAGAGAATACCTTTCCCTTACCCTTGACAGGAGTCGCTGAGAGTTTCTGTCTTCTTCCCAATCCCTTTGTCAATGCCCTCATCCCAGGACAGGGATCCCAATTGCTTGGCTTCACTCCCATCTAGTTTCATATTGTGGGCTGTGATATCCCAGCATTAGAGCAGCCAGGTCACCAGAGGCTCTCATGACTGGTGACTGAAATCTTTTCTCATATCTTGCAGCTCACCCAGGGATAGGGATTGGTTGATTATCTCTGGCCCTGCCTCTTCCTCCTGTTCTGAGGGCCGTTCTTCCTCCTTATCCCTCACTAAGCGAACTGATGTTGTCTTGAATGTGTAGGGGTGAATGCTACCAGCACGAGTTGTTCCTCTGGTTCAGCTGCAGTTTGAATAGCCCCGGTGCCTGTTGGTCTGCTTTCCTCCTCCCCATGAGGGTGCTGTCAAAAAGCCACGTCTGATAAATAGTAGCCAGGGCCCAGCACACTGCAATAAGTTGTTCCTTTGGAATTGCCACAGCATTCTCCTGCCGATTACGTTGCATTTTACCAGGGTCCTGTAGTTCTTCAGGGGAGAATTCCTAAATCATTGGAGCAGAGAATTTATCCAAAAACTGGCCGATTTTCTCCCACATTCTGTGCCACTCATGACTATCCAGCCTTGTGGCAGATACATGAATGAACTTCCTAGAAATTTCTTTCTTGACTCTAAACATGGTGTGGACTGCACTGTGGAGACCTGGCAGGCTTAGCAACAAGAACATGGTTTCCTTAAAACCCAAAGGAAATTCAAAAGTCTCAAAAGCTGTTGTAACAGGCCTGAAGGAGGAAAAGGGGGTGAAAACTGAAATCATCCTCCCCTGTTCCCCCCACAGGCTGGGTACAATTATTAATGGACTCCCAAAGGTAGTGCCCAAGGTAAGGGCAGGACAGCAGCACTGAATAACCCTCACATCTATACCACACAGTACAGAAACAGAACAATCCTTATCCCTCTCCCTGCTCTGAAATAGAGCATCATGATGCTCACATTGTGCATATATGCAAACATATACAGGGTTTGGTACCACACCCACACGAACAGACCAAGCAACTTTGTGACCAGCAGCTTTGTACCTAATACAACAAATGCTAGATCCTATTTATATCTGTGCTGGTTTAAAGGTAAACCAGCAGGAGAAATGAACCCAACTCAAAGAGATTATAAGTCACAATTACAATTTAATGAAAATAATACAATAAATACAATTTTTCAGACAGTTGGTTTTTTAACCCGCAACACTCAGTACCCTGGGGCACGAACACAATGGTGTTCGTTGGCCACCAGCCGAGCCCCGTGTGGTCCCCCTGAGTCCAAAGTAAAAATAGGAAAAACCTGTTGGTGAGACTGGGGGTCGCAGTCTGGTTTCTGACAAGAAAAAGAACAACAACAGCAACAATATTAACAAAAGGTATAAGAAACTATTTACATGGAAAGCCCCCAACAATAAACAATACCAGACTATTCCATCTGCAACATCTACTCGACCAGAAGGAACCCCTTTTTGCTCGGGAGAGAGTACCTTTCCCCCACTCCGGCAATGATGTGAGGTGGTATAGAACAACCTGTGGGTCCTGGCCACGCACCCTCCTGGCTACTGCAAAAATTAACCCTGTCCTGGCCAAACCCAGGATATTTGTACATACACAGATGAAGCTAGGAAGAGGGAAAGGAAAGCAAGACCTTGGCAGTACAGCCCACTGGTTAAAACACACCTAGAAAGCAGAAGACAGAGGGTCAAGTCAGTTCTCTAAGTAGTAGAGGGTTTATGCAGAACAGCAGTTGAAACTGTGAACTTGATCCTTCAGTATCTAGGGAGTGACATTGTTTAAAAACAGACTTCCCACCAGAGTATGTTGGCCACTGCCTTAGGAGGCTGGCATTTCCAGGAAAGATCTGGGTTGGCATCAGTACTCAAAGCCAAGGAAAGTTCCCAGCTGAGAAAGCTGGGACAGTAAGTACATGTGCACAGGGATCTAGAGGCCAAATGTCTCCACAGAATTTCTTCTGATGGTTCACCTGCTCAGTGTGAAACATAAAACGATAGATCATGGTCCTGGAAGGGCCTTTGAGAGGCCAGCTAGTCCATTCCCATTGCTCTGCCTGTATAAGCTATGCTTTTGCCCTTCTCCCATCTTTCCTATTCTTGAAGATTTCCAGTGATGAACAGAATGGCAAAATACAGCATAGGAAGATGATCTATTACTATTCTTTGGGGTTTTATGACACTGTTTAATTCAAGAGTAAACAAACTAGGCCCTTTCTTTGATTAGATTATAGGCTAATTTAAAAAGGCACATGGTCTAATATTATACCATTCTTAATGTTGGTAAATATTTGATATAGTGCTTCAGGAACTCATATTGGAAAAAAACTGACATGGAACTGGTAAACACTTGCTAGGGATCATAAATGAAAGATAAGTAACACCCCACAGCCTCTGAGTTGAAAGGACAAGGCTCTCATGTCACAGAGATCAATGTCCATATTTACCATGTTTTATAATGCTCTGTGAATTGCAATCCAGAGCACACAAATGCATTTCACAGAAGCTACACAAGGGCTGTGTGATTTCTCAGTGCCTCTCCAATGAAGCTCTTGCAATATTGAGCACACAGGTAAGCTAAAACACATTTTATGTTTGTATTGAAGTACATATAGAGATGTCCCAGCAGATAGTTATTTCAATTATAATGTGGAATTTATTGAAAACAGAAGAAATAGCTAAATGTAACTCAAAACATGTGTGTTCACTGCAGCACCCTGCAATTAAATTCCAGTGCAGGTTATTCCTACAACCAGGGAAGAGGACAAGTGTCAGCAATGGAGAGTCACCATGACTGAAGACTGGCAGGACAATGAAAATGGAACCTGATCACTCCTCCTGGGACAAGCCTGAACCTTGCAATGTGAAAGAAAGATGGTCCTGGAA
This sequence comes from Cephalopterus ornatus, assembly GCA_013396775.1. Taxonomy (NCBI): domain Eukaryota; kingdom Metazoa; phylum Chordata; class Aves; order Passeriformes; family Cotingidae; genus Cephalopterus; species Cephalopterus ornatus. Next base: position 428,274 of record VZRE01000499.1, read on the forward strand.
AGCCTGTGGGTTGAGGGAATCCTGCCATGCTTACCAATCTGAAAAAAACAGTTCCCTGTGAGGGGGTTACAGAGGAACAAATGCTGTATATGTGTCTTGGTTTAATGACAATATGTTCAGGAGGTGGGACCTCTAATGAGGTAAACGCTCACTTCTCTTTTGTTTACTTCCTTCCCCCAAATATTGACAAATTTTGAAGTTAGGAGGAGTCTGAATGAAGGAGGAAAAGAACAACATTTCTAACTAAAAAATGGAGAACAAAACAGAACAAAACAAAACTAAACAATAGCACAAAATATGTTACCTAGCTACTCCCACCCCCTTGGTGAAAATGAGAAAAACCTAGAAGAGTGTTTCGTTCAAAGAAAGAAGTCCTATGCCAGACCCCGATGGAGCAAACCCATGTGACGTGACAATGATGGAGCGCTGGGACCAGGTGATCATGAGCCACGTGGTGGCAGTGGCCCGTACAGCGCCCAAAAGGAAATTCCCAGGCTTTTGGCATGGCTGTGGCAGCAGCTGGCAGAGGCGCTGGCACCCCTCAGGCAGCTGATTGATGGAAATAAATAGGGTGGCTTTATTACAAGCACGAATTTCCGTGGTTGCCTCGTGTTGAATACCAAGAGGCCGTTTTGTTTGGAGAGTTGGGGACCCTTTTGTGATCAAGGGCTGATGGTCCACTTGCAGCTACTCATTGTAACCTCTTATAACTTATTGTTTGCTGGCAGCTACATTATTGTTGTTTACATTTACATTACTGTCACAGGTGTGTCAGAAAGCATATGTAAGGCAGCGAGACCGGGGACCATGCGGCTGGGGGCAGAGAAACACCCCGATGGTCGATTAAGACAGCCAATGGACTGCACCGGAGATCAAAGGAAGGTGCGGACTGGCCCCGAAGGACCCAGTTGAATAAGAAAATGAGCAGGGCTTGGCATGGGAGGAGCGAGGGAGTGGGTATGTAAATTCAAAGACCTTGAAAAAGCTCATCCCTCCCATTCGGGGTGTGCTCTCTCTCTCTGGCCCTGGCAAGAGGTGTCTGCACCCAGCGCGCACTGAGATTAAAAGTTCTTTGTTTCACTTTATTTGTCCGTTTCTGAAATTTCAATTAGAGATATTTCTCACATGATGGCAGTTGCCACGGCTAAAAGCACTGGTGGCGGCTTGCCACGGTGAGGGAAAGCCGTGTGGTGACAGATCACGGAAGACAACCACTGATGAAGCAGGTTGGTCCCCAGGGAAAAGGCTCCAGTGAGCAAAAACACAGGTACCAAGAGAGACAGTTCCAGAAGCACTGGAGACTTATCCCCTTTCCCTGAGTTCTCGTGATGTTTCACTTCAGGGACCACCCCACTCTTTCCAGCAGGGTACCAGTGCTGGGAGACAAGTCACTCTCTGGTGCAGCCCCAGCAGGGTGAGGGTGGTCCCCTGCGCTTTGAACTATGTGATGATACAAAAAATTCAACAAAAAAGCTTTCTTATTTAACTAATACAATAACATTATGTAAGACTACTTATGAAGCCCTATTGATGAACAGATCACATCTTCACAAACAAACCCGGCAAAAAAATCCTTTTGGGAATGACTGCTTTGTAAATGTAACTAGTATATGACATGATGGAAATGTGTTTGCACAAGATGCTTTGTAACATAGTGTCAGAATGTCTTCCTTGACAATTATGATTTTTCCCACCCTGATATTCTAATGCAAAAAGGTATTTTGATACCATGAAGATGTGATGGCTCATATTTTCCTGGCTATTCTGCAGCAGTTAATGATGGATAGACAATTTCTGCTGGTTCAAATTTTGAACTACCAGTAGCACATGGAAACTACTTCTCGGTACCCTGCTTTCTGAGTTTACTGCTCCCTCTGTGGTAAACCTTGCAAGTCCTTGAAGGAATGTCAAGAGGGATGGCCGTAGCTACAATTCCCATTCAATTTATATTATGACAATCTGGCTACAGGTGCTCAGTTGCTGTTGTCACTCAGAGGTGAGGAATTCCCAACAGCTTCGGCAAAATTCATTCAACTTTTCTGAATTCTTTTTCAATACAGCCAAGATGGCTGTCTTCAAAATACCAATGACCAGACACACTCCATACAATTGTTGCCAGTAACAGATTTTGCATTTAGATTCCATCACTGGTGAAACAGAAGAAAATGTGAAGAGCCCTTTCAGCCAGATTTCCTCTAAGCCACCTCCTTTACATACACACCACCTCCAGCTTCTGGTGGCAACAGTTATACCTTCACAGCAGTTGTATTTCCAGCACCTGTTACTGAGGGAGTTACTGAGGCTCTTCCCCAGCCTGCCAAGGTTCATCTGAGTAGCAGCCCTGACCTAAGGCATATTGCAATTGCTCTCCCCAGTTTGGTGATGTCTGTAAACTTGCTGAGAGTGCAAGACAGCTCATTGCCCAGGCCATTAAAAAAAGATATGAATCACTATCAATCTATCTGTCCCTGAAGGATGCCCCCAGGAACTAGTTGCCAGCTGGATTTCATATGGTTGATACAAGCCCTTCAGCCCAATCATCCATCTAGTTCTTCATTCCCTTCACATTCCAATTATCCAGTCCAAATCTCACCAACTTGCCTACAAGTAGATTGTGAGGAACCACGTCAAAAACCTTGATAAAGCCAATGCTAATCAATACAACACCCTCCACACAGGCTGGTGTCTCATTGTACAAGGAAATAAGGCTGGTCAGGTAAATTCCTGCTGGCAAATCCCAGTCATTTTTTCATCCTTCATGTGCTTGGAAATAGCTCTCAGGAGAATGTGCTGTCCAGTCTCCCCAGGGACTGAGTTGAGGCTGATTGTTGCCTGGATCCTCCTTCTTGCCATTCTTGATGACAGGTATGATGACATTTGTCTTTTTTAAATCACCAGCATCTTTCAAAGATGACAGAAATCAATCTTGAAATTATATTGTCAAACACCCTTGGCATCCTCAAATGCATCCCTTCTGGCCCCATGTGTAGACCTAATTCATCTGACATTTTTAAGATGTCTGCTCCAGGAAGGGATGAAACATCCCCTAAACTCAACTGACTCTGAAGATATTATTTCCATTACCTGGATTGGATGACTGAAATGAGACTTGTGTGGAAGAATCTGTAGTGGAGATATGTCATGCATGCAGACAAACCCTGCTCTTAGCATGTGCAAATCCTGTTTATTATTCCCAGCAACTGCAACTGCCCATCCTGGTGTTCTCCAGGAATACCAGGTTGTGGCTCCCGACATGCCAGGTTGAAGCTGGTGAAGCCAGATATGAAAACCCTCAGTCTGAGGAAGAGATAGTGTTCTCACTGTGATACCACAGCATATGCTTTCTGACTGAGAGGAAGATGGCAGTAGTACAAACTAACAAGACATGGACCTGTTTCTTATGTGCCTGTTTGCTTCGAAAAACCTTTGTTACTGTACCCTGGCACGGCTGCAGGCTCCTAGGGGAGGTAATGGTGGCACCTTGCTGATTCTAGGAACGAGAACAGTTACACACACAAAAACCCAAACCCAACAAAACTTATGTTGTTTGCCATACAGCGTGCCGATAATGATGTGAGACTACCAAGCCATGCAGCACTGCTGCCCACACAAGCACACTTCTTTTTATCTCACTCATTGTGTTTTAATAATACTCCTAAATTGTGTGGCACTCAGGACAGCCAAGGCTCCAGCTCTGTCAGGAGCTTTTATAATATCAGGATCTCATTATGACTCTGATGTTCTAAATACTTAAAACCTGAATGCCTGGAATCAGGTAATAACAGAAGAATCTCCACTTCCATTAAAAAAATATCTAATCTTACTTTGTAGAGAGAAGCAAGAACCACTGGCTTAGAAAACAGTGGACTAATTCAGCTCACTAAACAGGAAGAGAAGTATTCACTCTGAGTTAGTTTTCTGCCAGTTTAATGAACTGAATAAATCCCAGAACCGGTGCAGCAGAAGCAGCACAGATGCACAAGTACTTTTAAGAGGGATGCAGGACTGCATGTATCATCATCAGCAAGCTGCTAGATCAACTCAGACACTTCACTCAAATTCACCATAGAAACAGAGTGAGTACAGAATAGCAGGAATATCTGAAGAGTTAGTTCAGGGACTTGAAGAACAGGAAGATGACTCAGATAGACATTTTTAATAACCCCTGAGAAACCTGCTCTCTGTGAATTTGGCTAATCCCTTTTCAATCTCATGCCTCTGATGCTCATGGCATCCTGGAGCCATCCACTTCTCACATTACCAAGCTGTGCATAAACTGCATGAGCTACTTTTGTTTGTTTAAAGCTACTACACCCATATGGGTCCTCTATTGTCAGACACACTGACAGCTTCTGTTGCTTCCCCATATTATTCATGATTTTATGGGTGTTGTCATCTCCCCTTGCCCATCATCTCTGTTCACATCTGCCCACATTACTTATACCTTGCTCCCTTGGAACTAAACAACCTTTCTGTCATGTACTGTAAGAGGATACCACTCTCCAGGTACAGTCTTCCAACTAAGGAGATCACGTCTTCCCTCCATCTTTAACCCACCCTGCTATCCATATCTGCCCACAAGCAGAGCAGTCTCCTCCAGCCCACCCCAAGCCAGGGCACAGAACCAGCAGTGCAACCTCTAGTGTGCCTCCTCCTCACTCCCCTGTGCCTCTGCCTCCTCTTTCTGTTCCAGCCTGTGTCATTTTCCCCTTTCCTGGTCCCCTTTACCCTTCAGGGCAAGTTGGGCTTTCCTACTTTGCTCCCATCTTCCCTGCCAATTGGATACCTTTTGTTGAGCACCTCCCCAGCCCAGCCATGAGCTGGAGCTGCCTCCTCACCTTGTTAAATCCCTCATTCCACTTGTCCCTTTCTGTCCTTTTGTCTGCAGCTTCCACTGCCTGCACAAAGCCTCCATAAATAAAAACATTAAAAAAGAAAAAAAAATTGCTCCTTTCTCTCAGAGCAGCCAGAGCTTCCTTAGTTTTTCTCTTTTCCTCTATGTCATTTCCTTTCCTGGGACAGAAATTTCTAAGTTTCTAACCTCACACCACTAAGCTTTTTTCTATCGGATATCAGCTTGGCAGCCCTGTTGCTACAGGCACTGTACCACCAGCTGCAGCCACTGTACCACCAGCTGCAGCCATGCTGCTTCTGCACCACACACAGTGAGCAGGGTGTTTCCCCTTGGATCTAGACGTCTGACACTTGTAATTCCCTGGTTTTCCATTCACTGTCTCTTCCTCACACTGCAGTCCCCACTCAGCAGCTGGTTCAGTTGCCACCTTGGGGAAGGGCTTCTTTCTCTCCCTTTATTAGCTCAGCTCAGTTTGTTCCCCCTCGCCTCCTTCATCTGCCTCCATCACTCATGCTGGGTGGGTCAGGACTTTACCTTGCGCCTTGTGCTTTCCCTCCAGCAGCAGTTCACTGTGCCAGTGCTGCTGGCATCTGGTGGCACAGTGGTGCCACTGTTGAGATGGAGGAGTATCTCCCCCACTGAGACTTTAAATGAGTGTTCTGCTCTTGGTTGCACTACTGCATGATGAGGACTTGCCAAAGACTGGGGCATGGTCGCAATGCTTGTCTTTTGGCTTGGAAGGACAGGTGCCAGGTTTCCAAAACACAAAGCAGGGTGCTAGCACCACTGGCAGAAACCTCTCTCCCTAGCTGTCTCCTCAATGGCTGCTAAGCAGCCCCCCTCGGTGCCAGGAAAGATCCTGCAGAGCCTGCTGCAGCCAGCAGACACTGATGACCCCAATGACCAGGTGAGATCCACACAGATGGTATGAAGGATACACCAAGGAGAAGGCCTGTCATGGGGAGACACATTCCCTCTTCTGTCCCTTCTCATCTCATCCACTCCTGAATGTGGTCCTCCGGAATCCCTGAGTCCATCTCAGCACCCAAAATTCCATCTTCATAATGATAGGGACTGAACTATGAACACTTGTAGCTGTTTTCCCTGTGCAAACCAATGTGGACAACAGCAAGGGAGATTATGCCTGAGGAAGGATGCCAAAGATATGACAATACTTTCCTAACATCTCTTCAGGTTCTTCTTTAGTCAGAGGGAGGCATTGTTCTGATCCCCTGACAGCACCTGGCAGTTTTCTTCCCCTCATGTTTCATCCTTTTTTGAAACACTTGGGAACCTTTGGTGCCAATATCATGCTTCGGCAATGAGTTTCACCATAAAACATATGAAAAAGTATCCAAGCACAGCCCCATTCCTCTCACAGCACATTGAAGACACTAGGCTCTAATGTACCCAACTCCGGGCAAGCCTGAGGTATTTGCATTTAGCACTTGCTGAAATAAATAAACACCTTTCTTTTTATTATTCCGCTTCATCTCCCAGTCATACCCAGATATACCATTGCTAGATGGGTATCAAGATCTGGCATTGTATTAGCAAACCTTCTTCATACCCGTTCAGAAATTAGAAGTAGCATCTGTAAAGTGGAGAGCCAAAAACCACTGAATGTGGTTGCACTGCAGAGCACATGGAGCACATGCCTCTCCGGCTGCACACTGGTGCATAGGTGGAGGGTCAGGAAGGCAAATACTTTCCCCAGCAAGAATGACTACACAGCCTTCCTCAGTTTGCCTGCAAGCAAGGTCTTGTTCATTCTGTATCTTCATGTGAGCTTGGATTTTAGCTGGAACCTAGAGAATTCACTTAAATGTTGATACTACATTAAGAACAAGTGTATTTCAGGCTGTGCTATGGAAACAGGATTAAAGAGTGGTATTTAAACTCGGTGTGACAGCAAGGACACCACTTTAGCAAAGCATTACAAGCAGATCACCTGGCACCTGAAGCATCTTCTTTTGACATTGTCTGAAATAAAACAACATTGGAGAGACAACTTTAGTTAAGGATACACTGGCCAAAGGGACAACGCCTTCGGAGCCTGTCCTGTCTTGCTGACTTTGGCCAGGAGGCTGGAATTGCTCACCAGCCTCCGACCGCGTCTGCTGTGGACGCAGCTGTACAGAGCACCGAGCCGTGCTCCCCAGTACCCCTCACCGTGCCACCCGTCCAGTCAGGAGTCCCGGGGCTCTGCTTACCGCTCAGGAACAGCGGCAGCAGATTTTCCCGGTTAGTGCTGGGAGGGTCTCTTGTCCCTGACCCCCCCTCAGTATCTCTGGGCTGCACATACCAGACGTGGAACCAACCGCAGCTGGACTGAACACCAAGCCTCAAACTTTCCAAGAGATGGCACTGAAGGGGGGGACGCAACGACGGGATAGGGCAAAACCTCTCTCTGCCACCTGGCACGGAGCTCTGCCTCGTTCTTAGGGAGCCGGCACCGGCACTGTCCGTCTCGCCACCGGCCCCCAAAGCCCCAAGGCAGTGGTAGCCCCAGGCCGGGGCTGGACAGTGAGTTATCCGGGGGGCTCCGGACCACGAACCCACCGTGAAACCAACCATGGGAGCGCCTCACCTGCCCGCCCAACGACGCTGCGCCCGTAACACCCACCTCGCCCGCTTCTCTCCTGGGGCCCCTCAGCGAGCGCCCTCCCC
>VZRE01000499.1:436321-503944 GCA_013396775.1 Cephalopterus ornatus
GTCTCCCCGCGGGTGACCCGGCCCTCAGGCCCCCGGCGGGGCCTCGGCTCCCGCTCGGAAATGGAGCCGCCGTCGGGCTCCTTCCGACGGGACCGGAACAGCCGCTTTCCTGAGCGGAGAGCGGCTCGGTCCCCGCCCGGGAAGGGCACGGTCCCTCCGGGGCTGCCGCGAGCTGCCCTCTGGGAAGGTCCTAAACCTATAGCTGGGGCTCGGTGGAGTTGAGATTTTGGAGGTTTCCAGGCGCTTAACGCGGTTTCTGTGAATAACCATTTTTTTTCCTTGCTGCAGCCACATACTCCCTTTCCTGATGCTTATTTTTCCTGAATTCCCCTTTTTTTCTAGCCTGCCCACACTTATCGTATAATTAATAACGTTCTTTTATATATGTGCTTTTCCGACGCTCTGCCTTTGTTAATCAGTCTTCTTTGCTTCCCCGTCATGAAGGAATTAATTGATGGAGCGTTGCGAAAGTTTTCGTCTTCCTAGAATTTCTCAAATGTACCCCATTTGGCTTTGTCAGGTGTCCCACGTGCCATGTGAAGCCAGCAGGATAGCAGACCCTTGCTGGTTGTCCTTGCTCACTGCACTTTCATTGCAAATCTGCATCTTTTTTCCCTTCTAATGCTACATCTGAAGCCTTTAAACCAATTAAACACAAGTTAAAGTGACCATCCCAACTAATGAGCACGTTCAAGTTAGCTGCAGTGGGATTAGATTTTAATTGGTGCGTAAATTCTGCTAAAATCTTCCACAAAAATCACGGGAAGGAGTGCTCATTGCTATCGTGTGTCTTGGGGTTGTTGCTTATTGAGTTGCTTGCTGAAAGCCGCTGGGGTGGGCAAGCCACACTCTCTGAGTGATACTACAGTGATGACAGTGGGAAGGGGCAAGTATTTTTACAACCCTGGAGTAGTCTCAGGCATTCAGAATTTAGGGAAAAAATGCAGTAACTGACTGCATGCCTACAGTCTCTTGGCAGAGATATTCATCTCCTGGCCTTCAGGACAGTGAGGGGGGACAGTGTTCCTCAGTGTCACAAGTTGTGTGAGTACAGAACCAACAGCTCTGTGCTCTGGTCAGTTTGTGCAGCCAGTGGCCAGCTGGCACATTTCGGCAGGGGCAGTGTGCTCCATGGACGGTTTGCATTTGTGGCACTTGCAGAAGTATAATTCCTCCATTGTGTTGGCTCTGCAGTGGTAAGGACAGCAAAAAATGGTCGGCACTGCCTGCCAGGTTGACTCCCCCACCCTGGGGCTCCAGGAGGCCTGAGGGAGTGATGATTGTGCAGAAGCCCTGAAGTGCAAGACCCTTCCTGGGCATGGGGCCCCCTCACCTGGGCCATCTGGGGCTGCTCAGGGCAGCCAGCCCTCTGTACCACTGTAGGGAGGAAGAGGAGGACATGGAGAGCTGGTTTCTTTTGGAGATATGGCTGAAAGTTCATGTGGAAAGAAGTGAATTGGGGTAAAGAGTGTGGGAGAACAGTGCAACTCAAGAGTAGTCAGGTCCCCCCTGTGTCTCCTAGTTTGAGTAGCACTTCAGCCCCAACTTCCCTGTAATCCTATAAATGGTAAAGTTTCTGCGATCCAGTACAGGGCAGCCTGACCAACTTTGACTTCCTAGGAAGTAGAAGTAAGTTACAACAGTGTGAGCTTTTTGCTAGCCCTCTGGCTTTTTCTGTGTTCTGAAAATTTGGCCCAACAAGAATAAGTTACTGATTTTCATTATTTAATGTGAGCTAGGAAGTATAGGCAAAAATAACTTGTTAAAAAAGAGAACTCTCAAATGTAGCTATTACCAGAAATGATAATGTTTAAAAGCCTTGTATGCCTTGCAATCAAGACCACGTAATTTTGTTTGTTCAGATGGGTTGGTGATTACCTCTTTGAGCATGACCTTACCAGAGTATTGTACACAGGCACTCTGAGATTGTATTCATCCTCTATGAAACCTTTCCTTCCCACCATGGGCTGTGGTCTATAAGGAACCAAAGGCTTCCTTCCTCATCGAAGTTTTTCAAGAAGTGTGGTTGGCATGACTGAGCCAAATGACAGAAAAGAACAATTTTGATACAGTTGTTACACTAGAAAGAAGCAAATAATCTTTTTAGGAGGCCATTTGGATTGGAAGATTCATGCAAGGGTGATGAATTGTAGATGATTTGTAGCAGTAGTATGTTTTGTAGTGACTAGTGCAGTGCAGGTCATGGGAGCCCTTAAAACGTGTTGGAAGGGAGAGCCCTCGTTGTGATGGTTATGGCGTGGTTACTTATGTTTTTTGCAAGTCTAAGACCTGATGTACAGACGTTTTGCCTTGGGTAATGGTTGGATCCACTCATGTGAAACAGAAAGCATGAGTATTTTCAAATACTTGATCATAGCTGATGAGCAGGTGTTGCTTGCCAGCACTTCCTGCATTCCTGGTGTTGGTGGTTGGCTTCGTCGTTCTGTTATTCTCTGCTTTAGGTGGGCTGAATCTTTGGCAGGCTTCAGTCCTTTAATTTGATGTCCTCTTCCCTCTGTAGTCACCAAAGGTTGGATTAATCTCCCTGTCCAAGCTCAGCTGTTTGCCAGGGTAACAGGGGCTGGCTGCCTGCTCCTGATGGCAACTGTGGCTGTTCACTGCACACACTGTGGACAGACACATCTCTCCAGATTTGAGGATTTAGAGCTGGTGACAGAATCAGTTTAGTGGAAAACCCACAAACCATTTGCCTTAAATAGTCCAGATTTAGGAGCTTTCATAACTACCCTGACTCTGAGAAGGCACTCCAGGCATGCTATTTCTGTGAAGTCAGTGGGGTTTTGGTTGATTCAGCAGCTTGAAAACCAATGCTTTTTGAGATGATCAAATATGAAGTGTGGCATTGGATAATAGCAATCAGAATATGGCAATTTAGGCTTTAATGTTTTTGTGTCTCTGGCATTGTCTTAGGTTTTGACAGTGATGTTCCCCTACTAAGGCCCTAATTTTGACAGATAAGGAGTTGTAAGGATCGACTCAAGCCCTGTGTTCTTTAACCCTTGCCAGGGTGGAGTAAGATATGCAGGTGTAACACATAGCCTTACCTAAGTATGCTGTCAGCATGCACAGAAGCATGAACGCCATTCACAGGCAGTTTCTGTTTCCTTCTATGTAAAACAAAGGTGAGAGTATTTCTGTGCTTTCTTATGGAAGTTGTACAGTGAATTTAACATTTGCATTCCTAAACATTTGAGTTTCTCACAGAAACAAAATCCAGAAAGGTGAATGCAGTATCAGAATGACAGGCTGAAAGGAGAGAGGGTGTTTAGAAAAAGGTGAGTTTTAATGTTACACTCAGCACTCAGCCTGCTCTGCAGCCTTGGGCCATGAGAGTTGGAGAAGTTCTGCACATAGTGGAACCCCTTAGGATCCACACCAATAACCCCAGGAATGAAATGGATCATTTCTTCGCTTAGGAGCAAAGTTGCCAAAATATACAACTATAAAGTGTAAGGCCACATCAACTGGTAAGTTTGTTTCTGTGTGACAGTGCGAAGACGAGAGTGGCTGCTTGCTTCTGCAACTCTGTCCACTTGGAGGAGAGGCAGGGATTTTCACATCCTATTCGGTCATGGATTTGAGAAGTGCTACATCAGTGCAGGTGGGCACTGTTGCTGGAGGAAGTGGGCTTGCCTTTCCCCTTGCTCTGACCACTTTCTCCTCCAGGGGCCCTTTCTAGCCCTGCTCCAGCTGACACAAACTCCATGCAGCCATGAGGAGCAGTTGATCTGGGTGAACAATAACCATCAGCCTCACTCCCACCCCCTTTAGCCCTGCCTGATTCCCAGTCTGACTGCCGGGGTGCTTTACTCTGGTCAAGGAAAGGAAGCATGGGACTAGAAGGGGGCAGGTGCAGTGCAGTGCCACCTGAAAATGACTATAAAACTTCAGTTTCAGGATCTGGTCCAAAGTCTGTGAGGTCACTTGTGCATGATAGCATCCCTTGAACATACTAAGCATTGCTGTCTCTATTCAGATCTCTGCCACCACCTTGCTTTCATGGTGCTTTCACTTTGGATGTGCTGCCTTTGCAAAATTCCTGACTGCAGAAAGTGCTGCCCAGGTTTGGGCAGAGGAGTAGAGTCACCATGTTTAGAGTAATTCAGTGGAAAAATTCCTGTATTTATTAAGTCTCAGCAATTTTGGCCCTGTTTGTCAAAGCTTCATTGGATTGAGCTAACCTCAGATGTCTTCCTTCTGAGCCCTGTTGTCTGGGGTTTAATCAGCTGTATTGAACTTGAGCCAGCAAAGTGCACTGGTCTGATGTGTGTAAATACTTTGTGTGAGCTGGAAACTTCCGTATAGCTGCTCCTCAACCCACTGCAGCGTAACAGCTGCCATCCTGAGCTGCTCTGGCTGTTCACAACCCAGCCACGCTTGGTGCCAGCCCTCGTCCTCCCTTGGCAGCAGGCACAGGCAGGCTCGGCTCTGTGGGCAGTTCCCACTTCTCACAGGTGGGCTCCTGGGTGCTCCAGGATGAAGCAGGGGGAGACATGCACTGCCAAGTATGGGCACTTCTTCACTACCCCTCACTGACGGCCTTGGTTCGGGAGGAATGTGGTTTTGCCCCTTCAAGTCACAAAGGGGAAAGTGTAGGCTTTAGTGATTTTTAATTAGTACTGGGTGGATAAGCCCCTGCATGTAAACATTTATAGTTCTGAATTTACTTAGCTAATTGGTTTTTAAGCCATAGATTAAGTCATAGTTTGACCTACTGTACAGCTGAGGCCATAGTATCAAGCCTCACTTAGTCCTGAATTAACTCATTAACTCAGCGGTTTTGAGGTTTGCAGTTTCAAATTGCAAACTTGATGGTTGGGGGGGTGTTGATATAAATAAGATTTTTTTTTGGCCACAAACCCCCATGTTACTTGGTTGGATTTGTGATTGTTTGTCTCAGAAATAGCAGGACAGATTTCATGCAGGCTCCCTGCAAACAGTGTTGTGGCCAAGACCAGGCATGCATCCATGAGTGTGCACCGCACACCTCTGGGAAAGCAGAGCAGCAGGAGATGAGAACCGAGACCTTCTTAGCCCTGGTAGGATTCAGCTTTGATGGTTAATATTACAAAATCACTGGAGCTTGGGGCTCATGTGTCAAGCTATGGCTGTAGGCAGGTGATGTGAGAGGGCTGCCTGACCTGTGTCACCACACAGCAGTCCTGCAGGGCAGCCGAGGAGGGTGCCTGCTGGTGACACACATCACCTGTGCTGCAGGACAGCACCCCTCCCACTCAGAGAGCTAGTGAGCAACATGTAGCAAGTCATGCCGTCTACTCCGAGGGTGCAGGAGCAGGGGACAGCAAGCACACCGCATTGGAACTGTAAGTGCCGTGGTAAGAAAAGGTGTAGTGGAGTGAAAGAGGGAGCACGTTGTTGGATGACATGGTAGGACCTGTGTTTGTACTTCTCATGTATGTGTTGCAGTGTTCTAATTGACCTCTAAAAGTGGTAGCTTCATCATAAGAAAATGTGCCTTTCTACATGACTGATCATGATGAACATAAGCGCAAGCAACTGTTTAATTAACTCGAGAATGTTTTTCTTTATCTTGAATGTTTACTTTTCACGTTTTCTTCTGTTGTCACGTGCAATGCAGATGCTTGCAGAAAGCTAGAACAGCTCTGGGCTATGCAGGAAGGGCTCCTGGCAGTGTGGCTTTGCTGCCTGGTGTCGTCAGCCCTGCCACCCTGTGCTGCATGCTGCACAGCTCCATACAGCTGGGAGTGACAGCTTTTGCTGCAGTGCTGCAGCAAAATCTGTCAGACTTTGTTTTCACGTTTATCCTCAAAATTGCCTTAATATAAATTGCTTCTATGTGCCTTATCTGGGTTTTAAGCTCCAAGACTGGCTTTTGTCTTCCCTGGTGGATTGGCTTGAAAATTGCAGGACACGTTTCCAAAGCTGAAAAGAGGCTGCAGAGGCTCCAAGGTTGCGCTCACTGATCATCTGATTCCACTGCAGTACTTCCAGCTGCTTGTGCCTTTGAGGTGCCTATGCCTCATGTGGGAGTGCAGCGGGTTACCTTAAAGAGAAAATCTGATGAAACTGCTCCAAGAACTTGTTGTTACATGTACTATCTTAGTGGAATTTACCAGAATAGAAAGGAGATTCCTGACCTAGGATCTGGAACAGAGCTGCAAAAACATTAATTCCTCAGGTAGCATGAATCATTTGGAAATATGTCTGTTTTACTGAAAAACAATAATTCCTGGATGATAGTAAATAACTCTTAGTACTGCATTGTGGTGAGAATTTGAACTTGCAGCAATTGAGAATTCCTAATAAAACTTCTCACTCTGCTGTCTGTATCCCATTCTGCTCTTTGGGATTGTTTTTAGTGCTGTTGAGTGTGATTAATGTCTTTGCATAAAGGTATCCTGTGTGACATGTGGTTGTTGATGTTTCTATATGAGATTTGGCTGTAGTATATTGTAAACTGTCTGTATATGCTCTGAAATTCTCTGGATGTTGCCTTTTTGCACTGGGCAGAGCATGGCAGCAAGAAGCACAGTTTGGAATAGGGCTTTTCCTTTTGTCTGTAACCACTGTCACAGAGGTGCTGTGAAAGGGCGAACGAGTATCAGCAGTGCTTTGGGAAAGCCGTGAAATTGTGTTTGAAGGTGACTGCAGGAGCAATGCTATGACCAGCGTTGGGGGTCTCTTTTCCTGCAGTGGTGGGAAGATGGGGGGGCTCTCTGGGTGTGTAGTCTCTGCAGAGCTTAGACAGCAAACGGGGCTGCTGGTGTTTAATAGCTGGGCTGAGAGGCTGGCTTGAGGCAGTGAAACAGTAACTGCTAAGTGCGGGAAGATGGCTGTGCCCTGCTGACTGCCTTGACTGCCAGGTGGCACTCCTCAAGCTTGGGTCACCTGCCCCACGTTTCCCTTCCTGAGCCCTGTCCTCTGGCTTGCTTTCTCTGACTGTCTTACAACAGAAATATATTCCCAAGTCCTTAGCCACAGATCATCTCCATTCAGTTTTTCCTCTGGTGCCTACGCTTTGAGCTGATTTGCAGAGCAGAGTGGGTTTATTTGTTTTTGGTTTTTTTCCTCTTTTTAGTAATCTCTGCCTGTGTGCCTCCAGTGACTGCTGTGACTGCTGCAGCATGTGGCTGAGAGTGTTAAGCACAGTCCGGAGCCCAGCTGTGTGTGACCTGGTGAGGCACACTACCTCTCCTCTGCAAAAGCAAGAATGGTGTCTGCAAAGTACTGGTGGCATGGCAATGACTGTGTGTGGGGCAGATCAAAAGAAAAGGTTGTTCTTTTCTGCCCAGTACTAGTGAGGTGGTGTCTGAAGTGTCATGAGATTCAAGTAGATCTTTCACTAGACCTTTGGGTTGCCTAAAGCCTCATCCAGCTTGACCTTGAACACTTTCAGAGATCGAGCATCCACAGCTTCTTTGGGCAGCTTGTCCCAGGGCCTCACCACCCTCGGAGGGAAGAATTTCTCCCTAATGTCTGATTTAAACCTACTCTCTTTTGGTTTGAAACCGTTGCCCCATGTCCTGTTACTACAGTCCGTGGTAAAGTCTTTGTCTTTCTTATAAACCCTCTTCATATACTGAAAGGTCTCCCCAGAGCCTTCTGTTCTCCAGGGTAAAGAACCCCAACTCTCTGTCTTTGCACAAGAATTGTTGCAGTCATTGGATCCTTTTCATGGCCTTGTGTGAACCCACTGTAGTCTTTCTGAGGACTCCAGAACTCCAGATGCAGTGCTCCGGGTGGGGTCTCATGAGAGCAGAGAGGGAGAATCCCCTCCCTTGACCTGCTAGCCATTATTTTTTTGTTGCAGACAAGGACGCAATTGGCTTTCATGCTGAATTTTTCATCCAGCAGTACCTCCAAGTCTGTCTCTGCGGGGCTGTTTTCAATCCATTTGTCCCCCAGTCTAGGTTGATTCTGGGGATTGCCCCATTCTAGGTGCAGGAAGTTGCAGGGGAGCAAATTCTGACTGAACATAAAGGAAAATAATTTTCACCCTCAGGTTGGTCTGACAGGGAATAGAGCCCCAGCGGATTCTGGCATTTCCGGCCCTGGAGATTTTCACAACTTAATGCAGTCCTGAGCAATCTGCTCCAGCTTTGGATACTAACCTATTCGGAGTGGGAGCTGGACTAGGGTTAACTTCATCCAAGTTGCTGGCAACCAAGATGAGACAGAAAATGTGAATTTCCCACTCCTTTCCTCCTTTGTAGAGAGGAACAGTCGGGTGGGGGAAGTGCTGTGGTCCTATCTCAGTATAGCCACACCAGTCCTTCCTTCCTATGAAACATCCTTCCTTCAGTCCAGGGAGTCCAGGGGGAAAAAAGACACATAAATAACAATGTGAGGGAGCAAGGTTAGACAGCCATGCCCTGAAAAAGTGCTGGAGGGGATCCTCTGCTGCCATTTGTGCCTTATGCTCTATTTCTCACTCTCCACTTAAACATGCTATAAGAAAAGCATATGCCCTCTTGGCTCCGGTCTTCATTTAGGATGGGAATCAGATAAATTAATGCTTGGCATTCAGGCTGCAGATTTCCTCATTAGCATCTTGTGTAATGCTTGCAGGAATGTGTGCTTTAGGAGCAGTAGAATTTGTCTGTGTTGTCCATTACATACCAGTGGACTTAAAAGCAAATGCAGGCTGCCCTGTAAAACTGCCTTTTTCTTGTTATTACAGGGTATTTCAAGATTATTGGTTTTCTAGCAGCATGAAATGGAGAATTTGGAACAAAGTTTTCCCTAAATAGGGAATCTTTAACTCTTTCGTGCTCTATGGACAAGAGGCTGATGGGAGATGGATGAACTTTGAAGTTTGTAATGTTACTCACCCTTGTCTGTGGGAGAACTATGACTCAGGACCTTCCTGATGGAAATCCTGTCCAGCACTTCTGACTTGAAACAGCTTCTTGGCTGCTTACTGAAGGAGGCAACTGGATGCTAAGGATGATCTCTCTGAGAAGTTATGGCTCTTCTGCTGTGTCAGTGCCCTCTCTAGTCAAAGGAGACACTTTATACAAGGAAATGGGGAATTGCTCTGACCCATTTTGAGGAAGAGAGAGCAGAGGTATCCCTCTGCTATCTCTTTCTGCATTAAAGAGAATCCTAACGGCTCTTGCCCAGAGCAGGGTCTGTAGCTCAAGGCATGCAGCTGGTCTCTGCCTGCCAGGGCAATGAGATGCCCTCACCTTTTTCCCCTGTTTGCCCCAGTCCTGGCGCAATGCTCTGTGTGTGAGTTGCCTGTTGTCCTTTTGAGAGGCTCAGCCTGTAAGTGAACATATTCCATTCATAAATTCATCAAGGGTTTTGAGTGGGCAGTTTTCAGTGGCACAGCTGCCCAATGGCATGACACCATCCTGGCAGCTTGTCTTGGAGTGTCCCTATTGTCCATGGAGCATTAATTTTGAAGGTAATGTGTTTAAGTCCCCATAACTACAAGCATTTTCTCACAAAGGCAGTGCGTTCCTTAGAAGATACAGGCTGCCATCTGTTTGTAAGTGTTATTTTAGTTATATTTTTGTTACCTGAGGGTATTTTCAGCAATAAATTGAACACAGGATCTTCCAATCCGCCCAGCTGTCTTCACTGAGTAAATCCCATTTGAAAGAGTGGCATAAATTTCTGAATACTTCTTTTTGTTTGATTTCACACCTGCCAGTGAACAAAAGAGCTGCAGGTTGGGAGCTCAGAGGAAAAAAAAATTGCCGCTTGTTATAAGGGAGTCCAAAATCACAGTTAATATTTGTGGTACAGCCATGGGACAGGGTTAGCAACAATTTGTGTTGGGGGGCCATGAAGGATCTGGAGATTACTTGCAGTGTGTTGGTTAGCCAGCCTTCATTTATCTGTACAAGTGGTTGTGAGATGCCCTACCTGAGGTCCACCTGGGTCATATGACTCTGGGGAGAAATCACACAGGCTTTGGCTGTGCTGCCTGTGAGTCAGTGCATGCAGTGGGTGGGTACCCCGCTAACAGCAGGGCGTCCCGCTGGAGCATCATGCCTCATCTTGCCTGCCTGCTGTCCTGGATGTTTGCTCTGCTCAGCTGCTGCTCCTGCAGAGCACCAGAGCGGCTCTGGAAGAGACACAGAGCTGGCAATAGCACCTTGGTTGGGTAACAGCACCCAATGTCTTGGTTTAGAGCGTGTACATTTCATGAATTGCAAAAGGAACAGATAGGGGACAGTCTCCTCCCTGTCCGAGAAAGGTTTGCCTGGAGCCAGAAGTGATGCTGTTGGTGTAACCCCATCTGGCCACCCTTTATGCCAGAGGCATTTCAAATGGCTGACCAATTCCTCTTGGCCTCTTCATACGGTGTTAATCCCTGCTGTTCCCCAGGCAGCCGAGCTGAGGTATGCTGCTAGTCTCTCCCCCATCTTTAACAAATGCTTGCCCAAAAGCTGTAGAGTGGCACAGCTGCAACGAGCTCCAGCGTGTGCTTGAGCTACTGCAGTGCTGCTGCTGCTAACGTGCCTGCACACTGGGCACTGCAGTTCCTTTAACACACAGTTCAAGTCTAAACTCTGGTTTGCTCCAGGAACAGCAGCAGCGGCACCTGTAACCTGAATCAAATTCCCTGTATTTCTCAGGGGCCCTTCCAGAAGTCTGAATTCATATTAATTGCAGCCTTCATTTAGCCCCGAGCATTTTGGCTGCAAGGCCAGTCTGCTGAGCATGCCTGCAGAAGCACCGCTATCCATCCATCCATCTCACAGTAGGGTTCTGAAACAGTCCCAGCAAACTCATCTCCTGCATCTTCTCTAAGCACGTTAAGTGGTGGATTTGCACAGGGAGGCTGTGTTGGGTGTTAGCCAGGCCAGGGCAGCTTCTCACAGAGGAGTCAAGGGAAGAGCAGCGTACCCTGAAGAGGGATTGCACCCAGCAAGAGCAACTCTACAAAGTCTTGGGGTAAAACTTTTACTGATTTGGGAGATTTCTGATGATCATGTTTCTTTCTAATGGCAGGGTTGTTCTGTTCAATGGGTGGACAGCAATGATAATGGTTTATAAAGTGGACCTACAAGACAGCAGTTAAAACTGGTCTTATGCTTCAATACTGAATTTTGTCAGAGTAATTAGTCTTAGAAGTCTGCTGAGAATTGTTGAGTTAAAGGGCTCTTAGTAAGGATTAGTGAAAAATTAAAATTTAGACACTTATTGAAATATGAATGATCATTTTTAATTCAGGTCACATTTTATTTCCTTGTGCTACTGTGCTGTTAGTCTGAGGGTCTGTCCAGTGCCTGCTGAGCCTGCTCAGAATGAGTTTCTGCATGAACAGAGCAGAAGGAAGTGCAGGACAAGGTGTGCAGGGAGGACAGGGCACCTTTTCTGAAACAGAGCTAGTTGCCTGTTCTGCACTAAGGATTGGGGGCAATCCTAAGCCATGGATCACCGTCATCAATGCTGCTTTGTTTGAATTTTTGGCATGGGTTGGCCTGGACCTTCCCAGACATCTTCTGTGGATGGATCAGGATTTAGCAAGGTCTGTCATGTTTGGAGGCAAAGCAAGTTTAAAAGGGCAGGGGGGCTTGTTCCATGCCGGTTGGCCTTGGCACAGACCTAAGCTAGTCTCGTGTACTCATACAGGTGTACCCTGAATGCTCTCTTTGGTCAGTGATGACAGTGCAGTCTCCAAAGGTCCATTCATCCATATGGCCTTAGGCAGCAAACTGGGATCAGGTAAAAGATTATGTGATGGTGCAGCCTACTTTCCTTTTTTTTATCTATGGAGTGTGTCTGTACATTTTTATATTGAATGCGCAGCTCTAGCAGCTACATTTTGGGGATGCAGTTACCATCCAAGGAGATGGAGTGTCCAAGCACAGAGCTAAGCCAGGTTCTTTCCTCAAACCATCAGCGGTTCTACCAGCAGTAGGTCCGGGTAGGATCTTGAGGTCAGGCAGCTGGATTTCCCAGCGTAGGAGAGCTGGGAGGGATGGCACAGGGCTGACCTGCTCACCTTTGGTTTTTCAGTGGCTGTTTTGGTACCTGTGATGGTGGGGTGCTGCAGCTGTTCTGGATGCTTGGTGCTGAGGTTGTGCTCCGTCCTGCAAGTGGGTGAGCCCTCCATGCAGGTGGGGTGTGAGTGGGATGTGGGAATGAGCCAGCAAGGAGCAGAACAGGCAGCTTGTGAGGAGAGCTGTGCCTCTGAGGCCCCGTGACACTGCAGTTGCATCTTCAGTGCGGCACAAAGCTGCCTGCTACTATGACTGATTCCTGGATAACACATCAATGGCTTGGTGGTCCCTTTATGTGATCATTTGCAAACCTATAGCCAAGCCCTGAAGACAGTATTGTGCCACCAAGATCCTCAGCAAAAAAAAATTACTTCACTTGATGTGTGTAAAGCTCTTCTCTTAATGTGTCCAGAGCATGACTTGCATTTTTTGCACAAGATGGCCTTGTAGGTAGGTGGAAGAACACTTACCTCTGCTTTCTGCTGTGAGTCCACCTGTTCTCTGTTTAGGTGCTTCACTTGCCATCAAGGGACAGTTTTAGGGAATCCTGACGTTTCTGGCTCATCATGATTCCTCTAGACATTTGTTTCCCTACTATGCTTATGGGAATCCACATGGAATGCATTATCAAAAGCATCAATAAAGTCAAGATTCCTTACGTCTGCTGCTTCTTCAGCTTTTGAGTGTGATTCTTACTCAGCTTTTAAGAAATGTTAAGGAAGTTACCAGCATGGCCATGAATTTGAATATTCTAGTTCTTTTTCCATTTTCACAAAATAAGATCTTCATACTTCAAACTCTACCTTTGGCTTGGTTTTAGAGGTGAGAACCTCCCTGAACTGGAATCAGTCTCCTTTATTAGAGTTTAGGCTACTTAGGATTATATGTCGCTCTTGACAATGAACATTCTTGTTCATTGAGGCACAAAACACCTACTTTAAAAAAAAAGATGCAAATTAGATTCTTAAATAATCTATTGACAGCTCTGTCTTGAGTTGTGACATGAGATCAGAGCATTCCCTCAGTGAAATTGCATGTTACTGCCTCCTTGCAGGGCCTCCACCTCCAGGCAATTGTGGAGCCAAAGTGCTTCTGAAACAGCAGGTGCTGAACAGCACGGAAGCAAGTACAGAGCTGCCTATGTCCAGCCCACAGCACCAGTCTGAACAGCCTAGCCATGCAGTCTTCTTGGGATTTAAAATACCGAGGACAGGAGTAGGTCGCCTCGGTCACCTTCTGTGTCAGCTTCAGGATTAGAGGATTTGGCAGCAGACCTGGATGATGGGTTTGCTTCGGTGTCACCTTGTAGCTCTGCCAGCTCTGGGAGTGTGCTGGGGGCTGACTTGTGGGTGAGATGAACCCATTCTTTACTCTCACTGTTAAGCTGTGATTTTGTGCAATGTGGCATCCAAGGTTTTTACGTCTTGTTGAAGTCATAAAACAAAGCATAGCTGCTGCTTTGCCTGGCCTTCCAGAGAGGGCAAAAGCCTGTCCATGAAGAGCCACTATCCGTGATTTCTATCTGCCATAATTCTGGTTTCACCCAGCTCCTGACACAAGTCTTAGCAGGACAGATTTTCAAGCTGGGCTTGACTTTCCTACCCAAGGCCATTGCGTTTGTCCTGGATCAGAGCACAAGTGTATCCAGCCCAGTATTTTTGCAGTGGCCAAGAACAGGGCCCTAGGAAAGATAGCTGAAACAGGGAAAACCTGTGGTAAGTAGTTTCTGTGTGCTCTTCCAGCACCCATGGAAACTTCTGTTATCTACAGCATCATGTGACAGAGTCCAACAGCCTATCTGCATGTCATAAGGAGCATCTCTGTGTTTGTTGTGACTTCACAGAGAGAGCAATTGATCTTATCCCTCTTCTCTAAACTACTCATAATTTTATAGAATTGTCACATTTCTCCTGAGTCATTTCGTTTTCCAGGCTAAATAGTTCTTGTTTGTCAGCATTTTCCTCTTCCGAAATCATACTTATGACTAGCTTTGTTGTTTATCTGTTCTAGCTGGCAGCAGAGGCTGAGGTGGCCCTGGAATTGCAAACAACCTTGGAGATGCTGGCATGCCATGGGTTGATACAGTGGGAAATTAATGTTCTCGTCTTTTTGTGCTGCAGTTCTTTACTAGGATCTCATAGTGTTAGACTTCGTTTTTGACCACTGTGGAACAATAAGCTGATAATTTCTTGAATGGTTGAGGTAAACTGAAAGCTTGTTATTTTACTTGTAAAGTTAGGATACTTCTTTCCATGTCTGTAACTTAATGCTGATCTACACTGAACATTATCTGTCATTTCCCTCATGAGACTTGGAAGGTCCTTTCGTAGATCTTCAGAGTTATCCTTTGCCTCTATTACCCTAAGCTCAGAGTGTTCTCAGCTGCTTTTACTGGTGGAGAAACACGTTGCTGCAGGGTGGCAGCGAGGGCGGGTCCCTCATTGCTGGTGTCGTGTGCGGGCACTAGCTCCTTCGCGAAGGTGTGAGTTCAAAGTTGGAGTGCAAATCTAGGAAGCTTTCTGGAGGTAAACCCATTTCTCCTGAAGTGCTTATGTAGTAGGAGCTAATAAGAGCTCTGTCACTGTTTTCCTTAAGAAATGCACCTGGCAGCCATGGGCAGTTGGAAGTCTCAATGATGGAAAATATGTGCCTTCTTCTGCCTTTGCCTCCCTTGTTTCTGTGTTGCTCACTTTCACCCTTGTTCATACTTTGTGCTCCATTGTGTTGGGACAAACATTTTTCTGTCCGCTATTTCTTACCTTAATGAGGTTAGTTTTAGCCCAGAGAAGTCCTGTATGAATGTGTGGGATAGGAGTGTGTGAGTGTGCATAGCACAAGGGAATATACAGCTGCGAATGAGAAGGCATCAGATCCAGCTCAGCAACACTCCAGAGCTGCAGAGTCAGGACAGTTTGGGACATCCCTGAACAAGTGGCAACAGACCTAGTACTTGTTTAAGTGGCTGAAGCAGAGCAAAGCACAAGAATCCAAATTGCAACACAAGCAAGTAAACTTGTGTTTTCATCAGAGCACGGACCTCAGCAAAGATAGCTTATAAACCTTGTGGCAAATGGGCAGCAGAAGAAAGAGGACCTGGGAGAATCTTTGAACAAGTACTATCAAAGGGTAGACTGTCTCAAAAAACCTGAAGAGTGGCAGCTTACTTCTGGAGCATTATTGTATATCTGAGGGCCAGAAAGCCATTGCTGGGGCAACAGATTTATTTCAGAGGGATGTCCAAAACAGTGTTGAAAATAGGCCACGGAAAGAGCTGTGCAAGAGCGCATCAAGAGACCAGTCAGGGCTGCTGGGGAAGTCCAGCAGGGATGGGTTGGGTCTCAGTGTGATGCCCTGTAGCCTTTTTTGTCCGAATCAAATGTGCCTCTGTGGCTTTCAGAGTTGCTCCCTGGCAGCAGCAGGCAGCCTGGGCCCCTGCACTTCAGGATGATTAGCTGAGCTGCTGCTTTCTTCTGAAATGTGCTATTACTGTGAGGACAGCAGCCTTGCTGGACCAAGATAAAATACAGCTGGGACATGGAGTACACACTCTCACGTTGGACACCATTGCTGGGACCGTGTGAGTGGGGATGAGAGGTACATCCCACTGTTTGCACTGCTGAACGGCACACTGGGAGGTGTTCGGTGGTTGTTGTCTGCTTACTCTCCGCAGATGGCTTTGCCCTGCAGCCACATTGCTGGCCTTGGTGCAGGTGTGTTGTATAGCTTCTTTGGGGCCTGTACGCTTCCTTTTTCCAAAACTCAGCTCTGTCCCAGCTTTTGACATCATCTGAAAGTTTTCTGAATTGCATTTCTTTGCCCAGGCTGGGCAGGCACCCATACACAGACTGGTTGCCCGCCTGTCCTTTGATTTTTGTCCAAGGCAGAAAGCAGATGGATTGGGAGCTGCAGCAGTCCAGGACAGACAGTAGCTATAGCAACTCCTCATGCTGTTCCTGTGTGTGTAAGGGAGCTGAAAAGCTTTCCTTTTAGTACTCACAAACTTCACTGATTGAGTTCTTCCAGGAGGAAAGTCACAATGGTAAGCAGTTGTCTGTGCTACTGAATTGATGAGCTTATTTTTTTGAGAGGACTTTCAGAGCAATCCCCATTTTCCTCAGAGTTTGTAGGGATCCACGTGGAAACCTCTGAACTCTTGAGCCAAGATTTTTGCCAGAAAAGCTCACAGCAATCAAAGGAGTGTTCCTGTAAAGAAGCTGACTTGGATGTCCTTCTGGTACTCTGTTAGGACAGTGGAATGTGCCCTGTATCAGATGGGGTGCAGAGAAACACACAATACTCTGTAATTTTCATGCCCACAGGGATCTATTTGTTGTCCATGTGGCTCTTGGATATAACATTAGGAAGAATGTGAAGGTTAGAGCTGCCTATGCCTGATGAGCAAAATGATTCAGAGATGGTTATGAGTACTTGAAGTTAATCTTATTAGATGAATTCTACCAGGAAGGCCTTTTCCAGCTCTGTAAGTGTTTCTAGACGATAAATTGTGTGGGTTTGTGCTTTTGGGTATGTAGGCTGTTTGTACTGTGGCACTTGGCAGATGTGCAGTGTTAGTCCTGTTTCACCTGGACAGGTGTTTGAGACGGGACAATACCAGAGCGCAAGAAGATAGTAAGAGCTCTGTGGATGAGAGCAACGGCTAGAAATGGGCTCCCAGCAAGGAGGGTAGGGACAGGGGAAGTGTGCAACGATGCAGGTCAGAGAATTCTCCCAGCCTCCAAGTTTTGTCTTAGAGGACTTGCTGAACTAAGATTGGGTCCCTTTTCCTGTATCTATGACCTTGGGGGATTTTTATTCCATGAGTTTATCTAGTTGCTGCTTTATGAACCCATGAGGACTTTTAGCTTCCACAACATTGTGCAGCAAGGAGTTCCCCAGCGTAACATCACGTGCAAGCAGAAGTAGGGCACTGAACAAAGTGAGTCCAACCAGAAACAAGCAGAAGGTAACAGGATGGGATGAGGATGTGAAAACAACAGCATAAACTGGGACTCATAGTACCGGCCCAGTCTTTAGCACGAGCATGAGAGAAGAGAGTGGAGGGAACAGAGTTCTGCTCAAAGGGTAGGATTTGTGGTGGTCAGGTGAAGAGGTTAGAAGAGCAAATTCAGGAGTCAAGCTTATTAAAGTGGCAGCGTGGAAGATAAGTCTGAGAAGAGCTTTTACTATATGCTAAATATCTGCGAATAGTGGAAGTTTGAGAATCAGAGAAGATGCAGTGATGCAGGAGACAAGAAAAGGAACAGAGGAGAGGGTC
The DNA here is from genome assembly GCA_013396775.1 of Cephalopterus ornatus. Lineage (NCBI taxonomy): Eukaryota > Metazoa > Chordata > Aves > Passeriformes > Cotingidae > Cephalopterus > Cephalopterus ornatus. Next base: position 453,560 of record VZRE01000499.1, read on the forward strand.
TGACTGAGGTGCCTGTCTCCTCAGCATCTTACCTGCACCAGTAGCCAAAACCGGATGTTGGGGAGGAACATGAGAATAGCAAATATGATTTTCCCCACTGTCCACTTCCAGGGACTTCCTGAGTCATAGGACTTGGTGTTCTTCACATTCAATAATCTTTGAAATATTCTTTCATTAATTTTGTAACAGTTTTCTGGATCTTTCTTGCTCTGATCTCCTCTGAATCTTTTCAGTTAGTCTGAAGTTCTTGTAAAGTTTGGATCCTGGGGCTTTTAGCCAGCCCATGGGTGGCTCAGCTCTAGGAGGTGCCTTCATGCTAGCACATGTTATGGGGGTAAAATGATGGTGACAGCCATGGTCCCTGAAGCCTTTGCAATGCTGAGCTTGATGGGAGGGAGGGATGCAGGGTGAAGGAGGTGGGAGACCTCCATGTCCAGTAAATATTACAAAGGCACCACTGAGCTGGGGCTGCTTTTCCCATGCCATCTGCTGGATGCTGCCAAGTTTGTGACTTGCTGGAGAGATGCCTGTATAGTGTTTGTGAAATCAAATGTGACAGTAAAATGTGCTTTTGAGGACAGTACAAGTGGCAGGATGGGAAGAAATAAAAACATCTTTCTCAGCTTTGATTCCAGTGCAGGATGGGACATTTTTCTTGAAAGAGTGTGAAGAATGCAGGAAAGTAATTCTTGAGGCCTATGATTTTGATGACCCCAGCTGTCCCACCAACTCTTCTGCTTGCCTACACTATGTAAAAATGTGTTGCTGAATTCAAGTATAAGCTTGTCAAAATAGGTAACTTGTCTGCTGTAGGTACAAGGCATTTTTGATACCTGGCACATAGGAGTAGCCTGCTGAGGGGCTTTGAAAGTATCAATCAGTTTGTGAACAAAAGCTCTGGAGTATGGGTAACATCTTCCTTGGCATCAGGCTCCCAGGGCAAGGATGCCATTAGCTGCAGGGCTTTGTTTGGATCCTGGGGCTTTTAGCCAGCCCATGGGTGGCTCAGCTCTAGGAGGTGCCTTCATGCTAGTACATGTTATGGGGGTGAAATGATGGTGACATCCCTCAAAATAAACGCATCCCAAAAAGTCTCTTGGCATTCTGCCTTTGTGTTCAGGGGCTCCCTGTCCCCATCCTGTGTGAAAAAACACCTTGTCTTCCTCTTCAGCTGCCCCAGGAGGTTGTTAGGTGCCTGCAGGTGGCATGTAGAGTTGATGTAACATAGTGTACTCTGGCTGTTATTTAGTCTATCTTGTTTTATACCCTTTTTCTTTTCTTGAATGTTTTTCTCCTGTTCCCATGACTGTCTATCATTGTGTGAGGTCAAGAACCATGTGCTGGAAAGAGCTTACAAAAGGCAAAATCAAATTAAGAAAAACTTTCCTTCCTTCTCTCTTTAACTGACTGAAGGCTCTGGCCGCATTATTGCCCTTCCTGCAATTTGTAACACCCATGTCCTTTTTCTATATAAATGGCAGAGAAATTTTACTTTACAAATGAAGAATGACATGCTGGACTCCTCCCAGCACATTCCACCCTAGGGCAGGGAAGAGAAGTCCCACCGATGCTCTCACCATGTTGAGCTGTGATAGAAGCATGATTCATCAGCACATTACCGCATGTGAGCGTGACATGTTCACTCTCCCTTGCATGTGTATGCAACACCAGAAACCCTTTAAATAAAACTGCAGGTGTATGTGCACATGGGGGAGAATCCAACCGACACACCCAACACTATTCTTCAGGTGGGAGAGTATGCGTTAGAACAGGAGCACAGTTTCACTAGTTCCACTGCTCAGAGGAAAACCCTCGCTACCCCAGGTTTTGCTGAGGTACATCCCCAGAGCTGTCCTCATGCCTGAAGTGACTGTCAGCTGCCTAATGCAGTTTGAATCCATAGTTTGGAGACCTACATTGCCTAAGGCTCCCTTTCCCCAGATGTGTGCAAACGCTCCCAGCATTGTGCTCAGTGCAAAAATACAGTTCCCATGGGTATTCTGAGTAATAATTTAACAGAAAATAGAACAAGGAGGATCTAAGTTCACCCCACCATTTGGGGAAGTGGAGGGAGTAGTACCATCCATAAGAGCATGGAAATAGCCCCTCTCTGCTCCTCACCTGAAACTGGACCACCTGTGAGCTGAGGAATGCAAATCTCAGCCTGTGGGGTTTCACAATGCAGCGGATCCCAAGGTCTCCAACTAATGGGACAAATTGGTTTTCTATTCTCTGATTATAGCTGTGCTTGAATCTATTGATTTTCTATTGCTTATGATGAGTGCTGCTTTCCAGAATCTATGGACAACTGACAACTTCAAGAGCAAACCAAAGAAACTAATAGTCTGTAGGCCAAGGCATTATTAATTCTCATTTATCTTTATGATTGGGTAAGGCTGAAATATATATACTGTGACTCTTCAGATGACGGGTGCTATGGCAGACCAGTGACGCTATCAGTGGGAGCTCAGGCTCCCCCAACCACAGTGAGGGATGTTGCATTATCAGAATAAAAGCACAGCAAAAGGATTAAAAACCCCAAAGATTAAGTGCAAAATGCGCTTGGGAGAGATATCCAAGTGTTCTACTACAGATACATGTGGCAGCTTTTATCTTGGCATAGCAGAGAGCACAGTAGGAGTGGGTGCCAACAGTTATTCCCACGTGAGCGTGTTGTGGACATTCTGAAACCAAGAGCTGTGGGTGCTCATGGGACTCTTGCCAACAATCAGAGCAAGGAAGACAATGTGTAGGGTAACATGCTTCCGTGCCTCTGCAGAGGAACAGCATCATGGTCCGAAGGAGTTCTGGCAGAGATGATCTATGCAGATCTCATGTAGTAGTCATTTAATTGCTGCTCCTGAAATAGATGATGCTTATCTCCCAATTCATGAAGTGTTTAGCTAACACAAATATTATCTGGAGGTTTTTTGCCTCCATGCATAGCTGTGAACTGACTATGTGTGTTTTGTGCAGGCAAGATAAAGTGGTTCCGGGGAAAGGTTATATCCAATGATTCTGCTAAAGAAACATTTTTATAAAACTGTAGATAACGATGAGCAAAAGCGAGTGTGCAGAAATAATTAAATTTAAGAACATGAAGGGTAATGGAGAATTATGACTCTAGTAAATGTCTTGAACAGGGAATTCTCACAGCTGTTTAACAGGATGCTATGGCCAAAAACCACACAGAATCAGAAGAGCCATGAAAGGCAGTCTGTCCTAAGCAGTGGGAGCAGATGATTGGTAATGCTAGTTAGGAGGTCCACACACTTGTTGAGGAAGATCAGAAAACCCAATTACAAATCCATGAGGAAAAGTAGAATCAGAATGAGTCATTGAAATAGTGATTCCTGGTAAATTCATTGCAGTGTTTGGTACTACATTAGTGCTTTGAATTGGTTCAACTGTGTGGAATTGGGGTTTGGCTCAATGTGCTCTAATATAGAGCCTTTTTCCCCTAGATAGTTATTAGCCACATATTTTGCCTTGATATTTTGTTTGAATAACAGGTAATTGGAGATCTCCCAGACTTCCTACATATCTCATCTGAAGAACATTTTTTCAGAAACTCAAATCCGCAGGGATGTTATTGTGGCTCTTGGCTTCATGCAGGATTGCCCTTGTTGTTGAGGTGAAATCAGGAATTTCTGAGAGTTTTAAAGAGTAAAGAAGCATGCCTGACTGCTTCTTTGAGCTTTCCCAACACTTTCCTCAGCTTTTCTGAAACTTTCAGTTCATGTTTTTGGTGTATGGCCCTTGGAGAAAGAGAGGCATCATTCCGAGGGGGACAACTGCCAGGTATCTGTGCTGGAGCCCACGCCTGGGCTCCCATTGTTGTCAGTGGGGGAGAAGTTCTCCTGTGGAAAGTCCTGTTTCCCTGATAAGGTCAGATGAAGACACCTGAGCATCTTTTTCTCTTTTAATCTAGAAGACTCAAGAGCATTTTGTAGGTGTATCTGTGTATTTAAGCAAAGTGAGATACATCAGGCTTGAGTGTGTACGTACACAGTCCAGTACCACATACAAAATAATGTCATCCCTACTATGGTACTTCCACTCAGTATTTCCTCTGGTACAGCCAAGAGGAGCTGCCTCTGAGTTGCAGCATTACATCAGCTGATGCTGGAGATAAGATTGCTGCTTTGACTGTTGAGCCTTTTCAGTGTGTCCAGGATACAGCCCATCAGAGTCCTTGATCTCACTTTACTAGTGACTCACATGGCTGAACTCTCCCTGTTATATTTGCCACTTCCACAGTTTACTTGCTCTTTGGGAAAATTATCATCCTCTTCCTGTTTGTTTTTTTTTTTTTTTCTTCTTCTAAAATGCTAAAATAGAGCTAAGTGGAGAACTGCTCACTTTTCTAAAAATCAAAAGTATGGGAAAGAAAAATCTGAACTCCATACATCCATGTCAGATTGTTCACTACATTTACAAGCTTTATCAGATTTATTTAACAACTCCTGTGTCGTGGATTTCTGTGGCTGGGTTTTGATAGCAGAGGGGCTATGGGGGTGGCTTCTGTTAGAAGCTGCCAGAAGCTTCCCCCATCCTATGGAGCCAATGATAGCCAGCTCCAGGAGGGACTTCCTGCTGCTGGCCAAGGCCAAGCCAATCAGGAGTGATAGTAACACCTCTGGGATAACATATTTAAGAATAGAGGAGTATCATGCAGAAGAAATTCCAGCCAGGGAAGAGAGGAGTGAGAACATGGGATGACAACTTAGACACCAAGGTCGGTGCAGAAGGAGGGGCAGGAGGCACTCCACGGGAGCAGGGGAAGGATTCAGAGCTGAGGCCCCTGCGGTCCGTGGTGCAGCCCATGGTGAAGCAGCTGTGCCCCTGCAGCCCATGGAGGACCATTGGGGTGCGGAGACCCCCCTGCAGCCCCTGGAGGAGCCCAGGCTGGAGCAGGTGGATGCAGGAAGGAGGCTGTGACCCCGTGGGAGGCCCAGGATGGAGCAGAGTCCTGCAGGAGACCTGTGGCCCGTGGAGAGGGAAGCCCAGGCCGGAGCAGGTTTTTTTTCCCGGTAGGACTCATGGCCCTGTGGGGGACCCACGTTGGTACAGCTCATGGGGGAGTGACCCACGGGACAGCAAATTGGGAAGAGCTGCTGCCCGAGGGATGGACTCACGTTGGAGAGGTCCATCAAGGACTGTCTCCCGTGGAGGGACTCCTCAGGAGCAGGGCAAGGACTCCAACTCCTCTCCTGAGCAGCAGCAGAAACAACAACTGACCGTAACCCCCATTCCTGTCCCCCTGCACCACTGGGGGGCAGGAAGGAGAATATGGAAGGAAGGAGAAGTGGGGGAAAGGTGTTTTTAAGACTGTTTTATTTCTCACTCTTTGGCTCTTATCCTGTTAGTAATAAATTTAAATAATATCCCCACTTTGAGTCTGTTTTGCCCATGCAGGTAATCATTTGAGTGACCTCTCCCAGCTCTTACCTCTGCTTATGAATCCTTAGTTGTTTTTTTTTTCTCTCTCCTCTGTCCAGTTGCAGAGGGAGAGAGAGAGCGACTTTAGTGGGTATATAGTATCTGGCCAGGGTCAACCCACTAAATCCTGTTTAAACATCTGACAGCAATATCAATTAACATTAATAATAGTCCCAGTGTTTGAATCTTGCACCGTTCCTTCTGATACTTTGATATCGGTGAGTGACTGGAGAAGAACCGTCATGAACAGCCAGAATAGTTTAGGTTGAAAGTACCCCTAAAGGTCTGTGGTCGGAGCCCTAACTCAAAGCCTGACCAGCCTTAAGTGGCCACTACATCTAAGATAATATTTTACAATAGCTGATTCCTCTCAATTTTATAAGTGTGCAATTTATTTGTAATACTGATTTGTTCAGGTTCTATTTCCATGCACTGAGGTTACTCTGGCTATGCCAAGAAGTTAAAGGGCCTTCAGCTGGGAAAATTCTCATGTATCCTTTCTCAATATTATTTTTTGTAGAAAATTTTGCTTTACATCTCTTTCTTCTCCTTATTAAGCTAATTAGATTGAGCCTCTTTCATCTGGCAGTAAATCATGTCAGCTGGGGAGGTGTTAGCAAGTTCCAGGGCCATCTCTGGTAGAGCTCTGAGTACCTCAGTGGATGGAGGTCCCACAGCCTGTCTGGATCCTGTGGCAGTATTAGACCACTCTCACAGCAGGGGAAAAAAAATACAAGTATTAACTACTTGGAATTATTCTTGTTGCCGCTTGAGTCATTTGCATCGTTCATTGTGTGCCTGTGTATCTTCTCCACACTGTTCTCTTGCTTCAGGCAGCAAAAAGTCTTTGCCTTCTCCAGACCAAGTAAAGCCAGTTCCTTCAGTGTCTCCATATGTGTCTACTGCTCCAGCTCATGGCCATCTCAGTGGCCTCTTCTGCACTCAGCCCAGTACATCCATGTCTTTGTTGTACCGGGCAGTCCCAAATCAGACACAGCACTCTAGAGGTGGCCTCACAAGAGCCAAACAGAGAGGATCACCTCCCTCAACCTGGCTGTATATGTGCTGACACAGCCCAGTCTGTGGTTAGCCTTCTTAGCCAGAAGAACACACTGTTGACCTCTGTTCAGCTCCTCAGTGTCCAGGACTCCCCAGATCACTTTCTGTGAAGCGGATTTCCAGCCATAATCCCTGGACTGTCCTGGTGCTACAGGGATAGGACTTGAACTGCATTTTGCTGAGGTGGTCCCTCCCTTTCTTCTGCCTGCCAAGGTCCATCTGAATAGCCACCCTGCCCTCTAGCATATCAGCCATGCTCCCCTTCACCTCCCAGTCTAGTATCGTCCACAAACTTGATGAGAACATGCTTCATCCCATCATCTCTGTTGTTAATAAAGATATTGAACTTCATCAGCCCCTGAGCGACATCTCTAGTAATTCATTCATACCATTAATTGTTGAGTTCAATTAACTGCATCATTTGAAAATTTGAGTGTTTCCTCCTAAATCAAGTTCTCCTCTGAGCAGCCTCTGACATACACAGAGATCAGTAACTTAGTCCCAACATCCCTCTCCTTCTCCTTACAACCCATGAGCTGTGACAATGTAGGCAGGGGGTCTAATCCTGACCCCTGGCCCACAGCCAGTTCTTCACTCAGCTTTATCCTGTGCAAATACAAAAGCATGTTATAAGCCATGGTCCAGACTCTGTAGGAACAAACTTTAGGAGCATGGTTTGGTGGAGCAATAAAATAGGTGGTTCACCAGCAATACTGGGTCCCAGGGATCTGTGCCCATAACCCCCTTCCTTCTTGGTGGAGTCTGTGTTGGACCACCCCAGGTCACCTCCCAGGGTGATTGTTTCTTCTTATCTGCAGAAGCCTGTTGTTTTCAGGACAAGGTGTGAGCATTCAGTTGCTCACTGAGCTTGAGCCTTTATTGGCTTTCGTGGTGGGGCTTCCCCCAGGGCACTAAGTGTGTGAGAGCAGGGGTCCTGCTCCATCTGGGTGGCAGCTGATGCTGCAGTATTGTTTGGAATGAAGAAGAGGGAGGAAAGGGAAGAGCAGCCCCTTTGCCCACCTGCCTGTGGAGGTAGCTCTCCTTCCCGTAAAGCGGACTGGTCCCACTGGCAGAGCTTGCTGAGCCACCATGGCCTGTCTTTGGTGAAGAGCCTGTTGTTTGGTAGCCAAAGTCACACTGTTCCAGCTGGCAAGACTCTTGTAGGCCATATGCAGCTCTGTCCTCTGAGCTCTGCAGAAATGACTTGTGGGAGCTGTAGCCTGAAAGCCAGTGCTGCATATCAGCTTTGCCTGGAAACCAGTGCTGACCCAAAGCCAGCACTGCGCACTGATACTGCACACCTACACAGCATACCAGTGCTGCATACCAGCCCTGTGTGGGTCTGCCTCCATCACAGTCTTGACTGTCCTGGGGAGGAGGCTGCTCTCACCTCCCAGCTGGTAGCTGATGCCAGGTTAACCATTAACTCCCAGCTCTGCGAAGCTGCTCACCATGGCCTTTCCTGTGCCTCTTTGGTGATGTTTCTCGTGGAGTTCTGCTGGAGTCTGAGCAGCCTTTCCTGCCTGCAAGCAGCTGCACAGTGGGGCTGTGTCCCGCAAGGTCTTCATGGTACGTGGGCAGCATGAGAGAGGGTTGTCCAGGAGCAGGACATGGCTGTGGTGGTGAGGGAGGGGACAGGCATGTGGCCAAGGTTGTGCACTGCTGCGCACAGGACACCAGGATTCCTCTCCAGGTACTCTTTTGAGTGCTTCTTTCAGGTAGCTACCTGAGGAGCATGAGATCATAGGTTGGTGACCCCTCCAGAGTGAGAGAGGTCCTTCAGGAGATGGGTCAAAGAGTGCCCGGTGTGCACCAGGAGTGCCTCCATCACGTGCATGGCAAGTGCCTGTCTGCAGCACAGGCCCTCCTGCCTGGCTGGAAATGGATCATCTCCAGCCCAAGGATATATGTTGGGGCACTGCTGCCTCCCTTACCGACCCTGTCTGCTCCCCACATCCTGCTCATTGCTTCTTGGCACTGTGAAATAGGAAACTCCTGAGTGTTTCCTCTGCAGAGAGCTCCATAAAAATTCTGGAGGTCAAGTCCTACTCCAAGGCAGCCAGCTTGAGCAAGGGCATAGGTCAAAGAACTGCTGCAGTCACCTTTCCTCTCCTCACATTTGCAGTAGCCCTGGCACTCACTGGGGCTGTGCCTCAGGCCCACCACAGGATGGTGGTAATGCTGATTGCCAAAGGGGAACTTCATATCCTCCCAGCGGTCATTCTGGTGTAGCCAGGGCCCCTTCCCTGCTGCCCCCTGCCAAGCACAGAGGGGCTGTTTGAAAAACATCCTACCAGCTCTGAGCTGAACTGGGAAGAGTTCACATCGAGTACATCAAGAGTGTTCTAATCACTGCTTGCTCTCAACAGCAGCAGGGTTAGGGTTAGGGCAACTGCTTGTCTCCTGGGTGGGTGAGTGGGTGGCAGGCGAGGGCAATGACAGCTTTTGAAACAGGAGGGAGAAACTTGAAACTCCACTGGCATAGTGTCCTTGGGATGTGACTACAACTCAGGGGAAGATTTCTGCTGAGCAGCCAAGGATGCAAGAGAAATCCTGGCAGTGATGGGCAGTGCTGAAAGGCAGCAGTTCCCAGTCCCTCCAACTGCAAGCCAGCATGGAGGGCTTGCCCCCTCCTCAATGGTTACCACATGGCTGGGGCTTGCATTTTTCTTGTTCTAAAATCCTGAATCTTCTTCACTAAGGTGTCTTCAGGAGGCTGGTGCAGTGCTGAAAAGAGAGGTGAATGCTGTATGGGCAATGTCCATGTACAGGGACCTGAGTCTTGCATGACCCTCTGCAGTCTGGGACCTTGCACATAGGCAGCCACACTGACTGTGGAGCCCTGGGTGAGAATCTGCTGGTAGTGCACAAACCACCTGTGCAGATCAGCAGGGGAGGACACTTCCTGCCCTCAGATATTGGGAGCAGGCTTTTTTTGGAAACCCTGTCTAGCCAAAGTAAATGGACTGTGGGTCTTCTCTGCAGTTTCATTTCTCTAATTTAGCACTCAGAAATGTGTTTAATTAAGAAGTTACTTATATGAACATTTATAGTTGAACTTACATAGTGAGAATATTTTATATTCTGAGCTCTTATGTTGATTTCAAACATTTTTTCTTTCAGAGTGAGATTGCCTCTGTTCAAAGGAACAATAACGTACCAGGAATACACAAGGTCTACACTGTTCACCCAGACTAAGCAAAGCTTTCACCTAAAAGAAATAAAATAAACATGGCAGAATTTACAGGTTACAAGGAAACCTCAAATCGGCACCTACGTTTCAAGTTGCAGAGCCTTAGTCGCCGCCTTGATGAACTGGAGGAAGCAACCAAAAATCTGCAAAAAGCAGAGGATGAACTGCTTGACCTCCAGGACAAAGTTATCCAGGCAGAAGGCAGCAACTCCAGCATGCTGGCTGACATCGAAGCCCTGCGGAAAAGAGTACTGAAGATTGAAGGCAAGGATGAAGAAATTAGGAAGGCTGAAGAGCTTTGCAGATTAATGAAAGAAAAACTTGAAGAGGAGGAGAGCCTCACTCGAGAGCTGAAGTCAGAAATTGAACACCTTCAGAGGAGAATGGCAGAGCTGGAGAAGCTGGAGGAGGCCTTCGGGAGGAGCAAGAACGACTGTACACAGCTGTGTCTTAGCCTCAATGAAGAAAAGAACTTGACCAAAAAGATATCTACAGAATTAGAAATACTTAGAGTGAAAGTAAAGGAACTGGAAGCATCTGAGGACAGGCTAGATAAAACTGAGCAGAGCTTAACGGGTGAGCTAGAAAAGCTGAAATCCTTAGCTCTGAGCTTTATCACAGAAAGAAAACATTTTAATGAAAGAGAGAAGCAGAATGAAAAAATAATCCAGGAGCTAACACAGAAACTAGAACAAAACAATAAACTAAATAGGGCAGATCAAACTAGAAATGCATCCAACTTGCTAGAAAGGTCATCCAACAATCTCCTGGACAGAAATGATTTGAGAATTGAAGATGACTTGACTTCTGCACTGCCTTCTAAGGAGACCAGGAGGAAGGGAAGTGTGGATTACCTGAAACATGTAGAAAATGAAACTAGGAATAAATCAGAAAACCAAAAGAATAGAAACCAGGAAGACAACAAAGTGAAAGATCTCACCCAAGAAATTGAGAAACTTAAAACTCAGATCAAACGTTTTGAATCCTTAGAAGAAGAACTTAAAAAAGTAAGAGCCAAAAACAATGACCTGCAAGACAGTTACTTGAGTGAACAGAATAAAAACAAACTCTTAACAGGTCAGCTAGAAGAAATAAAAATGCAAATAAAGAAACAGAAAGATCTGGAGAATGGAGAGGTTGAAAATGAAGATACAAGCTTTTCCAGCAGGGGAAAACATGACCGACCTAAATACAGAGGTGTCATGGCTGATTTGACAGCTGCCAAGCACAAGCCAAGGGAGCTCTCACCGCAGCAGCGCCGGGAAAGAGCACGGAACAGAGACTTCTCTGTCAGTAATGACAGCTACAGCCATGGTGGTAAGCAAGTGCCTAGTTCAAGCTTAATGAACAGAAAACTGGGAAAAACATCTGGTGCATCTGCCCTTTCAGATACTGCTGTCACAGATACCAAAAGACTGGAAGAGAAATCTTTAGTTTCCACTATTTCTCCTGGTCAGAAGGAAGGCTGCATCATGCAGAATGAGGGGAAGAGATCCAAAGAGCAGCCATCTGTCCTCAGTCGATATCCTCCTGCTGCACAGGAGCAGAAGTCTTGGAAAGCACCTTCCAAACCTGTTGGTGACACAAGCCTGAGATCTAAGGCTGAAAAGCCATCTCAGGTGCTCCGTGGCAGCTGCCAAAATGGTGCTGACATACGGGATGAAAAGTCAAGCAAAGAAGAATCAGTGGTTTCTTTGGCTGAGAAGCCGAAAACAAGCCAGGCTGAAGTTAGTGACTGCACGGGGGACACGCAGCTCACAAGGGGTAACCACGTCTCTTCCAATGGCACAGCTTCGGCATACAGGTACCATCTGTCCTCCCATGTGTCAGCCTCAGACTCTGCTGGCTCTAAAGTAGAAGCAGTGAACACTTTTGCTGCATCACACAGACAGCCCTTGGAGGGGAGGGCTAAAAAGGCAATAATCTCCCAGGAAAAAGAAGTCACAGACACATCGCTTGAAAGTGTGAAGTTTTCAATACTAACAAAGCGTTCCCATCGCTCCAGGAGTCAGGAAGACATTCTGCAGATTCTCACAGGTCTTGATAAAGACGACACAGAGCAGTCTTCAAGTTCAGCAACCGATCATGTAAACATCGGTTTAAAAACTGACTCCAAGACCATCCAGAGTAACCAGGAAAAGCTTAATTCAGATGAAGAATCAGGAAGAGGCAAAAAAACAACCACTCAGTCAGATTTTGAGACAAGAAAGAAAGTCAGTTCCAAGCAGTTCTCCAACTCTAGAGGAGTTTTTAGAGCATCACTTTTTGAAAATGAGAAAAACACTGTAAACGATGAAGACTCCACCAAGTGTATAAAACCATCAGATGTCAGCACGGGAGGATTGAAATCCAGAAGGTCGTTCAGCCCGAGAGAAGCTCTGAGATCAAAAGCCATCATTAAACCTGCAATTGTTGAGAAGGATATGAAGGCAGTCATGGGAGGGACTGTTTCAGAGGCAGAGTCAGAAAAACAGAAGTCTGCTTTTAAAATGGTAACGAATAAAATGACAAGCAGCATCACAATCTTCCCTTCTGAGCCAACAGCTCCAAGGACCACTGCAGATATAGCAGCAAAGGAAAGGCATGTTACCACCAGCAACATCAGAGCAGCTTCAAATGAGCCTTTACCATCAATAACAAATAATGTCCCCCCACCCTTCGAGATATCGATTAATAAAAGTGCTCTGAAATTATCTGAGGTGGACAGAAGTGGAGAGGCAGTGCCAAGAAGTAAAGCTGAAACGGTGGTCTCCAGAAGCAGCATTATGCTAAAGACTTCTGAACTCACAGAGAGGAACAGTGAACTGCCTTCAGAGACAATCAGTTGGAAGAGCCATGGCTCTTCAGATGCGGCTTCATCTGAAACAAAGCATGTCGCTGTGAGAAGTTCCTGGAGAACAAGACAAGGCTTACATTCCCTAGAGGACTCTCAAACTGAAGTGGAGAAAAGAGCAGCTTCCAGTACTACAAACTTGTGTAGGTCCTCAGTGGACCTTTCCGAAGTGGAAGGGAATAGTGCAAGAACAGGCTCCCTGGAGCAGACCTCAGCAAGGACCAGTGCCACGGCTAATTCTTGGAGTGCCCCTGAACTGGGGTCCCGAAGGACCAAAAGTAACTTAAGTGCATCTGAACTGCTAACACGCAGGAGCTATGCAAGTGATCCTACAGCAGCTGCTGCTTGGCACCGGACTGCGCTACCTGTAAGTATCCTGTGTTCAACACTCTTCTCTTTCAGTTGATGAGGTTTTCCATGTTGCCTGGTAGTTGTAGGATGTGTGATTTGAAATTCTTACAGCTTATTTCCTAAGTGCTGCCTCTCCCAGCTCCTGCTATCTTCAGTGCAGTATCTCATATGTGAATTATCAGATTTAGCCTTATTGAAATTAGATCCATCTGCTTTGGGTCTTGTAATGCCATATGAACAACTACATAGTAGCATTTGGTCCTGCCAAGATTAGAGAAGACATAGTCACAGCTTAAGTAGGACGTAGTATGCTTTTCCAAGTGGCTTTGCATGGCATTTTTGACTTGGAGTAGCAAAGAAAAAATGCTCCCCGGGCATCTCCTAAACAGATGGGTGGTAGCTGGTAACACAAGGCTGCTCCCTCCTTGGTCTGTGCCCATATTCTTGCAAGGGTGGCTGTGCTCTTTTCCTGTTCCTTTAGCTGGTGCCAGTGAGGGGTGTCCGTCAAAGCAGTGACACGTGTAGATATCTCTGGTGAGCTGTGTTTGCTGCTGGAGCTGCAGGCTCTGACAGATTTCAAGTGAGCTCACTGCCCTCCAGGCCATTAAACACCACACTAGTTCTTGCTGCAACTCCTGCCTCTGCTATTCATTTAGCACTGCTCTGAGCAGCTGCTGTCATTGCCAGTCTGCAGGAGGGACCCAGCTGGGTTATCCAACAGGGCTGGTGACAGAGGGAACAGATTCCTAACTGAATGGTTCTGGCATTGACAAAGATGAGGCTGTGGAGACAGGAGAGGAGTTTTACATTTTCAAAACTGCTCTTCAACTTCTCTGGTGATGAGAAGCACAGAAGAATTTGTGCATTGCTTTGCAGAGAGCCTGTCACTTGGTGTTAAAAAGTGCAGGCTGGCCTTCCAGCTATATTTTGACACTGAGAATACATCATCTCCCTGGCTAGGGTGGGTCACAGGCAATCTGTACTGCTCTTTCATGAATCCAAGCAGAGCTGATATGATTGAAGTTGTTGTTTTGCGTAACAGCAGCTTATGTGCTTAGGAAATGGGAGATCCATTCCTGGGCCTCCCTTTATCCCAGGAGTTTGAATTCACAGCACCCACAACCTTAACTCTCACAGCTGACTTGTCTCTCTCCACTTGCAGCTGGGCTCATACGTGGTTGGTCATAGAGCCCTAAACAGTAGGCACTGATTTCTTTTCCATTTTCCCCCCAGCAGCCCACCCAAGGCTGAGCATAGCTCTGCAGTACGTTCTGCAGGTGCTCTCAGGGTCACTGTCAGATGAAATTTGCCAGCTATGTGGTGTATATTCACAGCAGCTGAAGTGTACCTCACAGAGCAACCTGACTGCTGTGTGGTTATCTCAAGGATTAGCTGGCTTCCAGCCTTGCCTGTGTCTCCAGGGACAGGCAGTCAGGAGAGCAACACACAGGGCTGTTAAGGGTTGAGCTCAGTATCTCTGTCTGCATCAGACTTTGCAATAAATTCACCCTTGACACAACGTAGTCACAAACCTGAATTCTTGGTCATAAAGTAAGTATATTTTTACCTTGTAAATGAGGAGTATGAAGTTAACCTAAGAGACTGTAGATACATAGGTGTACTAGATATACCAAATGGTATGTATTTGGGCAACTTAAGTTATTGCATATGCCCTTGGAAAAGAACCCTTTGAAGGGTATCTTCAGGCTTATAATATGCCTCATATCACAGCAGCCTGTTTCTGCTGGGATTTATGTTTCATTTAAAGATGTAGCTCTTTCTCTGGCAGAAGGCTGGGCACTGATCTGCTGACATTCAGCTGTCCTGTGAAGGTATCGCTGTCATCTCTTTCCAGATCCACTATCCACAGTCTGAAATTCCCTTAACAATCTTATTTGGGAAACACAAGACCTGTGCTGGTTTTGCCAAAATCCATGTTCCTCTCCTCCATTGCAGCCTTCCCTTCCTTACTGCTGATGTAGGTAAATGTCCCTAATGAAGCTACAGGAGTTATTGACAGCCCTTTGCAATACCTGTGCTGCAGAAGCAGCAGTTCTCTGGAACATTGCTTTGGGAGCTCCAGGGAGCAGGATGGGTGCTGCAGCCTGGGGACCAGCTCCCTCTGGTGCTGGCAGTCAACCTCCTCAAGCTCCCTAAAGACCTGAGGCAACACAAGACCTCGAGCAGTCATTCTGTTGGGCTTCATGGTTCAGACAGTGAAGTCGGTATTTCTCTGATGTGATGTTTGACTGATGAAAATTAATACAAAGGTGCTGGCAGGCAGTGAGCAGGTGAGCAGCAGCAATGCCAGATAAATGCATAGTTTTCTTATGCCTCTGACATTAATACAACTGGAGCTGGGCTGTGTGCTGCACATATTAGACACAACCTTAAAGGTAAGCTTGTCTTCAAAGGAAGCTATCATAGCTTCTTATGATGGGTGGCTCTCATGGAAAAGTCTCCCTGACAGTGTCCAGGGATGTGCTGCCTCTCGCTCCTTCTCTCCCCTGCTTTGGGGACTAATGTGCAGTGCATCTGTGATGAGTTGACCCTGGCTGGATGCCAGGCTCCCACCAAAGCCTCTCAATCACTCCCCTCTCTAATTGGACACAGGAGAGAAAATATGATGAAAAGTTCATGAGTGGAGATAAGGGCAGAGAGAGATCACTCATACATTACTGTCACAAGCAAAAAGAGACTTGGAGAAATTAATTGAATTTATTACCAATCAAAATTAGAGCAGGATAATGAGAAGTAAAACAAGTAAAGTAAAACAAGTCTTAAAAACACCATCTTCCTTCCTGGACTCCCCTTCCTACTTCCTGGACTCCACCTCCTCACCCCCGGTAATGCAAGGAGATGGGAAATAGGGGTTATAGTCAGTTCATCTCGTCTTGTTTGTGCCACTGCTCCAGGAGAGGAGTTCTTCCCCTTCTCCAGCGTGGGATCCCTGCCCTAGGCTACAGTTCTTCATGAACTGCTCCAACATGGGTCACTTTTCCATGGGGTGCAGTCCTTCAGGAACAGACTGCTCCAGCGTTGGTCCCCCAAGGGGTCACAAATCCTACCAGTATATGGGCTGCTCTCCTCAGAGGTCAGCAGGACCCTACTCCATAGTGGGCTTCCCACATGGTCACAGCTTCCTTTGGGATCCACTTGCACTAGGGGCCCTTCCACAGGCTGCAGGTGGATCTCAACACCCCTGTGGACCTCCATGGGCTGCAGAGGGACAGCCTGCTTCAGCCACAGTCTTCACCATGGGCTGCAGGGTAATCTCCACTCTGGTGCCTCCTCCCCTTCCTTCTGCACTGACTTGGTGTCTGCAGAGCTGTTTCTCACATATTCTCACTCTTCCCTGGCCCAATTACTTCTGTACAATGACTTTTTTCTTTCTTAAATATGTTATCACAGAGATGCTGTTGCTTTCTCTGATTGGCTCGGCCTTGGCCAGTGGCATATCCATCTCGGAGCCAGCTGGCATTGGCTTTGATGGACACGGGGGAAGCTTCTAGCAGCTTTTCACAAAAGCCAGCCCAGTAGCTCCCCCCCCAACCAAAACCTGGCCACGCAAACCCAACACAGCATCTTTTCACTCCTTTTCACTCCTGCTGACTCCACATAAGCTTCTACTTACGCAGCCAGCCACATCGCATCAGTGTTTTCATCTTTCCTTGGACCTCAGTAACCGTCTCCAAGGGATCTGTTTTGTTTTGTGATTCTGCACCCATAACAAGGCCACGCCATAGCTGGTCTCGTGCCATAAGTCCCTCCTTGCCAAAGGGACCCAAGACAGTACCTCACACTGTGAACCCAGGACTAGAAGCCTAGCGCTATTCCAGACCCTTCGTAGTCCCCAGGTCCCAACCCTTTTTATTTTCCTTTGCACAGGATGAAAGCAAGGATTTTGTGTTCAGTTCCAGAAGGAAGCAGTACAGCTCTTCTGAGTACCTCTTACAGGCTGACATTCCGGGGAAAAGGCCAGCCACCAAGGTGGAGCTGCAGGACCCTGAATCCAACTCCCCTGCACAACCGGATCTCCAAGCAGAGGAGCAGGTATGTGAGGGAAGGTAGTTACAAAGCAAGAAGCCAATATCTGAGCTGATCTCTCAGTAACATAACTTCGAAAACTTGTCCAGAAAGAAAGTATACCTTGTAGAAGAAATCTAGTCTGAAGTTAGCACTTCCCAGGGGTGGAGTGGCTGCTGTATTTTCTGTTATAAACTTGTTTCAGCTAGCTTTATGGCTAAAAATATTCTCCAAGGACTAAGAGGTACTGCCTCTAGTAATGCTGTGGTACACAAGTCAATCAGGGATGGAAAAAAACATTTGGAGAGACAAAAGCAGAGTCTCTGCTTCAGCTGGCTGCTGTATTACTGGAGTGCTTCTCTGCTGCTACATACTTGCTGCTCTGCCTCCTAAAATACATCCTTCTGGACACACAAAGTGCAAAATGGCCCACATTACAGTGACTATGAGTTATTGTCTGAAATATGAAAAAAGTGTGTGTTACAGCCTTTTCACAAGGGCCCTCCTTCTGAAGATATAGAAGTCCAGGCAGACTTTAATTCTCAGATCCACAAGCATGCTTGTGTCTGTACAAAAGACTTCCTTTTTCTCCTGACATTCCCTCTTGGTCTGTGCAGCTGCCCAGAGCAAAGTGCATCTTTCAATTTATGGATCATCTACAGCAGGAAATTATGTAAGATCCCAAACCCATTGCCAGTGTATGTCACTGGACATGCACAGTTGCTGAGTCTTGCCATGAGAGCAGCAGGACTGCAGCAAGGCAGCTGAGTGCCCTACAGAGTCATACCTTATGGTGAGTGGCTGAGAATTAAGATCCCAGAGATCCATGGTCCCAGCTGACCTTCACAGACTGGCATTTGAAGAAAGGTAGTGTTGGCAGCAGAGATTAGTGAACTGACACTGTCCTTGTTGGTAGCTGAGGAAAGAGGCACCCCAGCAAAGCTTTTGTGTGGTCATCAAGAGGTGTCACCCACAGTGATATTCACCTGGCCCGGTGCGGAGTCCTGTACCTGAGACTGTGTTGTGCTTTCTTTGTCTGCACAGACTGGATCAACAGCAAATATAAACTTTGGTAAAGTCATCCCTGTAACATACACACCATCATCTGTGTTTGCTATCTTGCCCAGACCTCCACCAACTGCAGCAGGAGCCTGAACACCACAAAAGGTGTGCTCTGACATTAAATCAACTTCAGCGCCTCTGTTGTCAGGTGTTCTGCATCTCACTTCCAGGACCCACATGCTGGGTGTGGAAATGGGTGCCAGGTATGCTATAGCATAAAAAAAGCTATGTGAGGCAGGGCCAGGTCCCTTTACTTTGAGCTTACTCCCAGCTGGCAGAGCCTCTGTCTTCCAAACCCGTCCTGTCACTGCTCTTCCCTACCCCACCATTGGACTGGGATCCTGGTGGGATTTGAGGTGGTTGCCAAAGGTATTTGCAATCCTTGTCCACAGACAAGGAGAACTGCTGGCGGGGCAGCTGCAGGTCCTGGCCAGTCTGTGACGGACGCTGTGGGTTGTCTCTTACAGGGCACTTCCCGGGCCTGCCGGACTTCTTGGAGATGACCTGCATTCCCTTCTGCTCAGTGAAAACAGTGGAGCAAGAGGCAGAATAGTACCAAGCTCACAGGCATCACACCTGTTTGTAACCTCTCCAGAGACTTCAGCTAGTCTGAAACCAGTTTTGTAATGCGATTTGAAAGGTACAGGAGCTTTACCAGTGAATTCTTTTTCTTCATTGATGAAGAGGCAGCTGCAGAGACTTTGCTCAGGGGACTCCCTTTTCTCATCTCTGTACCTGCAATCTGAATCTTCCATGTAGGATGATAACTCTGTCTCCATATGGAAACTCTGACTTCATAGCCTCTCCAAACAATGGTACTCCCTGGACAAGAGAGAATTTCTTGTTAATCACTTACATTCACACAAGATCCCAGCAGTGTCCCTGTGACTACATCCAGCCCATGACAACTGTCCTCCACAACTGAAAGCTTTCAGTTCCTAGAGACATTTTGCATTCTCCTGATATGCCCTTGTTGGCTGGATTAGTGGCAACCTCAGTACCTGTGTTCCCAGCACCTGCTCTCTCTAGGTAGGAGGAGACCATTTCCCACTGGTTACTTGTTGCTTTACACATTGAGAGGGAAGGAGAAGAGAAAATGTTGTTTAGGAGCAGTTTGTTCCCTGTTGCTGTCAGTGTCTGCAACAAGCCTTGCATGACCTACTCATCACCAGTTGAGATCCTGCACCAAGTCATCCAGTGAGCCAAACCAACCAGTGTTGCAGGAGCAACACTTCCTCCTGCCTGGGACTGGAGTGCCATTTACCTGAAGCTTTATGTCTCACACTCTGCAGCCAACAGCTCTGCAGCTCATTCTCAGCAGTTGAGCCATAAGAGAAAAAGAAACAAGTGCTTTTCCTCACAGACAAGCAGAATGTCCTTGTTCCTTCCCAAAACAGAGTGGAGCCAGCAGGATTGAACCCTAAGCTGATCTCCAGTATGGTTACAGCCTCAATCTGTGCTCTATCCCCCATCTACTGTGCCTGGGACCCAGGTGTGGGCAGAGACTGCTTCAAACACGGAGATGTGTCCCCCTGTCATTGCCCCCAGGCCACAGAATGCAGTTGGTGTCACTATCAGGCAGACACCATCCCCGCAGCTCCAGGAGGATGTCAGGTGCTGGAGCAGCATCTGCCCTGAGCAGAGTTGTTGCTCCTGGCTCACATAGGCAGGGCTTGGCTAGTCCTTCCTTTCCATTCCACCCCCCAGCTGCTGGGCTGGCCTGTACACAAACAGCACTCACAGTGCTTTCTGCTGCTTGTGCTTTTCTGCAGAGGGACAAGGGTAATGTGCCAGAAGGAAAAGGTCCCTGATCTGTTTCAGAGGTCCTGTGGAAAGAGCTGCACCCCAGCAGCTCCCATGTCTGAGTTGCACCCCACATGCATTCTCATATGCCACCTCCAGAAAAGCAGGTGCCACAGCTGTTTGGCTGCCTGTACTGCACATCCCAGGCTGCAAAATATCTATGAAAACACAAAACGTGTTTCAGTGACATGGTTATTTTTTTATAAAGATTTTTAAGAGGAAGGGAAAAATTATTTTTGAAAAAAAGTGTTTCCTTTTGCAATTTTTAAAATTTTTTCCCAAATTCATATTTTTAACCCTTTGTTTTATTCTTTCATATGTCATGACAAGACAAAAAGATAATGTTTTTAAATTAGTACTGAGTGGCAGGTCTAGTGATCTTTAAACTATATTAAAACAAATTATATGAACTGCTCTCTGTTGCCATTGACGTGGCAGTGCTAGTAGAACCAGATAATGGAAAAAAAAATTAAATTCTAAATCCAAACTAAAAGAAAGTGTAATTCTAAAGCTAAATTCAGATTTCTGAACTGCTTCCCCATGTGTTTATCAGGAAAGATTGGAAATCCTTGCAGATTGTGCAATCTTTGTAACAATCCTGTGCAATGGCCGTGTCGCTCCTAAGAATGCTGCTCTGCTCAGCACTCACTGTATGTCAGGATCACTGCCACCACCCAAAATCAGATGGATTGCCGAGGCAGCAGCAGCTTCCCTTGCCTCCCTATGCTGTGCTGCCCCCACAGCAGACCGGCCTTGCAGCCTGCCCAGCAGTGCCCAGCTCAGCACTGCTCTGCAGGGCTGCTGCAGCCTGTCCACCGCAGGGTGCTGCCTCTGACTCTAACCCTTCTTTTCATGTTCCCCTCAAAACTAAATCTGCTGTCTCAGCAGCCCAAATGCCTCACGCAGTACCTGCTTGCTTAACCAGGGAGCAGCTGGGAAGCGCTTTGGCAAGTAGCTGCCTCTTCAGCTGTCACAGGGACTATTATTTCCCTCCCTGTACATTCACAAACCTGCTGCTAAGCAGCTCTCCAGCTGTATAACCTGTACCAGTCACAGTCACCATGGGAGAACCGCTGCTGGGCATTGTCATTGTGCCTCCAGAGAGCTGGCATGTTGGAGAGGCTCCCCCTGCCCTACGTCACTGCTGCCCAGGACTTGCAGCTTGTTGTACAAACCACCGGACAGCATGTACTGCACTGTACAAGTATTGCTTTGGGCAGCAACTGAACGGCTTTCCTCTCAGTCCCAACCCCATCCTGCTGCAGGACACCGGTCCACATCCCATGGGACACCCCTACACATCTACCAGCCCTCTCCTCATCTTCTTGATTTGAATCCAGCTTAGCATGGTGCTCCCAAAGCTCCATCCAAGGGAACTGGTTGCGGTCCTGGCCAGGAAATCTCTGCATCCCTGTGACACAACATGCAGGATAAACACAGGTTTCCGTATACCTACCCACAAAATACTGGCTTATCCATCAGGTTTTCAACTCCACAGCTCATCCCAGGAACCCCTGTGTCTAAATTGCAAGGAAAGAACCACCAGCAGCAATAGCTGTTGGGTTTTCCACTTCTGTCATCCAGAACCAGGCTTTGCTGGAGCAACTAGAGGGCTTCACCTTGCTGCTCATCTGGCTTATCCCCAGCAACTGCCTCAGCAATGCAGAGCTGCTGGGCACTGTCTGCTCTCCTCAAGTGCTTCTCACAAGGTGACGTCTCTCCTTTCACCAGCTGCCTCAGTCATTTGTTCAATATTTTACAGCAGATACATTGAACTCCTGCTCTAGACTCAGTCTCACTGCTTGTAAGTACTGGACACAGATGTCACACTGGTTGTTTTTACCACAACCAAGATTAAATCTGAGAAAGAAAACCCTCCCTAGAACAGAAAGGGGCCATGCCCTCTGGTCAATGAGTGCAATAGGAGCTGATTGTATTATTAACCTTATAGCAATGACTTCAGGAAACACAATGTGTTTACTCAAATTGCACACTTTTTTTGAACAGCTGTAAAATAGAGTATATGTGTAAATATTGCCATCACTGAAGAAGTATTTGTAATTTTAGCATATAAATATAACCGGCCTTTCAGTAGGCTTGATGATGCACAAGGCCATGCATCAAGCCCTTGGGTAATTCCAAAGTTGTAAATGTATTTGCTGTACAGAGGAAGTGTGTCAGTGCTCGCTGCTCCCAAGGACCCTGAGCTGCTGGTCCCTTCCGGAGAGCCAGAGGCTTTCCCCAGAAGGGATGGTGCCAGCCTGAGGGGCAGCAGCTTGTTGCTTCACAGAACGGCTTCCTTCATGCCCAGAAACACCTCTGCGGTGCCCAGAGCTGCCTCTCCAGGCGCTCAGGGAGCGTGGGTGTGACAGCTTGGCCATGTGCCCACTGGTGCTGTGCAGTGGGCCTGGCTGAGGGGAGCCCTGTGGCCTTCCCACAGACGGGACCTCCAGCAAGGGAAAAGAGCAGGAAGCACAGGGTGGCATGGTGCACCTCAGTGCTTCAAGAGACACTTGACACAAGCACATTTCCTAACTATGGATCGAAGCAATAGTCATATTGGTGTCATCTCTAGCATAGTAGACCTTATCTCTGCCACCCTTGCACAGCGTTGGAGTGATCAGGGCCCTGCTCCAGGCCAGCCTCCCACAGGCTGTGCTGTGTGCAACAGAACACAAAGCCATTGTTTGCAGATGCCTCTGATGGTCAGAACCCACATCCCAAAGGATCATCCTCCTGGGCTGCCCCATGTGCAGTACCAGCTTCTGCCTTGGGGAAATAGCACTCTAGGCTGCATGGAATGTATTTTTAAGAGAATAAATCTATTTTTTTGTATTTGCAAACATATATTGGGGCTGGGGCAGCTTAGTTAGAAGACAAATAATGCAAGAAATCTTTTCATAATCACAGATTCATATAAGTTAAGCAAATTTTCCAGGATAACAGTATTGCCTTTTTCCCTAAAACAAACTTTTGTGTCCAAAATAGCTATCAGCACTGTTCCACCCTTTCAGAACTTGCCTGTCTCAGCATGCTGAGTAGAGGAAAGCCAGTGCTTTCCTCTCTATGCTGCCCATGCAGTGGATAGTGATGGTGCTCACCTCCTTCAAGTGACACAGTGCTCTTATTCTGCATGCCAAATGTAAACACAAACTTATCTGCATGTTTCTCCTGACTCAAACACTGTCAGCGCTACAGTATATAACCAATAAACACTTCTCTTTTTACGTGTGTGTGATGTGGTGTTTCCAGCTGAACGCCTGCAAGTTCTGTTGCTCAGGGGTGTTGCTGCCCCTCGGTGAGGTGCTGAGGCAGCTCTAGTTGGCAGCAGAGTGTATGTGTGTGGGTCAGTGCAGGAGCTGAGCACTTTGTGCTTCATTCTGTGCCTGTGTTGAGACGTATGTCACACACCCATTCCAGGCTGCATTTCAGGCATGGACAGTGCACACACAGCACAGTCAGTTGCACACAGCCACTCTTGCACTGTGGCTGGATGAGCTCAACATGGCATTGCTGAGAGTGGGGGAGCAAGGGTGTTACTACAGAGGGAAAGAAGCTACCACTTGGTTAGAGCTTTCACTCCGCCAGTATTGACTGTAGTGAAACCAGGATCCGTTTGTCACCTGGAAGGCCCTGGAGGATACGGAGGTCAGGACAAGTGGCAAATCTCCTTCATGATTTCTAACTATTTCTCATGTGAAGGTACAGTTAGCACAGATACAGGTACAATTAGCACCTGTCACATTCAGGATGAGCCCCTGTGACTGTAACTTGAAATATGTTGATTTGTAAGGGGCGTACCACACTTTACAGACAAAATTATTTTCCTTGTGTCTGGATTATTCTGTTTGTAAAACAGGACATGTTTCCAGCAGCTCAATAAAACGGGTTGTTATTATGGACAGACATTTTAGGAGCCATCCATAGCTGTCACTTCAGCTGCTGCTCCTTGGATAGAGCCCATTAATGCGAGGTGAAATCCTACAGAGATACCCTCTGTTAAATATTTGTCTAAGAAAACTAACTTCTGGCTTGGCTGGGCCCTTTCTGTCCCAGTTCACACAGGCAGCTACTGAGTATCATTAAAGAGGTGGTTGTTTAACTGTAGCTACAACACAAATCCTGCTGTGTCTGGCCTGATGAGAGCAGCAGGTAAACATGCTAGTGAAGCGTTATTCTCCAAAGCTGCCAAATCTGGCCTTGTGGTTCAAGGCCAGGCTCACCACTGCTACCTGGGGACACTGAAGAATAGGAGCTGGACCAATGGCCATCCACCATGACATTGCTGCTTAAAATCCAGGAAATTTCACTTTTTCCAAAGCCTTTTTTGATCTTTTTGATTAGTCTCATCTGCTTGTTTTGGTGGGTTTAGGTGATCCTGCTGTTGCCTAAAACGGGTGTACTCTCTTGTTACTTCAGATGCAAACCTCTCTGCTTTAGTCACACCTGTGAGAAGGTTGCTGTCTATTTATTGGTGAGATGTTGAGCCAGACCCTGTGTGCTGCCCAAGGCCAGGTCATTGCTGCTCCTGCCCTGGGTTCCTGAGCAGCTGTTCACAGAAGGCAAAGCAGCGTTGCACATTTACCTCCGGCATCACACCCAGAGCAGTGTGTACCCAAGCTGCAGAAGCAGCTGACAGCTCCCCTTCACTGTGATTCCTTGACCTTGTGAAATAGCTGTTCCACATCATTACCACCACCGCAATGCAGAGAACAAGCCTAATGCTCACAGCCCTGTACAGAGGTGGGGAACACCCAGCGGCTCTGGAGCCAGCCTTGCTGACCTCTGGATGCCTTTAGCGTGCAACACTGCTTCTCACCAGCACAGGGCATGCTGCCTGCCTGTATCCAGCCATCATGTTCCCAGCATCCTTGTTAGTATCTTCAGTAACATGCTTTTCCACTCAAGGATCTGAAACCCAGACTCATTCCTTGCTTTTTGGCAGTTGTCCACAGCTGTACTCAATTGTTTTCAGTTTCTTATCACAGAGGCTTACAAAATTGAGACAAATAATACATCCAAATGATTCCCAGTTCAAATACTGATTTCAACCACCATCCTACTTGTGCTGAAGCTTCCTGCCACCCCGTCTGCTGGCTACTTGGAATGTATTCATGGCACTTATGGGACATGGACCCTTCCTTAAAGATTGGCCATAGAGAGGGCACAGAAAATTTACAAGTGAATCCCAGAATAGTTGGAGATGATCAGGAATACAGGTGTCTGTTGGAGTTTGGTGAAGGTTCTAGGAGCCATGGTTGCCACGAGCCTGGTGTCACAGATGCCAGGTGGGCAGAGGGTGTCATTGGTTCTGCTGCACATTAAGGCAGAGGATCACAGCCAGTCAGCATCACTGCACCAGGAGTCAGCCCTGTGCCAGAGCTTTCCAGGAAGGAGGATATAACTTTAATGAAGGCATTTTACCTATGTGCCTACATTTAATGGCAGCTCCAAGCAGGGATTTCCAGGCTGGGGATGTGCTATTGTTCCTTCCATCCCAACTAGCATTGCCTGTTCTCCTGCTCCATGTAAAGTTTAACTGACAAGTATTGGCATTCCGGTTACGTGCACTGTGGCAATTGTTGCCATCTCCTTTGGAGAGTTTAACACACCAGGAGACATTCGGTGGTTTCATGTACTGCAGCAAGCAGGCAGCAGTATCCCATTGGGTGCAGAGTTCACCTCGGGATATTAGAACACAGTTCAGGACCTTCCAACTCTAACCCGTCTCTGCTGACAGAAAGAAAGATGGAATCCCAGACTTGCATGCCAGGCTGAGCTGGTGTTTACCACACCTGGTGATATGGCAATACGGTGCAGGTAATCATCATCATCATCATGGCTGGGCTTCACGAACGAAGATTTGTGAAGGACTCTACCCATGCTTGCTACAAGCGCGCTGATGGCTAAAAAGGCCAATGCGAGATAGACACGACCAGTTGCAAAAGGCACAGCAGAATGGCTCCCCAGGTGGTACCGACAGGACGCAGTTCTTTCTGCGTTGTCTTTTCTCCTCAAGAGTGAAGTGCAGGTAATATAGTACAGGTAATATGGTGCAGTGGGTTGATCCTGGCTGGATGCCAAGTAACCCACTAAAGCCACTCTCTCACTCCCCTCTGCAACTGGACAGAGGAGAGAAAAATACAACAAAGGATTCATGATTTGACATAAGGACCAGGAGAGGTCAGTTACTCATTACCAGCATGGGCAAACCAGACTCAAAGCAGGGATATTAATTAGATTTATTACTAACAGGATCAGAGCAGGAGAGTGAGAAATAAAATAATCTTAAAAACACCTTTCCCCTGCCCCTCATTCCTTCCACACTGTACCTCCTCCCCTCCAGTGGTGCAGGGAGATGGGAATGGGTTATGATCAGTTCTTGTTTCTGCCACTGCTCAGAGAGGAGTTGGAGTTCTTCCCCTGCTTCCTGTGGGGTCCCTCCCATGGGACACAGTCCTTCACCAACTTCTCCAGCGTGAGTCCATCCCACGGGCAACAGTTCTTCACAAACTGCTGCAACATGGGTCACTTCTCCATGGGGTGCAGTCCATCAGGAACAAGCTGCTTCCATATGGGTCCTCCACAGGGTCACAAGTCCTACCAAAAAAACCTGCTCCAGCATGGGCTCCCCTCTCCAAGGAGAGTTTCAAGGAAAGTTTTGGAGGTTAGTTTTATCATTTGAGCAAACCCTACTGTCATCTTTGTTATTACACAGTTGTTCAGGTCCTGGTTGTTGATGCTGGACACTACCCTGTTGCCAGCAAGAACATCCATGTGACCCAGGTCTCCATGTCCTGTACTTCAAGAAAATAAATCCTCAGACCTTTGATATTGGGTTCAGAGTTAGAAGTCAGAGTTCATCCATCAGGCACTAATGAGATGGGTCTTCCCACTAGCCTTTAGGGCTTCCCAGGACTCGCAAGCCCCTGAGTTTGCAGGATGACAGGCACAATGACAACAGAAGGCAATTTCAACAAAATGGGTTGTCCCACATGTGTTTTCAATGGGAATCGATCCCTTCAATTGTCAAGGTGGCAGCTGCCAGTGGCCCAGTAGGACAAAACTCTCAAATCTTTGGGTTTCCATGAATTTCTCAGCAGTTACTGGCAGTGATGACCGTGTGTCTCAAACACAGATCCCAACCGTGGCATGAAACATCAGCATGTCCTTTGATCAGGCCATCATCCTGCTCTACTGTACCACTACTTGCCTCCTAGTCTTGTTAGATTCTAATTCCCCATATGAGGGCTCAGAGCACTTCCACAGCCATGAATCATTCTTCCCTGGGTAGGCAGAGCTGAGGTCAGGCTAATTTCATTACCCCCCACAATGTTTAAGCTTTCCTTGACACTGTAATTCCTAACTCTCTCCCTTTTATTCAAAACACTAATTTGGGCCCCTGTATCAATTAGTGGGCCCACAGGAACATGTCTTGTGTGGTTCCTTATCAACAGACCATTGGCAAAAATTCACCACACTGGTCTGGTGGCCTGAACCCCAAACCTTGGCTTCCAGTTTTTTAACTCCTTCAGGTGCTATTGGAAAGATACAAAGGGGTTAATGGCACACGGCAGGAGGACACCATTGTGTCCTGGCCCCTCATCATCCCTTTTAACAGCTCTGCCCCTTGCCTGGAGGCTTGGAGGGCAACTGACTGTATGTGTAACTTCACTTGGGCACTTCCAAGCCCTTGGGCCTTTCCTGAGGGATCATTCGTCCCCTGGGTGGGCTCCATTAGCTCTGCCTCAGGCAGTTGAGGCTGTTGTTGGGCGGAGTGGGGGCTGCTTGGGGAGAGGTTTCCCACTGGTCTGTTGAACTCTCCTGCTGGCCCCACTGCCCATGCCAGCCCCCTACCCATGCCCGTAGGCAACTGGGCTGTGCAACATCTGCCCAGGTCACTGGAGGTGTGGGTGGAAGCTGATGGGTTTGCTGATTCAGTTTAAGGTGGTTGGGGACCACTGGCATACCCATGGCACCCTGCTGTCCCCTCTCATACATGCCAAGATCTTCCCAGTGTTCCCATCCCACTCCTCGGGCTCAGTGCCCATGATTAATTTCAGGATTTGGACAATGCTGGGTTGTGGGCTTTGTTACTGGTGCCAGCACAATTTCAATTTTTTGTTCTAACAGACATGTCCACTCTCTTACTCTTTTCAGGTCTTTAACAACTTTATGTTCAGCTGTTTCTTCAAGCTCCCTTTGTGCCTGCACAAGGCACACCCTAAGATACCCACAGGTCTCCTCTGCCTTTCCCATCTTCCTTGCTTTCTTGGCATTGATGTATTCTCTGTGATGCTGTGGGGGTTGAACTTTGCCCTTTCTATTCCCAGAGGAAGAGGAGCACAGCACTGCCTCTGCAACAATTCCCTGTTGGCATCCTGCTGATTGGCCAAGTAAGAAATTTGTAAGTTCAGGCTTACAAAATCAAGATAAATAATATATTCAAGCAAGATTTATTTTATAAACCAGTGAAATTAAATAAACCAATTAAAGCTCTGCCAACACTTGAATACAGATCATAGAATCATAGAATCAGCCAGGTTGGAAAGGACCTCTGAGATCATCAAGTCCAACCCTTGATCCACTACCACTGTGGTTACTAGACCATGGCACTAAGATTCATGATGTCCAGTGGAATTCATATGGCCTGAGTTTCTCAAGATATTACAAGAGTAACCCAGAATGTGCTCTCACTCACCTAAGAAGGTGAAGGCTACTGACTTCAAGGAGCTCCCCTGAGTGGCATCCCAACCCACGGGAAGGCCCCAGCCCCACCTGTTGCTCTGAGGGTTGACTCAACTAGCAGAGCTATAGCCCACTCTGATCTGCATCTGTGGTCAGACACAGTCACGTTAACCCTCTCTGGCCAGGGTCTGACCCGCCCCACCACAGCTGCCACGCAGGTGCGATGGGGTTCAGCCTGCACAGGGGCCGTCAGCACCACACACCCGATGCCAGCCACAACACAGCAGTTCAGTGGCAGGCACTGGCTGGAGGACTCGGTTCCTGCTGGAGCAGCTGCACCTGCCACAATTCTCTGCATTCAACTTGAACTGGAATTCTGTGTAGTGTCATCAGGTTATGCACAAGAGGTTTAAGGATATGCAAAGCCTTCAGTCCCCGAAGACTCTGTTAACACACCATCCAAGCTCACAGACAGCACCAATTCAGGCACAGCAGCCACAGCTATTTCTACTCAAAAAACCCCAAATAAAGCAGCCATGTTTGTTAACAGGTGGTAGCCTTGACTCCACAGGGAAGGGAAGGCAAGGCCTGTTCATTCTTTTCAGACTGGAGCATGTCCGGAGAAGGGCAACAAGTCTCATGAAAGGTCTAGAAAAACATGTCTCACGAGGAAGGGCTGAGGGAGCTGGGTTTGTTTACTGTGGAGGAAGCTCAGGGGGTACCTCATCACTCTCCACAACCCCGACAGAAGGCTGGGGTGAGGTGGGGGCCGGTCTCTTCTGCCGTGCCTGCGGTGAGAGCACCAGAGGAAACGGCCTTATAAGCTGAGATGGGAGATTCAAAAGGGATATTAGAAAAAACTGTTTCACTGTTCCAGTGGTCAGGCATTGGAATAAGTTGCCCAGGGAGGTGGTGGAGTCACCATTCCTGATGGTGTTCAAGAGGCACCTGGTTCTGCTGCTGGGTGATGTGGTTTAGGGGTTACAGTGGTGGTGCTGGGTGGATGGTTGGACTGCATGACCTTGTAGGTCTTTTCCAACCTTAATGATTCTATGACTGTGAGAAATGAGATAAAGCCAAGTAGGCCTGAACATGACTCCTGGAGGGAGGTGGACGCTCAGACAAGACCATCCCATACTGTTTCCTTCATGCTCTTCCACTAGCTCCATGCTCTCAGGTGGAGTTTTTCCAAGTACCCTCAGGCCTACCAAAATCTTACCAGCTGCACCCATTACCATCCCAGGCCAGATTCCAGGACCACCTTTCAGGAGCAGCTTGGCTATCCTTCCTCCTCAAATGGTCCAGCTACCTCCAGAACTGTAGTGAGTTGCCAATAAATGATAATTTGCCTGTTTTCAGAAGCAGCTGAGATGCTCTAGCTTTTGAAGAAAAGAGTCTGCACTCTTCAGCCATGAGGATCTGCAGGTTATACCCACCCCAAAACCCAGGTAAGCGTGTTCTAAATCCTTACCCATTCAACACGCACATTCCCTCTGCTGATCCAAAACGAGCACGGAGGACTGTAGAGATCGTGAGATTCCGGTCCCTCTGGGCCAAGGGGCACACAGGAAACATCAGAGGGGATGTGCAAGACTTAATGAAGGCCAACAGAGCACATGGGAGTACCGCAGCCACACTCAAATCCAAACTGCATCCTCCACCACTGACAGCTCAGAACGCACTGGCTCCTGTTGCTGAGCAGAGATTCAGCAGTCCGATACTTATGGTGTAGCTGCAGTGCTAGCGACTCATACTTGCCTCAGACCATGCAGAAGTAGCCTGGTATTTGTCTGGAAAAAGACGCCTTTGACTACATTAAGTCCAGGACTATTTTATTTTCTAGTGGGCCTGAAGTGCTTTAAGAGTTTCTGACACTTTGCTAGAGCACACAGGATGTCATGACAGAGCCAGCACCATCATGAATCCCAACAGCAAACCACCCCACAAATATGGAGACCCAATTACATGGCATATGTATGGCATAGCACCCCAATTCTTTTCCCATCTTCAGTCAGAGTAGCCAAGAGGAGCTCAGCTGTTGGTGGATTTTAAAGGTCTGTCACATCTGTCATCCTGGAACAGGTTTCCCTGGATAGTGCTGTTGATGAGCGTAAGGCAGGGACTGTTGAGTTTCAAATTATTGCCTATTTACTCTCCTTCACCCTCAGACACTCTTCCTCCATGCCTTGCTGGACTTTCAAGTCCTGCCCCCCTTCAGTGGCAATTTTCTGAATGAGTGGTGTTGCTCATTGCTACCCCTTTTCATCAAGTGCTCAAGTAGCAACAACATTTGCAAAGTTAGAGACCTGAGGAAGGTAACACTGATTTAGATGGAGGTTTGGCATAAAGGGTCTCCCATGGCACCAAATCCAACCACTTCCAACGGGCTTAGTCCTTGACACCTCCAGTTTGTGTCCCCTTCACAGCCTAATATCCCCGCCACGGGAGCTCTTTCTCATGGCTTGTCAGAAGGACCGGCTACGGAGATGCCTGCTCACAGACCTCAACATGTCAGGAGAAAGCAATCAGAACACATGACCAGGAGGATGAATGATCTCCTGCTGCAAAGAAGGATACACAAGAAAACAGTAGAAGCAATGGCAATAGAAGATGGAGAGTCTGTGGCCAAAGACAAGAGAGCCAGAAACAAGCAAGGTCTGCAGTCGTGCCTCTGTGTGTGTGTGTTTTCTTCAGGAAGAAGCATGGGCAGTGTAATTGTAGATGGATAAGCATGCAACAAGATAAGGCACCAGAACAGAAGGTGCAAGAGCAGAAGAAAGTTGGGATAGACTGCACATATGCAGACATGGGGTCAAAGAATGAGAATAGGAACAGTGAAGAGCAGAAAAGCCAGTGTGGACAGAGACCATGTGAGACAGACAAACTGCAGAAAAAGGAGGACGAGAAAAGTTAAAGAAATAAGGAAAGTCTAATGCTAATGCGGAAAGAAAGAGAGGGAAAAAAGATTAAATGCTTACATAAAACTGCTCTGTGCAATGAAAAGAAAGCTCTACTGTGCTTGTGCTGAATTATAAGAAGGAGAATATGTGGATAAGCAGCCAAACCAAAGCGATTTTCAGAAGCATAATGGCAGCTGCAACATCATCTCATCAATCTGGCAGAAACAAAGCCAACAGGTACAGAGTGAGTACCTGCACTAAGCAGAAGTCAAGAAATCAGGTCCTTCAGTTAACTTACTGTCTAGGCAACTCTCTCTATATAAACAAATGCTAATATTTTTTCTAGTTTTTAACTTACAAATATCCAATTCTGATGATTTCTTTTGTTGAAAGTATTTAATAAAACAGTATGCTTAGCATGCTCAGTGATACCAACTTACTCTACAACAGGATGCAGATGGTGTAGCAGCCAATGGACCATTTTGGAGGGATGTGATTTGCTGTTCCTGGTAGGTAAACAGTTGCCTCAAATTCTCAAAACCAGACAGGAATAGAATTGGTAAAAAATATTAGTCTTCAAAACAAAACCATAGAAAAACCACAAAGAAGTTTACATAAATTCTACACTAAGTTACTATTTGTAGCAACCAGCTTCTAGAGGGCCTTGTGCAATTACCAAATTGTAAATACACATACAGGCAGAAAAAACCCTATCCTAAAAAACTTCCAGCTATAAGCTTGACTTTCAAAAAGCATCTGTAGAATCAAAGTCCCTCACCAGCTTCACAGTAAAGGATTCTGCTTGAACTGTCCCTTCAAACAGCTCTAAGGTTTTTAGAAGGCTGCCAAGCCAAAGGTTCAGCGAGCTTCTGTAAGGCCATTCTCACACAAGCGTTACACAATAACTCGGGGTCCTCTCAGCAGACTCAGCTAGAGACTACATGAGTGTCTCCATCCCAGAGTCCACAACAGTAGCACCGTGGGCTTTGCACTCCTCTTGTGAGGCCTCCCGCTCCCCTCACATGCTGGCAGCCTGCTGCGGGGGCACACTGGGCGCGGGCTGGCGCGGCAGCGTGTACATGGCCCCCAGGAACTGGTCTGCGATGCGCCCGGCCTCCCGCAGCCCGCTCAGCAACGCGCCGTGCACCGTCGCGGGGTAGTTGCGAATGGTGTGTTCTCCCGCGAAGAACAGGCGTGGAACGGGCTGGGGGACAGAGAGCACTGTTAGGGTTTGCTCACGTTCCTTCAGATCCTGCAGAAAACGATACTATAAGGATGTTAAAAGTCCTCAAATCACAACACAATCTCCATTAACATGAAGGTCGTGCATATAAAATAGTCCCTAATGAAACTATTTTAACCCGTGTACAAATTACCAATAAAGCCCTACTCAATAAGCAATGTTTGCAGTGCCAGAGAAGCAGAGGAGGGTCATGTCCCAGCTGTATCAAAACAGCATTTGCATGTTATATCTGTAACTCTACAGCCAAACTGCCAAACGTATTAAGGAAGAATGGTTTCTGATCCTGGTACATGAACTCTAGCAAAGTTAGTGAACAAAACCTTTAGCAATTCACTAAAATCAGCAGTTTCTCTTAAAACTAAGACCTAAAGCAACTATCCACAGAATCATATAACACAGGAGAAGAACAAGTACTCAGGTATTACATTCTGCAAGGAATCACTTTATCCATAGCTGAGTGTATTAAAGACTTGTATCACTAGAACAAGAATCCAAATAAAGCTAAAGCTACACACCCTTTTCTGGCAGTGCTTTCAGAGCGACTGTTGCTTTTAAACTTCCATCCACTCAACATGAAATGGAGATAACTCCTGCCTTCATTGTGTTTGCCCCCCATTTGGGACAGACCTTTTGATTCCACGTCCTCTCACTCTGGCCTTCACCCTCTTTCAAATCACTACAACTCACTTAAATATGGTGATGGACAATAAAAATACAGAGGATAAAACACATGTATAATATTAAATACTCTGTTCAGACATTACCACACTGACTTTGTGAATAAAAATGCTCTTTTTTTTAGCAAACAAATGACACCAAACCTGTGACAGCAGAATTCATGGATGGAAAAATTATTTCACAGGTTTTAATAATTCATCATAAGATGAAAGTTATCTAAACTTGTGTTTAGATATGTATGCAAATTACTCAGAGAAATCATCCTATTTTGAACTTTTTTAAAAAATAACTGAAACATATTCTCACCTGTGGAGCACCTGGAATGGCTGGCCCTGGAGTAATTGGCTGAGCCATCAAATCATAGTCATTTCCAGAGGATCCAGCTGCTACGTAGGAGTACGATCCCCGGGCCCAGGGGTCGGCCCGCCAGCGGGACACCACAGTCTCTTTAGGCTGAGACAAGACAGGAACTTCAGTTGTTGAGACAGTGCAAGTTCTCCAGTTTGTGCCAAATACAAATGATGCAACTTGCAACAATACAAGGGACAAAGTCCTTGGGCTGATGGTAACGGTGGAACTTCACATTTATATCCTAACACACACTAAACTAAATCTTTCGTGGTGATTCCTTAATCCTTCCCAATGTATTACCAGACCCTGCTGCACATAGCTTCTCAACTGGAACTCACACTTTGTACACTGCACACACCCACTGTGTATACACTATTTCCTCTGTTTCTTCTCGTATTATCAACACGATGACAACGCACCTTCCTACTCCTTCCGCCCAAGCCACTGCCTGTACTGACCTGGGGCACGGCGCTGCTGCCAAATATGCCTTTGAGAATAGCAAGGCACCGACCAACAATGACGTCGTCACTGATATTCTCCATGATTCCTGCTGCTTCTCCCGCTACTAAGGCCAACAAAATTGGCGCTGCGGGGGGTAGAGAAGGAGAGAGGAAAAAACACTTCAATTACTGAAATTGAACATTTTAATCAGACAAGTTGGACTTGGCTATCCAAGATCTGCAGGTAAGTCACAAGGTTAGAAACTAAACAAATACAACAAAAGAAGTCCTAAATCTTCCAGTATCGTGTCAAAATAACAAAAGGAAAATGTATTTATATATGCCAGGGTGCTATTTAGAATTATTAAGAGAACTGATGTATTACAAAATAATTACACACAATCAGGAAGCACAGCATGCAGAAGAGAGGATTTCTTCAGTTAAGATATCACTTGTTTGACATAGGAGCATCCACTGGGATTTAACACACAACTGTGCTACATTTAAGGGAACTCAGTACCTTCCAAACAATCTAATTTATGCATGATCAACATCAGCAGAGCAGTTGAGTTACTCCCCTCATACAAATATTTAGATTTCCTTTTTACCAGAGAATACTCACATTAAATAATCTCAGTGGAGTAAAAACAATGAGCAGTAGAACAATTTTCAGAAAAGAAGCAATTCTGAGAAGAATTCTGAAGTCAAATGGACATGTATCAAATAACTCAGCAGCCATGAGACACTATGGTTAAGAGCAGTAATGTGATTCTAGGATATACACAAAAAAGATGATGTTGTTTTCCCTCTGGCCAGCTGTGGTAAGAGTAAGCTCACATTTCTGGTAGTCACAAAGTCACAGAAAATTTTAGGTAAGTATTGAAGAACCACCAAAATAACTCATGGGCAAGAGACAGGTATTTACAAGTGATTCAGACCTCAGCACAGTTACTTAA
This sequence comes from Cephalopterus ornatus, assembly GCA_013396775.1. Classification (NCBI taxonomy): domain Eukaryota; kingdom Metazoa; phylum Chordata; class Aves; order Passeriformes; family Cotingidae; genus Cephalopterus; species Cephalopterus ornatus. Next base: position 488,585 of record VZRE01000499.1, read on the forward strand.
TGAAAACTCTCTCAGTTGATCTTTCTCCTCCTGGAAGTATTTATGAACTCTTAAATTTAGCAAAGAAAATACTACAACTAGAAACAGATATCAAGCATGTTGAAATGGAAAATAAAGTCCTTGTTAAAAATCTGGTTTTAACTTTTGTATAAGTTTCCAAAGTGATTAGTGAATTTGTTCTTCTGTCCTGGTACAAATGAAGATCTCCTGGTGTACATTCCTATCAAATCCTTAAAGACAACTGGGTGAAGTTCAGCTTCAATACACAGGTTGAAATACCCAATAAAGTACTCTGGTTAAAAACAAAAGCCTTTGAAATTCTGATAATTACACTGCTTCAGACACAATTAACACACTTAAATATGCAGGACTAGAAGCAGTTTTTTAGAGAAACAAGATACAGGATTGCTCATCTAATTTAACAAAATTTTCTGAAAGATTAAGTCCACTCTTTCAAACAATGGAAGGAAAGAACAGAAAACTGGTTTCCTATCATCCATAGGCATTGGGGATTTTTTTGTCATTTCAGCAGCCAAGTCTTTCCTAGTTTGCCATCCCTGACACAATGAGATCCCTGAACTTCTTAGCAACTATTCAGTCAATGTATTTTTTTCTTGATGGAACAACTATGTATTCGAAATGCAGCTTCCAGTGAATTTGTCACTGAAAACTTGTATCCAGACAACCCCAAAATATTTCTATGGAAATCCTTCCTTTTTTGTAAGCATTTATCTAGACCTGAAAATACTGCTATTCAGCCACCTGGTAAGTTCACAACTGTAACAGAAAGGCAGATGGCTGTAGCAGAACAATGACTCTTTTGCTATGCAAATACCCAAGTGCTGCTCAGAAAAGCTTCTTGTATGACGAGCATGTGTCACTGCTCCCCAAGAAATTCTCTCCTTGAGGCAGTGATGTTTACTAAGCCTTGATATCAAACACCAAGCAGAGATCAGCAACCACAGAGATATGATAATGAGGCCCTTTCTCTATCTCATCTCTAGGAAGAACAGAAGAGTCAGGCAAGAAAACAGAGACTGAAATGTTACTGGACTTCCAGAAAACACTGAGCAATTCTGCCAGGCGTTCCTCTGCCCTGTGGATGGAGTTTCTCCATCTTCTTCTTGACAATAACCCAACAGTGTGGTGGAGCAAGAAGCACCAGCAGGGTGGGTCAGCTGCCCCAGGCTAGCCACAGCATTCCTGAGCTGACAGGTGTTCCCAGCAGTCATTACCGTGGGCTAGACTGGGCAGGACTGGGAGGACTCCTGTCTGACCTATAATAGGTCAGGTACAGGTGCAGTATAGTACAGACAGGCGCAGTCTATTCATCTGGTCCATCCCCCCACATATCTTTAAACGCTTCTCAGAGACCAACTGGTCTCTGACAACCCAAGGAGTTCATGCAGCACAGACTGTGAAAATTCTATCATCTGTTACACTTCTTGTTTCTGGATTAATAACTTCTTCGACCAGTTTACAGAGTTTCTGTCTAAAATACTACAGGTACAGAAATACGGACTATGACAGCAATAAACAGCAGCTTCACAAGTTCAGTCAGGTCTACTTCAATATTTCAGTCTAACCACGTTAACTGCCTCCCAATTATCCACGATAAATAGTAATTGTTCTCAATTTCAGCCACCTGACTTATGCTTCAGCATGGGGTTTTACTGCATTGCTGTTTTATTTCTACCTGCTCTGCCTATTTTCATGAGAAAGAAGGCTCTGAGCCTAGCAGCAAAACCTTTCTATGTGACATGGTCTTTCCACCTTAAGCCAAAACCTTCACACTACTTGTTAAGTAGGTAATAAAGCCATCCTAAAGCCACAGGAACAGCCTTGCTATCCAAGGCTCATTACTTGTATTTCTCCAGTGAAGTCTTATCAAACATTTTTACACTTTAATACTCTAGAAAGGCATTGTCCTTGCACAGCAATTTTTTTGCAGTTAAAAGAAAAATCTGGCCTGCCTATGATAGAATGGAAGAACACCCTCCTGGTCATCTGCAAGACAAATATCTCATTTAATAGGGCTTTTAGTCTGGTATATGGCAATAAAAAACCCAGTATGCTAACTGCAGAGATCTCCTGACAATCTATTGTGGCAGCACCAGCTGCAGATAAACCAGAACTACTAAAGGCTAAGTTCATCTGTAGAAACAGGCAGAGCAACACCTTTTGCTTACTTAAGCATTTTCTAAGCAAGAGTTCTAAAATTACCTGTCAGTCTGAGATCCACAGTCTACAGTCACAACTACTTTGCTGCTCAAAACAGGAACCGAGGTCACCCATTCAACAACCTGGAGACCCCACAGCTCGCCGGCGGCAGGGGCACACTGCAGCTTAACCGTGCGGACGGGCCTGCAGCCCACCAAGCTGGAATGGCACTGCTCAGCAAGAGGAACAGAGCTATCCCAAAACCACTCATCTGCTCCACTGAAATCCAGGTGTTCAATACTCTAAAGGCTGCACTGTACTCCCCAAGAAACTGAAGGAGGATAACTTGCAAGTATTGAGTTCTGCACTCAGCCACTTAAAGGAATACACAAATCGATAGCACCTCTTACATCTGAAAAAATTGTAATTTGTCTTGGTTAGTTCCTAGACACTTTGGTGTGGAATCCTGGGCAGCAAAGTCACCTGAACCAGAAAGGACCTGAGGTCACAGATAAAAGGAGCTTATGTACATTTATCAAATCATCCCAGATTAGACAGACAACCCCATGCAAGAGGTCTGGCTTCAAACTGCCAGTTCAACTTAAAAAACTTCCAGAAAGATGAGGTTTTGAAAACTAAATTGGGGATGCCAGTCCCTTTTGGCACCAGAAGTTCAGTGAAAGAGGGGAAGACCTCAGTGCTACAAGTGGCCAGACAAAAACTCAATTTCAAATACACTTATGAATTAAGAAATGGCTTTTAATTCAGAAATGCTGCAGACAAATCACCTTTCTGTGGAGAACTCAATGCACCCTTCTAACAAAGTAGACAATTAGGACAACACTGGAAATTGAGTGGTTCCAGAATACCAGTAGCAACTAATAGATCCTTAATGGAAGCAAACAAGGTAACGCTGAGTAGGTCACAGGACAACTCCACCAAGATGTAAGACAATAAAGTAGCTATAAAAGTGCAAGTGTTTACAGCAGATAGTAGTAATGCAATTTAACAGGCACAGTCTGGAATCTAGCATTAGTAAACTCACATTCACCTATGTGCTGCCCTAATTTACTACAGAACTGTGTGCAGTCAGTGCTGCTCTCTGCTTCCGTTTGTCTTCCTACCTTCTTATCATATCCATATGTGAACACTGACAGCATCTTAAAATGTCTTTTCTAGATCTGAAATGACACAAATGAGACACTTGTAAAAGTAGACATGCACCACAGATACCTTTGTACAGGTTCCAAAAGAGGAAAAGTTCTCCTCTGCTTGCAGTAGTGCTCCCAACATGGCCAAACAAATTGACACTCGGATCCCAGAAGACACGATCAAAACATAACACAACCTAGAAAGAAAGAGTATCAACAGTTAGGAGAAGCAAACAGAAGAAATAAAGACAACTGCATTCATTGATGTTTATATCACCGGACAGGTCAAGAAAGGGAAATCTGGTGAATACTGCATATACATAACATATACGTGTGGGCCTACACTGCCTTCCCACAGGTTAGTGTGTTCTCATAGTTCACCAATCTGCTGGTTAACAAGCTGCAGCAGACCTACTTCTGCAATTTAACTCTTTAGGACCTGGAAAATAGAGAAGAGGCCCTTACAGTTCTTCAGACAAATTTCATCATTGAACGCTAGCAAAGCAGCCATGGAAAAGACATTTTTCCTCTTCCCCACCACATATTCCACCCACAGTTCAGATTTTAACCATGGCAACCCCCAAAATACTGCAGTTTCCCCAATGACAGCTCACCTTGTTCAGGTTGCCAAATCCCATACGCTGCACTGCAGAAGTTTTCCACTCTGGAAGAGGTGGCACAAACTGAACTGCTGGAGGCTGCTGTTTCAACACTCCTAAGGGCAGAGTGCACAGCACAGCATCACACTTATAAATGAAGGTCTGGCTGGTAGATCGCGTATTTACAGCTATTACTTCACAGCCTGGAAAGGGGAGAGAAAAACAATTTATTAGGCCAGGAGGCAAGAGCACTGGATTAAAAATTAAAGAAATACCATAACTACATCAGAAAATATTTTGTTTATGGAGAGAGCTTTACACTTACAACTGCTTAACTTGTAGGCGAGTGAATGTTACTAGCCATTAGTAACTGGGATAAGCCTAAAGGTTCATCCAGTAAATGGTATTTAAATATACGCATATATAAACAGCAAGTACAGAGTGAGCCTCTCATTGCATTGCTCTCCCATCTCAGTTTCCCAAGCCTAGCATTTTGAAGAACAACAAAAAGATACATTCCTTCCATTATATTCATTTATATTTCTAATACCAGATCCTGTGGCACCAAGCCTTAAGCAGTCCCAGACCACTTACTCGAAATGCTTTGATTGATGAAGTAAAGAAATAGAGTGAATGTGAAGAATCAGTAAATAAACTATGTCAAATGAGTCAGAGAAATAAGCAAAAAAACATTCAAGACAAATAAATCTCTAACAACTTCCCATATAATTAATCCCAATAAGAACCACGTCTGTTTATCTAAAACCAAATGTATAATGGAGGCTTCACATGCCTGATGCTGTATAGCGAACCTGTCGAACTGCTGTGTTTAATTTAATATCCAACCCTTCTGCCAAGGCTACAGGCACACAGGAATATCCATTCCTCACAGTCAAGTGACTGCCTGTGAATTCAAAGTCATCATCCTAAAATAAAGAGGCATAAATTTATAATGAGGTCCCCTAAATCAACAGAAAATAATCAACAGCTCTACACAATAGAAAAAAATTCTTTCAAAATCTTTTTACAAGAGTCAAAGAAATGTGAAATCCCTTCTGGGTTTGAGTCAGCTAACAAGTACAGAAATTTTCAGCAGACTACCATTAGAAATTGGTTTGGCACTAACAAAAAGCTGTCTGGAATTTCATCAGCAAATAATAATCATGTAAGAATGCAGTATGTACACAAAAGCAGACAGCACCTATCAGTTAGAAACTTTCATGAGAATGAAATAAAATTGCTGAATTTTTTAGTAAATTGCTGAATAAATTACACTGATTACCTACCTGGTCCCAGTGCTTCAGTGAAAGTGTAGAGAGGGGTGTAGCATTAGCAAATTCTAGGTTTGCAAAATGCCAATCAAGTATTTGTCTGTCTCTTGATGACAAATAAACATCACTAGAAAAAACAAAGATAACACATCCAGTTTGCTAGAGCAGGATGTTGCAAATGCATTGCTTCTGAAAATTTCTCCTCAAACAAAAACGACTACGTCCCTCCTCAGTAAAGAAATAAAAACATTAACAAACAACACAAGCAGATTCTGTTTCAAACATTTGGACCTCCTTCATGAAAGCTGAGGATCAAACCCCAGCAAATTCAGATTTTTAAAGTAGAGTTCATACTCTAAAGGGGAGCTGGAAACTTAACTTTAAAAATAAAACAGGTTACATAAGTCATGGCTTAAGCGGCACGCATAAAGACAATGACAAAAAAACTAGTAAAATCACTCAGAGCACAGAATAATAATTCTCTGCCAAAATAAGTATGATTGTATGCTATGTATGACAGGGATTTCAGCTCTCAAAGGCCTCTTCAGATCAGGCACTGGTTACTGTCAGGAGTCCTACTGAATCACCCTAGTGATTTCTGCTCGAGTCACCTCTAAAAAAAAAAAGAGGAAGCTGAGTTCTAAAGCTGAGGGAGCTCAAACTCCATGTTTGTACCTTCCTAACCCCTTGAGTTACCAAAATTAAAGAATACCATATCAATTTTTGAAACTCAGGGAAAAGCAGTAGAAGAACTGCTTTCCTAAGTATTTTTTTTTAGTTTGTATCTTTACCTGGGTGGATTGGCTTCCAGTTCTTGTAATTTCTCTTCCAGCTTTCCTTGTGTTTCTGCCAATTCATCATACTCCTAGTAAGATTAAAAGCTAACATTAAAATCAGTTTACATGTAAAAGGATTTGAAGACATCATGTAGCATCAGACTGGACCTAATCTCAAGAGAAATTACTGTAAGATTCATGGATTTAGTGGAAGCTGAATCAAGTTTGTTATTTTTTCCAACATTTAATCCAGCATATTTTGCTCTTCTACTGTTTGAATATACAGAACTTTGTACCACAGTGCAGAAAATATTAGTCTGGTGATATTTCAGGAATTTAGACACTCAGATTTGAAGGTCCCTTACAGTCCTGATATTTTAAGGATTCCTGTGGTACTGAAAATTTCATATTCCGCAAAACATTTCTTCTATTTGTCTTTCTCTCCTAAAAGATTATAGCTAATATTGAACATGGAGATTTCCAAAGCAGAAGCAATCATGCATAAAAGATAAAGACATGACCTAATTCAAGCTTCTTCCTGATTTTAAAAAACATTAGTAGAACTAGGTATAAAGGCAACAGTCATCTTCCTTCAAGGCAGAATAACTTGGAGTGTCCAACAAAAGCAACAAGAGCACAAAGCTGTTCACTGGTGACAAAATAGGAGATCCACTACTTATGTGTACACACGCACACTGAGCTTCCAAATAAAGGTACATATCTTCTGTTGAACAAGTTATGTAAAAAACGACCCTTGGTTCTGCCTGACCTGGGTTAGCAAAAGGTCAGACAGTATTTGTCCTAGTTACAGGGGCCGAGACCAGTTTATCATTATGTGGGTATAACCAAAACTTGTATTCTACACTCTCTATATCACTTCTAATGGACCATTATTAACGGGATAGTTGGCAGCAGCTGCCCAGGGCACACCGGACACCTCAGGCCACAAGCTGGGTGTTAAAGAAACCCTGTGAGGCAGGGGAGTGTTCTTTTGTTTGCACACCAATGACTCAGCTGTGATAACTCCCCTCCAGAAAGGCATTAACACCTTCACACCCAGGCTGAGGGGTCATCTCTGCTCATGGGCCGCAACGGGCTGGCATAATGGGCAGCTGCAACACCTCGTCCATCAGAGATTCCAAAAATATCCCATGACTCAGAGAGTTAAATCACCCATTGTGAAACGCTCCACGCTGGCATTCCCATCTGAAATTGAGCATATATAAACTTCGAGTTTTGGGACTTCTGGTACCACTTGTGTGATCCAGAGGAGGACCAGAACTTGGACAGAACTGTGACCATCATCTGGACCAATAGGTTTTCTTTTCCTTTTACTCTGCACCCAGAGGGGCCACGTGGTGCTCAGCACAGGGGCTAACAAACACTGTTCTGTCCTTGTCCCAGGGTGCTGGGTTATACATCTGTTTTTGTGGGTTAAAACCACCGTTTCTCTCTGTATCATTGTAATCTTTTTAGTAAATTGTAATTCTGATTTGTAATCTCTCTTGAGTTGGGTTCATTTCTCCCAACAGTTTACTTTCAAACCAGCACAACAGAAAGAACAGTTTTTAAGGTTTCCTTTTTAAGGCACATTTCTACATCAAGATACCCCCAGAGAAGGGCAACTAATTCTGCTTGTCGAGATAGAGCTCTGTACATAATAACCTTTGGATAGAAAGAAGTCTTTTATTCAAGAAACCACCTTTTTTATCTTAGAGAAAAGGTATTACTCTTCAAATGCAGATTTTATTTCCAGAGTATTGTGAGACCCAGCTGTACTAAAACATCAAACCTGACATAAAATTTCACCTTCAAAACATTAAGTGCTGTCTGACATAAGCCAGCACAGACTGTTACCCAAAACTGAGTTTTCAGCATGCAAATGCTCCCCACCTAAAAGTACTCGATGCAGCCCTATCAGTGTTACAACTCAGAGTTACTAACACGTTCTCTTCAAAGCACTGGATCAGAGCGAGAGATGTGGAAACATTTATATTGGCTAATTTTACCTGGCTGCTGAAGTCCTCAGAAAGCAGACAAACATGCTATATGTATGTCATCCTTTACCTTGCAAAGTGCAGTCAGATCTCTATGTTTGCTTTTCACAAGGAACTCCGCTGTAATATCCCGAGGTGGCTTCACCTCTGATGCTTCCTTATACTGCTGATGAAGTTCTTTAATCTTCTCTTTTAAATTCACCATCTTTTCACACGGAGCAGGAAAAGGGAGAAAGAAAGGGGAAAAAAAAAAGTGGAAACTTAGATTTCAATGAGTTACTGTATAAAATGCATATTCACCTCAAGCTATTCCATTATACTGAAGAGATTTCCTGGTTTTGGTAATGTTACTTACACGCAATTCTATCTCCAAGAAACCACAATAAATACCACCAACCCCCAAATAACATGGCTTAAACCCAACATTGATTTATTACTAAATATGTTGCAGATAACTTAATATGAGAGTTGTCACAAAAATTTTTCATTTGAAAAACTTCCAGAGAAGCAAAGATGTCATCTACCACAAGCAAAAGTATTGGAAGGAGGTCTAACCCACTGTTTTGTACTACAAATCAGATTTGTAATAAAGACAGTACACACTTTTAAATAACCTCTCAAAAGCTTCAGTCAGTATCAGCATCTCTAAAGGAAGCTATGAAACATCACAATTTATCAAGTCTGTCCTCTTCCTTTCTTTTACTGTATTTATGTTTTACGGTTTTCAGCCTAATCAATTATGTTCCTCCTCAAGAAGGAGACACCTTTGTTCTACCAGGGCTTCTAAGCAGGTCTTAAGCAAAGGGGTACTTTAAGAACAGCATTAACAGCAACTTTTTGATATTTTTCTTTGGACACTTTTGCACATTCTGGCACTTTCTCAAGAACACAATACTATTCATAGAATCATAGAGTCACAGAATTATAGAATCAGATGGGTTGAAAAGGACCTCTGAGATCACCAAGTCCAACCCTTGATCCACCACCACCACAGTTACTAGACCATGGCACTAAGTGCCACATCCAGTCTCTTCTTAAATACCTCCAGAGATGGAGAATCCACCCTCTCCCTGGGCAGCCCATTCCAGCGTCTGATTACCCTCTCTGTAAAGAATTTCTTCCTAATATCCAACCTAAACTTCCCCTGGCAAAGCTTGAGACCATGCCTTCTTGTCTTATGCTAAATGTCATCCTCTGACCTTGTTAAGAAGATCTTTCAATTCTTCCTGTGTTTTCACAATTTTTTTCCAGTGTTCTATCTGCTCATCCTTCACATGCTTCTCCTGCAATCTGGAAAAGGGGAGAAGTGAAAGTCAGTTCAGCAGAAAATCCTTGTGTTAATGAGAACTCATTATCACAATTAAATTAGTGGAATGAAATAAAAGTACATGTCCTGGGATGTTTTAGTGAATACTTGTATGACAATTGGAAAATTAATACAAGTTTCTGTAAATAAGGGATATATGACTAGCTAAATGTGAGTTTGAAGTCACCTGCTATTATTAAAGGCTATTACAATTGCCATTAGCTTTCAAGTAGTGTAAGTGGGCTGTATGCACACTGAGTCAAGTATCCACTATTCATCACTGTAGAAACAATTTTCAGGAAACTTTCAAGAAGAGAGGTTTGCTCTGTAGCATATTTTTCTTCAGTGAGCAAGAAACACATATGCAAACAAGAGCTCAGCTGAGATCAAGCAACTGTATTAAGAGGGTAATGCTTATCCTAGGAGCATCACAGTTGTTTCAGGCATTTTTGGAAATTCATTCACAAAACAGGAAAGGCTACTACAAAGAGAGAAGTCACTTACTGTATGACAACCTCCAGAGCCTGACCTAGAGAGACAGGCTTATTATTGAGAACATTAAAATCCAGCTGATGACTGAGATAGGATGTGGCTTCCAGTAGACGGTTAAATTCTTGCTCCACCATTTCATCTTTCTCTTTGGGAACCTAGGAGACAAAAGAACAAATGTTCTTAACCCATTCATAAATAATACAGTTGCTGAGACTAGCCATTGTAAAGAGAAATTTAATAATCTCCAAGGTCTGTACAATACAGCATCACTTTGTCAAAAGTTTAACCACAGTGTCAAAACACCATGACAATGGACTTGCCTTGTAAGAGGAAAGTAAACCAACTTATGGGTTCACAAAGATTTCCTTATGGGAAGGGAGGTGTGTTCACTGAAGATACAAAAGCCTGTCAAAAGACCACTCTGATGGTAGGATGGCTCTACACAATCATAAGTCTTTAGAAGGCTTGGCATAGCTCAGTGAAGAAGCCAGCCTGTAATTTATCTTTTGGAGTGGTCAGTGTGACTAAGAACTACCAATCTGGCTTTTCTACGACAATGAAGGAAGCAGGACTCTTCCAGAATCATGGTATTTGACTGTACTGATGATACTCAGTTAAACAGTGTGCTGCCAGTGTGGAAATACCTGTTAGATGATGAGAATTCATGTGCTGGAAAGAGCAAACCTCACATCTGTTAAACTAAGTCTGGGTTAAACAAAGGATAGAGAGAAAACACTGACAAAGGGAAAGAGCAGCATGAGGAGGAGAAAAAAGTAGGCACTTCAGAAATACTGGGAAAGCTCCTGGATGTTTCCTAAACAGAACAAAAAGAGCTTGACAGGTCCTGTTAACAGTGCTAAGCCCATCCCTATGGCTCGATCAGATGTCTTGTTTCTAATTATTCAGCCCTAACTCAAAGGATGCCCTGTGTTGACTAGGAAGTTCCATTGGTATCTCATTATGACTCCTCTCCCACTTTGCAGCTGGCCCCTCATTGTTGTGCCAGTGATCACCTTCCAGCCCGTAGTCTTTCTTATCTGGCATTTTCCCAGACTGAAACACCAAGGTTCACTATTAACAGTCATACTTCATCTCTGCCTACATCCCATAAGCACCACAAGCCGACTTTTCCACCTGCCTGTACTACGATGTTGATTCCCCCACTATTTTTGCGGTGAAGTGTCCTAGAAACCCTGTGCTGATCTGCAGCTGGCATATCCCTGGAGACTATAAGGTACCGTGACATGAATTGCCCTATTTCTGATGCATCTACACTTCTGAGAGGATTTTAAGAATGAAGATACCTCCCCCAACCCATGGCACTCAAAGATTAGTGACTCACCTACCCTGCAATCCATGTAAGGTTCTCCTAGTTTCTGAATTCACCTATCATTTAAAGTTATTAGGTCTCAATGATAAATGATCTCATTTTTGACACTATTATATTCTATACTATGTCCACTATTCATTTCTCAAGATCATGTGCTTTTAAAACTTGATAGAAGTTTTGTGATACTGTAAGCTCAAAGGCTGGAATATTAGGGCTATGTATATGTATAATACGTAACAGTACTGTGGAAGACAAATTATATGGAGCACAGATTATGTTTTTAACTATATATAATGGTATTTCAAACTATCCCTATACTTATCTTCAGTCTTGTTGTATCTACAATTTCAAGATGCAAATGCATGCTTACATTTCTGCTCATTTGTGAAAAATTGAGTATTTGCCCCAATGGCCTGTATTCATATTGATCACCTGGATCAATACTGCTCCCCCCCAGTATTGAAGCTGAAACTTCCTCAGCCATATCTGTACTTAAGATTCCTCTATGCCATCCTCTCTACTAGTGCCTGCCAGTCAATATTCAATAACAATTATGTAACTCCATATCTATGTAACAACATAACTTGTACCTACTATTATCCAAAAACATTGGGGTTTGATTCTAAGTAGAACATGTATTTCATAATTATGAGGTTATTTTCCTGTGTGTACCAGAAAGCTTCAACAAGGCTACTGAGCATAGCAGAGGCATAAGGAAAGCTTCAAATGGGAGTTCCTAAATGCAAACTTTGTCACATTCCTGTGATGCACCCACTGCTGACTTAACCTTGGCATTCTAATACCACACCTGAACAGCAGGATCTACTTTAACAGCATGGGTCCGCACTACTGTGACCTTTTGAGTTTTTTAATGATAAAGAGCTGGAAATGAAAAGGTCTGATCTAAATGACTTGGTTTCTAGGATACTTTCTTACAGTCAACCCATGGATAACTGATTCTGCTTCTGAAGAGAAAATCCCAGGGATGGACAGGATGATGCTGCAGCTTCTGCCTTAAGTAAAAGCCTGTCTCTGTGGACCATGACTTGGTGTACGTCCCCAGTAGAAGACTCTGTGGAAAACAGGACTTGCTACTACTAAGCACACTGCCCTAAGGTTGAACAGAGGCCCTCCACAGAGTCTCCACTGTAGCAGTAGCATCATGGAGTATACTAATAAAGACAAAATGAGCAACACAAGTCAAAACACACAGCTTTCATGGCAAAACTGCACTACATCTGACCAAGCAAATACAAATTTTCTTTTAATCACAGATGCAGATACCACAAACACCAATGTAACATTGATTCTGTGCCATTCGGTATCTGGGTGGCAGAAGAATAAAATATTGATCATTATTCACACCACAGTTTTTCTCCCTGATCATCTGTCATAGTTAAACTGGCTTCAAACCACATAGTTTAGTCAAATATTCTGAAGTTCTATGTGGCAGCCATGCTAGGAAACAAGCAGCACACAGAGGCAATCTGATTTAATTATTAATTTTTTTTTTTTAAACCAAGGAAGAGCAGGCTGGTTCATTATGTAGACACCAAGACAACACTCAACACAAGGAAGTGACAAAATTCAGCCTGGAAAGTATATCCAGTTATACATATCAAGCTTTGTTTACAACAGGTAAGCTGACAGATTTTGTGGCAGGTGTCTTAAAAATGACCTTCCTGTCATTAAACTAATATGTACACATATCTTATGAGAAGCAACTACCTTTGAACATGGGAGGTGATGTTACCTGTCCCACCAGGTCAGCCAAAGGAGCAGTAAGACCCTTTTCTGTGCTGAGGGATTCCCCCCTACACCAGGGCTTGGCAGCATGCAGCCACGCTGCCAGTTTCCATCCTGACTTGGTCTCCTGGGATCAACAACACTTGAATGCAGTACAGGAAACATGAGAGTAATCAAGAAGAATATTCTTTTTCAGAAAAACACTCTCCTCCCACTGGAGTAAGTGCCTAGCTGATGAGCAAGAGAAATTCCTAGTTCACAGGAGCTGCCTGTGGGAGACCCCAGTTGGACTGGGGGCTCAGGGAACGAGATTGACTTTGAACAGGTGCCCGTGTGCCCACGAGGGCGCGTGGGAGGATGTACTGGGTCAAACATCTGGATGGGACTATTTAACCGTGTAGCAGTTGGATTTCCTGAACTGTCCAAGGAAAAGCCTGAGTCATCCCGAGTTTGCAAGAACTACGTCATCGTGACTTTGCTAGTGGTCATCCAACCATGTTTTGTTTAACTATTTAGGTACCAATTAGAACTTAACACACTTGCAGAGGTTCTCTATAAAAGCTGCTGCTTGAAACACAATAAAGGTCCTTTTTTACCATGCAAGCTACATGTGTCGTGTCCATCCCAACGACGACAGCTGCCTATGCCTGAGGGGCGTAGCTGGCTAGAAGTGATCCAGCTGCTGTATGCTGGGGAACAGAAACATTGGGCAACAGCAAAGAAAGCTGCAGGGTCAGGCTGCAGACATCACAGTGGGTACTGAGCCAACCAAAGCATGGTCTGAAGTTCAAAGCAGCAGATCTAAGTGGGTGGGTGGTGTTAACAGAGGGAGTCCCAATAGCACAGGGGTACATTCATCTGCCCCAACAACAGGAACTTGGCTTACACAAAACCTCTGAAATATAAAGGTAAAAACTCATCTGGAAAGAGCAGGTTTTAGAAGAGTATGTGCAGATGTGCTAGCATATTACTACAATGCCTAGAAAGGGAGACACACTTTTGTTCTTCCCTCTCCTTGGAAGCCATCTCCTACAAGACCAAGCCCGGTAACAAATACACTTTAAATATACTTCTTTTTAAAAGTTTCATGAAAACAGTATCAGACTTACAGCTTGTCCATTTGCTTCATAAAGTGGACATTTTTGTTTGATCTTTGCCAATTCCATATTCACTTGTTTGCTGACCACAGCCATGGGATTTCCTCCTGGAAAAGATTTTATATAGTTAACAGAAATTCCTGCAAAATTTGTCAGCAATTAAATAAAAACCCAACAGTTAAAGCTATTTCAGAGATTAAAACATCAGCTCCAGTGACCTAGTATAACATTGTCAGAGGTCTGCTCTTCACAGCAATTCCTGCAATGATGACATAGAGAAAAACCTGCTGACCAACACTTGAAGGACAGGATGTAAAAAAGGGTGATTATACAAGCAGAGTCCTAGAGTGGCAACAACCTTAGTATGATTGAGAATTTATACCTATACACACATCCGCAAGCAGGGTGTTTGAAAAGTCAAGGAAAGCTCTCAACAGATGCACAGGAACTTCAGGAGCTTTTGCCCAAGTGTGGTGATACGGAGATGCAACCAAAAGAATTCAGTCCCTAAAAATTTAGTGGAACTCCAACAAGTGACAGAAGTGATTACAATCTGTAGAAGATGAACCCAAAACACCAACTGCACCTGGAAGCTGTGTTAACTAAACAAATTAGAAAAACTTGAGGAGATTCCATAACTGAACAATGAGAAAGGCAGAAAGCAACAACTTTAAGCATCTCAAATCCCTAAACATCAAACTGAGTTCAGCAGAAGAAAGGAAAAGAATAGACACAAACGGGAAATGGTATAGAACAGAAGCAAAATTCCTCCACAAAATTAAATTTGTGAAAAGTTTTTCAGGTCTAGATTCCCAATGGTTTCTGATTTCGCAACCCAATTGAACTCTGAGTGTTTGTTCAAAATAGTGGGGGAAGCTCTGCCACCCTAATACCTTCCTGTCTTTAGAGAGGTGACTGAACAAGCAGAACAGAGTTGAAGTAGGTCTAAAGTTCCTGTTTCTAGTTCAACAACCTACTAAAAATTACAGTTCTTCCACAGTTTACTATCAAAAGCAGAAAAGATCCCATTACTTCAGTCTTTCACCTTCCCAAACGACAAGCTCAACCCCTTCAGTAACCTTTTCTCTTTTAGATTCAGAAATATGAAAGATGCCTTTCAAACCATCTCCATCCTCACAGGAATCTTTGTTCATAGCATATGCTGCCTCATTCAAGACAAAGGGTAGATTCTTTTAGAAAGGAAATCCCAGTCGATTAGATGGGACCATTCATGGTTGAAGTTCAAAACCACCTAAGGAACCCCAAATGTGCACAAGTCCAGGGGACCTGATGAGATTCATCCGCGGGTCCTGAGGAAGCTGGCAGTGGATGCACTGGAGGGAAGGGATGCAATCCAGAGGGACCTGCACAGACTGGAGAGGTGGGCTCATGCAAACCTCACGAAATTCAACAAAGCAAAGTGCAAGGTCCTACA